>OZ012739.1:689698503-690072513 GCA_963859935.3 Lathyrus sativus | reverse complement strand
CATCTTTCTGTAATAAGCTCGTACATGCACTTTCGGACATGTGTCTCCTTTATACTTATCGAACGCAGGAGCTTTGAATTTAATTGGCACCCTCAAGCCAGGTACCAGGCCCATTGTTGCCATGTCCAAGCCCACAGCACTTTGGTTTAGGACTCCCTTCATCTGCTCTTCCAGCATTCTAATCTTTTGGGAATCATCCATCGGCCCTTCAAAACCTCCTCCGGAGAAGGCGTCCTCCTGCTGATCTTCTTGCCACAGACCGTTGCCAGCCCCGTACCCATCATATCCATTATTACGTCCAGCTCTGATCTGATTCATCCCCGGACCTCGGCCTCTGTTGCCGTACCCTTGAACACCTCCAGCAGGACCAAAAGCCATAAATCCAGTACCATTTCCGTTTCCAAAGCCTCCGTAACCCTGATTGACCATACCATAACCATCTTGCCCAAAGCCTTGAGCATTAAAGCCATACTTCCCCGTGTTATCGAATCCCTGATCGTTGAATCCGAATCCAGTATTGACAAAGCCATTGGCGCCTAGATTATCTCCCAAATTGACATCGCCCAGCCCAACATTATGGACAGCAGTTTCATTCCCCACTCCGACGTTACCGTTCACAGCAGCGGTAGCGTTGTTGACATTGGCAGCAGGTGTATTGACTACAGGCGGAGCCACTGGCGTGGGAGTGCCGTCTCCATGAGCAGTATCGACCCGGACAGACTGATGATCTTCATTACCATGACCAGCGTTTCGAGCCAACAGAGGCTGGACCATGGCCTGCAAATTCTCCTGCCCTTTTGCTATAGCCTCCATGGTCTGCATGAAGAGGGCGAGCTTCTCGCGCACATCTTGCATCTCGTTCTGCATTTGGTCCATGATTTTTCGACAATTAGTGCGGGTAGAATAGCGGTGCGGATGTTGATCTGCAATCCTGTTAAGTACCTGGTACAGAGCAGGAAATAAGACACCATCCAAAGATTACCTATAATGCAATATGAATATGAATGCAATGCAATGTGTCTGTGCATTAGGGAAGTTCATTCCCCCCAGTTCTAGTGCGAAGGTGCCGGTGCAGTGATAGTGTTGACAATAGGAATATCGGAGCTGAATCATAGAAAGCCTCATATATTGCAGGGAGAATCAATAAGCCCAGGGTACAATATCACTGAGAGTATAGAGAAGGCATGACCTCAACCAACAATCCTGGTGATGGTCAGCACTATGCAAATAAAGCATACAAGTTACTATATGAAATGATCAAATCCTCCCAAAAGTCTGGTACTCTTCTATCAACTTCCTGGTCTCCGGATGGCTTGGTCGATCAAGCAGCCCTTCAACAAGCTGGTTTCTCCTCTTAAGGACACGACGCACGTCTTCAGCAGTTTCTTCCCATGTTGCTTCTCCGAAGCAATCTTCTAACTTTCGCTTCTGAGACACTGCTTCATCTCTGGATTTGATTGCCTTGTTCAGTGCATGCTGGACACTATACCGGGTCATCACTTCTTCCTCGCACTTCTTGATGCTAGACTTCAACTTCTCTTCGAGGTCGGAAATTTGCTGCTTCAGCTTATCTTCCCTCTTCTTATTGTTGGTGAGCGTAGCATTCCAAGTCTTATTGCAAGAAGATATCTCTCGGTGTGCTGCGTCGAGCGCTTTCTTTTTGGCTTCCAGCATGTCATGGGAGCTTCTGAACTCTTGCCCCAGACGTTCGCGCTTTTTCTTTTCCTCGGTCAACTCAGCCCCTAACCTGTTTACCAGCTCGATCTGTTGTTGAAAAGCATATACGGCCTTGTTTTTCTCGCTGCGTGCCTGGGCTAGCTCTTGCTCTAATCCTTCATTAATCTTCATTAAGGCTTCTTTTTCTCTCACAATTTGCTCATAGACTTCCCTAGAAACAGTAGTTGGCTCTTCTGCCGGAATAAGAACGAGGATTGGTGCATCTGGAAATGGCATCTTCAACTGACTTGCTCTCTCCTGAATCCAAACTCTATAAGGTTCATAAGCCTGACAGTCGTTCTTTCCTAACAACGGCTTCCCTCTGCGGTTAATACGCGTCCAGGCATGCTGCAGCTTGGCTAGTAACTCCCCCTTCACGTCACCGGTGAAGTACAGAGATTCCTGTACTTCTTCCTCCTGAGGTGGATTCTTCAGTGCATATCCGAACTGGCGAATGAATAGAGAAGGGTTGTAATTGATACACCCTTTTCTTCCTATCAACGGCACATTAGGGTACCCAGAACAGCTGAATATGAGCTCGGATCCCAACAGGTCTCGATCAAACCACACAACGTCTTCGGAATATAGCCTCATCAGGCGCTCTGACCAACTGGCTGAGGTTGCACTATCTGCAAAGGGCCCCTTCATAGGGAGATGACTTTTGAACCACATATTCAACAGAGGAGTACAGCAGTAAACAACTTTTCCCCTTCGGTTTTCATTCTTGTAGTGCAATGAGTGGTAGAAGTCTCCGATCAACGTAGGCACTGGGTTGCCTGCAGCAAACAGATAGAAAGCATCCAAATCCACAAAGTTGGGCAAGTTAGGAAACAGCACGATTCCATAAATGCATAGAGCCAGAATAGCATTGAAAACCACCCAACAACCGTTCTTGGCGTACTCTCGAGCTTTGACGACTAAGAAATCAAGAGAGAAACCTGAAACCCCAAGCCAAGAAGTCAATAACAGATCTGCAGCGTCCATATGTAAGGCTTTGGCTAAGTCCTCCAACTTGGGTTCAGCAGCAGAGTGAATAAAGGGAACCTTGTTCTGCACGGGAAGCTCAGTAAACTCCACATACTCCTCAATGGTAGGTCCTAGAATGAAGTCAGCAAAAGTAAAGCATCTCAATGCGGGGTCATAGAACTGCATCAAGGTGTATAACCCGTTCATCTCATCAGCAGTGGGCTTACAGACTAATCTCAGTAATCTCCCATGGCTCATTCTGAAGCTTCTCCTAACCTCCTCATCGGCGAGAGATATCAGACCAAGCAAAGAAGTAATATCAGGTGCAGGCAGCTTATACGCAACTGTTTTCCTCAAACTAGCCATAGTCAATACTCAGAAGTCCGGGCACTAGAACTAGGGAAATGCAAATGCACCTGCAGCACAGACACACGTTAGTGAAATGCAAATGGTAATGGATATGCAGGCAATGCAATGCAAGTAACATGCAACAGGGACCAAAGCTGTAGCTGAATAGCCTGAACCCAATCAAGAAATCTCAGATAGACCCTCCAGAAGTCCTCAAACCCTGGCCTCAGATAGACCTAAAACAAAGCTCCATTACTGGTCTCTGATGGACCTCAAACCATAACTCCCACTGGTCTCTGGTAGACCTCAAATCACATCTCTAATTGGTCTCTGACAGACCTCAGAACACATCTCCAAATGGTCTCTGACAGACCTCATAACTCTCCATAAATACCCAGGAGCTCTGATCGAGAACAAACCGGTATCTGAAGGTCTGGTTACCTGCATAACCCTGAATCCCCTCACAGGTGGGTGGCCCTATAACTGGCACAAGGTACGGCATCCTATGCGGTCGTCGGCGTCACAGACTTTCAGGGTTGATGATACGATTCCCAGAAGGAGTGGCATCATCAATTCCTGAAGAGGCCTCACTTAGCCAACTTCCAAGTGATCGGTCCCCGGAGTCGACAATTCAGCTGACCAACAACCCCTTCGACCCAAAGGGTAGAAAAAGAAGCCAACCAGAAGAACCTCGTCCGAGTGTAGATTTCATGAGACACTAATGCAAGCAAAGCCGGCACGCGCCCACTACTTTCTACGCTAATTCTAGGTGCACTCAAGCCCAGGTCCGGCTTATCTCTCAATATCAGAACACCCGTCACACCCCAAATACAGCAATAATAATCAATATACAAAGCTGAAAATACAAGGTTAGAAATATACAATAACTCCATACAAAATCCTCGACGGGAAAACAAGCGCTAGGATTGACTCTCTTAAGGGACGTTGGATCCCAAATGCATAAGAACCATCGCAGTCCTTAGCAGCCAGGGGACGTTGGATCCCCAGCAGAGTCGCCAGCTGTCGCTACTGCGAAAATCGGCGCCGGCTGAACAGAAGAGTCGCCACCGTGCGTTATTTATCCCACGGGAGGGAAAGGAAACGCTCAGAGTAAACCTCGCACAACACGGGAAAGGCATGGTCGTCGCAACCAAAACCTGGATTCGGGAGTCGGTTACGCAAGGGGAAGGTATTAGCACCCCTCACGTCCGTCGTACTCGACGGGATCCACGCTTGTTTTCGGGTATGGATTGTTATTCTATCTAAACTATAGGTCTGGGGTTAAAAGAAAAGAAAATAAAAATGAAAACAAAAAATGACTCGGCAAAGTATCGCACTTTATGCCTACGTATTCCCGTCTGGAACGAGAAATCAGAGTCAACGTAGTTCGCCTACCTACGGGAAAGGAGGGGAAGGTTGCTTGCTAGGATATCGCATCCTATGCCTACGTACTTCCACACAGCATGGAAGATCAGAGCAAACGTAGTTCGGGCCACGTACGACGCAAGTTTGTCTTGGTTGATTTTATACCTTCTGAAAAAGGGTTTCTTGATTACTGGTCCAAGCGGACAAAACTGACGTTTTGATGAGTTCACATTCTTTTACGGAAGAAGTGTCTTTTATTGTGTTTGAAATCTTTATGTGTTTTTCTGTTTGTTTTGAGAGAGAAGAGACAGAACTCTAACCTACGGTTGCGAAGGGGGACAAACTAACCTAATGTTATCATGCATGGGTTAAGACCTAGTGTCTATCATGCTCCTCTCTTGCACAGAGAGAAACAGAGATCCTACGGGATAGGCAGAAACAGAAACAATAACAGATATAATAAAGCGGTAAAATGCATGGATGCAACAGTACAAGCGAGGCAAGGGAGTCCCACTCAACCTCGAACCTAGAAAACAATAGGCAAAAGTGAACAGGCTTCACTTTCAACCCAACAGGGTAAACAGCAAACAATACAGTCAGGAAAACCAATCAATACATCAGCAAATGAAATACAGCAAAAGAAACAGCATCAGCAGCTCTGAATCAACATCTAGCTTCAAGCAATCTCCAATCAGCTACAGGCTTCAACAAGCATCAATCTCCATCTTTATGACCTTCAGGCAAAGGCTTTGATCATCTATTTTCCATCTGCAATGGCTTTTCTTCATGCTCAAACCTCCCAGATGAGGAATCAGTCACAAGAGTGAAGTGAATGAATGTTAGACAGTTAATTACCTACCAAGGGTGGTTCATCAACTGTTAACATTAAACAGAAAGTTTCCTCTCAAAAGTTCTATCTTTCAAATATATTCACTGATCCTTCCAAAGGAAGGAAGTGGATATTTGAAAGAGACTTTGAATCATGGAGAAAGGATGGATGCAGACAAGGCATTCCATGTTTGAGAAACAAGCTTTCTAATCTAGAGCTCTGCCTAGCTCCTAAACCCTAGTCTCCTCAGCAGCTGCTAGCAAGAACCTCCTCTCCAACTCTGGCAGTTGACCTTCAACATCTGGATCTCCAATGGTCTGCATCTCCTCAAGTCTTCAGCTCTCCCAGGTCCCCAGACAAACCCAATACCCAAACAAGCAAGCAATAATCCCCAGAGGGCACACCACACCAGACAATCAGATATATACAGAGTATTAATAGCAGTAGGGGAATCCTGACTTTTCTAAGGGGATCTAATAACTACCCATAGCCCCTATAGTCCCATAACTAAACTAGTCAAACCCTAAGTCCTAAGGGAAAGAATCAAACTTCTTAAGTCACCACCTAAAAACCCTAATTTGTTCATGTTGTTCAAGCCTACATTAAACACCTAAAATTAATTTCTAAAAATGGGAACTAAATTGTTTCTACAAGTTCAATATCTCATCTAAACAACCTAAAAAGAATGGATGAAAAATATTAAAGCATCTAATAGAACAAAAATGAACAAAATCATGCATGAAATGAAACTATTTAAAATGCTATTTATTTAGAAAATATGAAAAAAAATGTCAAATAAAAATAAAAATGCAATTTTATTTTTTTATAATTTTCTAGACATTCTAATGAAAATGATATAAAAAGAATGGATTAAAAATGATTTTTTATCTATTTATTATGAATTTTCAAAAATGAATGACAATAAAAAGAAATTGAAAAAAAGAAATAGAAAGAAATAAAGGGGGGGGGGGGTACTAATAGCCAAGCGCCCCAGTTCAAATCCAGGATGGGCCAGCAAACGGGGGTGCGCGTAGCAAATTGAATTAGGCCCAGAACCACTTCAGAATTATTAAAAAATAAAAACAAGCAGGGGGGTGAGAAAAGAAATAGAATCACGTTCAAAACATAATGGGCTCAATGCTGGGGGGTGGGGATATCACTCAACACTCAGGCCCGCCCGTTTCATTTAATGAAACGGTGCGTTTAGGGCACCACTCTTCCCTCCAAAATCTGAATTAAACCTCAGCCACACGATGGGCTTCTGAGGTCAAAAGTCCAACACGAAACGGACAGCCACGATTTCGTCTTCTTCATTAGCTCATGAGAATTAGGGTTTACACCATGAAGACTCCATGCACGAACCAACTTCCCTCAATCTGTTCTCCTTCCACAATCCATGAAACACCACGATACAAACATGAAAAACACTCAGAATTCCTCCCTATATACGTCTATGCCATTAGCTTGCTCTGAAACTCAACAAATCACTCAACCCGAGCGCAACAATTTCTGGTCACCATGGAAATACACTGAGATGCCTCACAATAATTCTCAACCAAACCTATACTAATCTACTCTATGCTTCACGTAGATCATTCTGTGCTAACAACCTAGGATTATCATGTACTATGCTATGAGTTCTTGATCCTAACAGTTCTAACAACCTGCTAACAATCATCACCAAACTACTCCAAACTCATCCTAATTGCTCTACTAACATCCTACATCACATCTAAACTAACAAAACCATGCTAAACTAACTATATCAAGCTGTGGCAGAGAAAATGCACCTGGTGTGAAAGCTTGTGGATGATGATGAAATTCGTGGATCTGAGGCTTTTGAGGCTTGGATCTTGATCTACAATTGCACTACTTGATTCTGTATGCAACACCTTGAGGAGTCTTGCACTGGATCTTGAGTTCCAACTGAATTTGCAGCTTGTGTGTTCTTGATGAAAGTGCACAAAATTGAGCTCTAACCACTAGGATCTTGATTGAATTCTATGCCATGATGGTGAATCAGTATGATGAAATTGATTTTGATGGTGATTGGTGAAGAATTTGAGAAATTGGAGTGAAAATGCAATGAGAAAGAATGGAGAGAATGTGTGAGATTTTTGTGAAAAATGAATCCAACCCTTGCTCAATTCTGATTTCATGAATATATAGGGCTCACATGAACTTTCTAGAACCATCTTGCCACATTCCATTGCATTCCAAATTGGTTGATTTTTGAAATGTTTCTTCAAATGCAAGTAACCATGAATAACTTTAATTTTTTCTTCTAAACTCAAAAAAGTGTTTGAACCATTGTTCTTAGAATGTCTTTTGGACCCAAAATCATATATTGGAAGTCTCCATTTGGACTTATAAATCTCACAAACCATTTTTCACTTTGACTTTATTCAAATTATAAGCCATTTTAGTTCAAATTTGGACCAATCATGCAACTTCATGTTATGAGCTTTTCCAACAATTTGTGACCTTCTTTCTAGACTCAAAATGTCATTTGGAGCAAGTTTGATGTTGTAAGTTTTTCCATTTGAGGCCTCCTTGTATGAGTTTTGGACATAGGTTAAAATGACCTGTAATTCACAAATGACCAAAATACCCTTTGCTTGCCAAGACCATAAGTTGAGTTCCACACATCATATGAAGGCATGCTATACCATTCTAGAAAGCTAAGACAATGAGGAACAATTCTTATGTTGACCAAGAATTCATTTGAAATCTCCTTGAGGGGTAAAACTAGCTTGGAAGTCAAGTCACTTTCACAGACAAAATTTCAGATACCTCAGATGACCTGTAACTTGCAAGGACCATAACTTGAGTTCTATAAATCTACTTGATGTCTTCCACCACTCAAATTAAAGGTCTTGAGACCCTCTACAAGTTTCATGTTGGCCAAGAAGCCATTTGAAGCTAGCATTTTGACTTATCTTGCTTGGAAATTTGACCTAAACTAGGGGATGTTACACAGAAACCCTAATTTAGAAACTCCTCTTCTCCTTGATTCCTCTTGAATTCTTCTTGGCATATCTCCATATCCTTCTTTATATGTCCAATGATGAACCCCACATCTCTCCATTAGACTTGAATGCCCCCTTAAGTCAGTCAATTGACCTAGGGTTGACCTAGGGTTGACCCAGATGAAACCCTAGTTGACTGCTTTCAGCTATAGCTCTTGTGCTCTCATCAATGGCTTGTCTCCTTCTTCAAATGACTTTCTAAGCCTCTCATAATGTCTAGATACTCTCCATGCCTTCAACTCACAGCTCACAACCCTCTTGTTGACCCTCAGATACCCTCAGCTAGGAGATGGACTCAAGGCTTGATCTGCTGAACTCTTTGCTTTCAAATTCTTTCCTGATGACTTAAATGAGATTGAATTGGGATAATAACCTCTTGATAGGCTTCTAGAGATGAGAATAATGATTGGTCCCCCTGTTGTATGACTTGCTATGCTTATGCTATGCAGATGATTAGACCATGTACATAACTCTATATGCAAATGCTAATGATATTGAAACCTAAACCCAATGAATAAGGTTGAGCAAATTTTAGGGTGCAACAGCTGCCCCTATTCAAGCGACTTGGACCCGATTGGGTGAAGAGCCCGGAGCCTTCAGACATTCGCGGTACGAGACGGTTGAATACCAGTGAAACCAGAAATTTGCCAACCGCAGAAATAAACTGCGCCACTGCTTGAGGAACGACATACATCAGCTGAATCTGACTGTTACAGTACCCCACTGATCTCACGCGACCGGGCTGGGGATTGTCTTCATCGTTCTGAAGAGGATTCTGTCATAACAGATTGCTTGCTTGTCCACGTTAGGACTCTATCTGTCATCAATATGAAGAAATCTCAACTAAAACCTGCCCACGTTAGGACTCCACTTGCTGTTAACCCAGAAAAATCTCGGCAACTCCGCTGGGGATAATTCGTCTGCATTTCCATAAACTGAATCGTCCACGTTAGGAATAAACTCTTCCGCGTTAGGAGTAACACCTGTCCACGTTAGGAATAACATCGTCCATGTTAGGAATCATTTCTTCTGTATCTGTCCACGTCAGGACTAACCCTTTCATCTTTCCACGTCAGGAAGCAATCTTCTTTCCACATAAGGAGAACTATATCAATTTGTCCCCGTAAGGACTCAAATACCACTTGACATGTCCGCGTCAGGACTCCCATCTTTCCACGTAAGGAATTCAACTTTGGTTCTGAACCTGTCCACGTCAGGACTCCACTTTTCCCCGTAAGGAGTACATCATTCTTCCACGCCAGGAATCAACTTTTCTTGAATCTGTCCACGTAAGGACTAAACTCTTCCACGTCAGGAATAATCCATTTCTTTCCCCGTCAGGAATCAATCTTGATATGTCCGCGTGAGGACTCAATCTTTCCACGTAAGGAATAAACTCGTCTTTCCACGTAAGGAAACCATTTCTCTTCCACGTAAGGGATGCTCTTGATATGTCCACGTAAGGACTCTGATCTTTCCACGTAAGGAATACCAACTTCTTTCCGATTTGTCCGCGTCAGGACTCATTTTTCCACGTAAGGAATGCCATCTTAATCTGTCCACGTAAGGGCTCCGCTCTTTCCACGTCAGGAATGCTGTCATTTTCACGTAAGGAAACTATCTTTCTCCACGTAAGGAATCATCTCTTTCCACGTAAGGAATCTCAACCTTTCCACGTAAGGAACTGAAACTTCTCTTTCTCTTCCACGTAAGGAACACGCTTTCTTTCCACGTTGGGAATACTTCTTCTTCTGAATCCGTCCGCGTCAGGACTAAACTTTCCACGTAAGGAATCTATCTTCTTCTTCCACGTTAGGAATAACCCTTTCTTTGATTTGTCCACGTCAGGACACTGATCTCGTCTTAATTTGTCCATGTTAGGACTCAGGCGTCTTCGACCCGCTGAGGAAATAAGACTTGTCCACGTAAGGACTCACACCCTGGTCTGATCTGTCCACGTCAGGGCACCAACACCAAGAGTAATCACTTTTGTCAACGTCGTGACTTCCCATCCTTCTAATTTCGAGAACCCGAATCTGCCCACAATAGGACTAACACACCTCACCAATCCAGGGAAATAAACCTGTCCACGTTAGGACGCCCACTTCTGAAGAAATCCCGTCAATCTAGGAATAAATTGTCCACGTCAGGACTTAGTTCTCCAAGGATCCTCACCCACAAACTCCTTAGCACTGACGTGACAGCGACTTTGAGACGGACTCTACTGGGATGTCTGGAAACCAACTATCGGACGCCTGCTCTGATAACCGGCGGTGGTCTCTGAAATTCTGATTCATGGAACCCCTGATGACAACTAATTCTGCCTGGGAATAAAGAGAAACTTATCCTGGTAACTCTGTGGGGAATACTGTCGAAACTGACATTATCATTGGATGTCTCCCGCCGAGATCTTGAACCTTTGGTAATTCATTTAAGCAAGAGCTCTCTCTTCCTGAACTGCTAAAATACAGGAACTGCTTCAGCAAAATAAATGCTGGAAGGATAATGCCGACTCTGCCGGGGATAGCCAGATACTATAGAATTATTCCAGCAAAATAAATGCTGGAAGAGTGAAGTCAACCCTGCTGGGAAATTAGGAACTCAAACCAAACGCCTTGTTGAGGTAACCCCCTGCTGGGGAATAGCAGATGTGCATAGTATGATCGGACTTTCTGCGGGAGAGTGAACTGATATCATACAGTATCTCTGACAAAATAAATGACAGGTACCACCATCAACTCTGCTTGGGAGAGTCTTGATCTTCGAATTCCACTGGAAGGAATGAAAACACTTGCAAAGAGAATTCCGCTGGGGATGGGATGATTCTCTCGGGGAAAACCCACTGACTCCGCTGGGGGAGAGTGCGTGACCCTGCGGGGAAAGATGAACCTGTCTGACTACAGCCCTACGATCTCGGAATCGCCAAACTCTGCTGAGGACGAATAACTTTTCTAGAGCACGTCCTTTGGATAAGCTACGGCTAGCTGGGGAATTCTATCCTTCTTCAGGAAGAACATGCATGACCTGCGTGGGGATTAAGTCTTTCGTTATCGCAATCTTTTGATCATCTTCCTCGTATGGTTATGAAACCTGCAACAACACAAACAAGACACGACAAGCCTATGCAATCAAATCAATTCAGGTTAGTGACGTTATTTTCAGTTAATTCAAAGCTTTAGCAACTGTCGGCAAGGGCCAGCGATGTTATACTCATGCTAGCTTCAGTAAACTTAGGCGTTTTATCATGCACAGAACAGTAAAGAACCAGCATCAAGTACTGAATAACATATTTTATTGATCGGGCCCCTGAATGGGCGGAGTTTTTGTACACGGGATGTAACTCCTGAAATGAGGAAGCTACGCAAAGCAAATACATAAGTATGCACAAGAAGCATGAATATTTTGACAAATTAAATTTTGTACACATGTCGGCAACGGGACGCAGATGAACACCACGAAATGATCCTCCTATGACTCATCCGACTCTAATGCTTTCCCGGTATCCCCACTTCTGAAGAGATTGTATCCGATAACTGACTCCTCAAACATATTCTCCCGCATTGATGCTCATTGTAATATCAAATTTGGACCGCAGTCGTTTGCTTTTCAAATCCCTAACTTTTGCGTGAACCGCCCTTTACGGGTTTTCAGCTCACCGGGATACCCTTTTTTGCCGAAGCCGCCCAGTGTAGGTTTTCAACTTCGCGGGTGTACATTTTTTCAGTTTTATCCCTAACTTTTGCCCGAACCTTTCATTCTGTTTTTGGTTCGCCAGGATGCCCCATTTTTGCCTGGACTCTCTTTTTTCTGTCCAGCGGGTCTATTTTAAGCATAGTATTTTTTAACTGCGTCTGAATTCACAGGTGACGCAAAGTCTTCTCCGTCCATGGTGGACAACAACAACGCACCTCCTGAAAAGACCTTACTGACAACGTATGGCCCTTCGTAGTTGGGGGTCCACTTGCCCCTGTGATCTGCTTGCGGCGGGAGAATCCTTTTCAGCACAAGGTCGCCCGTCTGAAAGCTTCGCGGAAGTATCTTCTTGTCGTACGCTTTCTTCATTCGGCTCTGGTACAAACGACCGTATGCTAGGGAAGCTAGCCTCTTCTCGTCCATTAAGCTCAATTGATTCAATCTATTCGTTACCCATTCTGCCTCGTCCAGCTGAACGTCTCGCAATACCCTCAGAGAAGGGATCTCAACTTCCAATGGTAGTACCGCTTCCATTCCGTATACCAACGAGAACGGAGTTGCCCCGGTTGATGTGCGTACCGTCGTACGATAACCGTGCAAAGCGAAAGGTAGCATTTCATGCCAATCCTTATAGGTCACCACCATTTTCTGAACAATTTTCTTGATATTTTTATTGGCCGCCTCAACAGCGCCATTCATCTTGGGTCGGTAAGGGGAGGAGTTGTGATGTTCGATCTTGAAATGCTGACAGAGCTCCCTCATCATTTTGTTGTTCAGATTTGAACCATTGTCCGTGATTATCCGCTCGGGGATTCCATATCGGCAAATGATATCTCTCTTGATGAATCTGGCCACCACTTGCTTCGTTACATTCGCGTAAGACGCCGCTTCCACCCACTTGGTGAAATAATCGATTGCTACTAGGATGAACCGGTGCCCATTAGAAGCCGTCGGCTCGATCTTTCCAATCATATCAATTCCCCACATCGAGAACGGCCATGGAGATGACATCACATTTAAAGGACTCGGAGGCACGTGTATCTTGTCAGCATAGATTTGGCACTTGCGGCACTTCCTTGCGAACTTGAAACAATCAGTTTCCATCGTCAGCCAAAAATAACCTGCCCTCAGCAGCTTTCTCGTCATAGCATGCCCACCCGCATGCGTACCAAAGGTACCTTCGTGAATTTCCTCCATGAGAAGCTTTGCCTCTTTCTCGTCTACACAACGCAACAGCACCAAATCGTGGTTTCTTCTGTACAAGACGCCATCCGGATTCAAGTAGAAATTGCCCGCTAATCTCCTGAGAGTCTTCTGATCTTGACTGGATGCCCCAGCCGGATACTCTTTATTCTTCAGGAAATTAAGGATATCAAAATACCACGGTTTGTCATCGGATGCTTCATCAATAGCAAATACATAAGCTGGCCTGTCCAACCGAGAGATAGTGATTTGGGGAGCTTCGTTCCAGAAGTTGACCTTGTACATGGAAGACAAAGTGGCAAGGGCGTCAGCCATTTGATTTTCTGCCCGCGGTACGTGATGCAATTCGACCTTGTCAAAGAAAGGCAACAATCTCCTTGCATAATTCATGTAATGTATCAAATTGGGCTGACGTGTCTCCCATTCCCCTTTGATCTGATTCACCACCAGAGCTGAGTCTCCGTATACGTCTAGATGTTTGATTCGCAAATCAATGGCTTCTTCAAGCCCCATTATACAAGCTTCGTATTTGGCCTCATTGTTGGTAACGGCAAAGGTCAATCGGGCAGTAAACGGGATGTGCGACCCGTGTGGCGTAGTGATAATTGCCCCTATTCCGCTACCGTAAGCATTCATAGCTCCGTCAAATATCATCTTCCATTTGGAACCTAACTCTGGCCCCTCGTCTGGCAACGGCTCTTCACAATCTTTCATCTTTAGGTACATGATATCCTCGTCAGGAAAATCAAACCTCATCGATTGGTATTCTTCAATAGGCTGCTCCGCCAGATACTCAGACAACACACTCCCCTTTATAGCCTTTTGCGAGACGTATTGAATGTCATATTCAGTCAAGACCATCTGCCAATGGGCAATTCTACCTGACAACGCCTGCTTTTCGAATACATATTTGATAGGATCCATCTTCGAGATGAGCATGGTTGTATGATTCAGCATGTACTGTCTCAAACGCTTGGCGGCCCAGGCTAGCGCGCAACAAGTTTTCTCCAGCATTGAGTATCGAGATTCACAGTCTGTAAATTTCTTACTCAGGTAATAGATCGCATGCTCTTTTCTCCCCGTCTCGTCGTGTTGACCGAGAACACAACCCATGCTTCCCTCAAGAACCGTCAAATACATTATCAAGGGTCTACCTGCCACTGGGGGTATCAAAATAGGAGGCTCCTGCAGATACTTCTTTATTTTATCGAACGCCTTTTGACAATTTTCGTTCCACGTTACAGCTTGATCTTTCTTCAACAGCTTGAATAATGGTTCACACGTAGCAGTTAGGTGAGATATGAACCGGGCGATGTAGTTCAACCTCCCTAAAAACCCGCGCACCTCTTTCTCTGTTTTAGGCGTCGGCATTTCTTGAATTGCTTTTATTTTAACAGGATCGACCTCTATTCCTCTTTCGCTTACGATAAACCCCAGCAGTTTACCCGATCTCACCCCGAAGGTGCATTTATTAGGGTTCAGCCTCAGCCTGAACTTCCTAAGTCTTTTAAACAACTTCAGCAGATTCACCAGATGCTCTTCCTCCGTCTGGGATTTGGCAATCATATCGTCAACATAAACTTCGATCTCTTTATGCATCATGTCATGAAAAAGAGTCGTCATCGCACGCTGATATGTTGCCCCAGCATTTTTCAAACCAAAGGGCATCACTCTGTAACAAAATGTTCCCCAAGGCGTTATGAAAGTAGTCTTCTCCATGTCCTCTGGCGCCATTTTGATCTGATTATAGCCTGAAAAGCCATCCATGAAGGAGAATACGGAGTACTGGGCAGTATTATCAACTAACACGTCAATGTGAGGAAGTGGAAAATCGTCTTTTGGGCTTGCTTTATTCAAATCTCGATAGTCCACGCACATTCGAACCTTGCCATCTTTCTTTGGCACTGGTACGATGTTGGCAACCCATGAAGGATACTTCGTCACAGCCAGGAAACCAGCGTCCCACTGTTTCTGAACCTCCTCTTTGATCTTCATTGCCATATCTGGTCGAGTTCTGCGAAGCTTTTGTTTGACCGGCGGGCAATCTTCTTTCAATGGCAGGCGATGCACAACCATATCTGTATCGAGCCCCGGCATATCCTCATATGACCAAGCGAATACATCATTATACTCTCGGAGCATTTCAACCAGTCTTCGCTTGATATCACTCTGCAGTGCGGCTCCGATACGAATATTCTTCTCAACCCCTTCCGACCCTAAATTGATAATTTCGACGACCTCGTCGTGAGGCAGAATGGCTCTTTCCTCTTGCTTCACTAACCAAGACAGTTCTTCAGGAACGTCGCTATCTTCGACAACCTCTTCTTCAGCCTGAAACACTGGGTGCTCAAAGTCGGGACGAGTCATAGGTGGTTCAAGGATGTCATCTGAAAATGTTATCCTGCAAAAGGAATGGTTAAGTGCTTCAAAATGCGTATAAAACGAATAACCATGTTGCCATTTTATTGAAAAATACAAAACAAGAAAGACAGGGATTACGGTATTTGCACATGAAAAAACGCCATTTATTTAATGATTAACGCGCAATGTTTATAACAACACAGCCCTAAGCAAATCCTGATGCCCCGGGCAAGACATCAGATTATTCAACAATTAATAAAGCAAAGCATTACTGTTTAAAAGTCACAGGAACAAGCTCCTGAATAGACCAGTTGCACAGTCCTTGTCCTGGCGTGCTTGGCTGAATCCAGGCATCCATATCACAGTCGCTGTCTCCTTCATCAGACTCCGAAGCAGCATTGACAGTTTCATGACATACTCCACTGGTAGAGATGATAATCGGCTTTCTGAAACGGGGGGCCCCCACGGAAGGAGTTGATGACGACGGTTGGTACCCCAGCCCGAACCGGTCCATCTTCACAGGAATGTCCAACACTTTGCCCCAGCCCTTTGCTTCTCCTGCTTCTACTAGAGCTTGAGCTTCCTTATACGATGAGACGGCTATCTCTGGCACTTTGCTCGACCCGGGACCTTTGTCCTTGATGCGCAAACCTTCGAATGCCTGGCATGGTGTCTCGTGGATCTCTCCGTCGACTTCCACATATTTAAACGACGACAAATGGCTGACCAGGATGTCTTCTTCTCCGCACACGGTGACTACGCTGTCTCCAACCATATATTTCAACTTCTGATGCAGGGTAGACGTGACGGCCCCTGCCCCATGAATCCAGGGTCTTCCAAGCAAGCAGCTATACGCAGGCTGTATATCCATGATATAAAACTCCGTTGCAAACACTTCCGGCCCCACTTGCAAAGGCAAGGTGATCGATCCGAAGACTGTTCTCCGCGTGCCGTCAAATGCTCTGACTACCAAATCGCTGGGTGTACACAAAATCCCTCTAACATCCAGCTTCATCATCGCCTTCTTGGGCAGCACATTCAAAGATGATCCGGTGTCAACCAATACGTGCGACATTACTGATCCTCTACACTCAACAGATACGTGTAATGCCATATTATGATCCCTCCCTTTCGGAGTCAAGTCAAAATCGGTAAAGCCCAAGCTGTGGCCTGCATTCACATGTGCCAATACTCCTTCCAGCTGATTTACGGAGACGTCTTGGGGTACAAAAGAAGTGTCCAGGACTTTCAGCAAAGCATTTCTGTGAGCTTCCGAACACAGCAGCAATGATAGGATAGATATTTTGGACGGTGTCTGCTGCAGATGCTCCACAATCTTATAATCACTTTTTCGAATCAAGCGCATGAACTCTTCTACATCCTTCGATGCTGCTTCTTTTTCACTTGCTTGTACCGGAACATTTTCAACCGCTTTCCCTTTTCCTTTCGCTAGTCTTTCAACCTCCACTTCAGGAGATATAAAGATCCTGCCACTCCTCGTCATGCCTCCTGAACCAACAACATTATCCACAATCTCCGCTGGCTGCTTGTTGACATCAATCTTTATTCCATCACAATACACCTCTAACCCATATGACCATGGGACTGCTTTCGTGTTCTCGTACGGGATTGGCCCGGCCTTAGTTATGGTGATCGGCGGTCGCTGAGCTGGTGCTGCAATAGTGATCGTCTTCCGAGGAATTGTTACCGTGGCCACATCATTCTGATTATCCACTACTGCCCCTGCAGGCTCTTCAGTTGCCGCTCGATCAAACTGCAATATGCCCTCATCAATTAAAGCCTGAATGCCCTTCTTCAAATCCTCACACCCCCCAGCTAGGGTCCAACATTCTAAGCAATACTCGTTACATCCTGGGTAAACACCTCCTTGTAACAGTCGGCTCTTTATCTCGCTCAGCGGCGTTTTCAAATCTTCAACATTCATGATAAGATTCAGACCTTCCTCAGTCAGAACGGCGTTTGCCCCATGATTAGGCATGGGTTTCTGGACTATATTCGGACCTGCCGTTCCGAAATTGATAGTCTTGTTGTCTAAGAGATCCTGTACAACATGCTTAAAAGCATGGCAACCTTCTATATCGTGACCCGGGGCCCCGGAATGAAACTCACAGTGCCTGCTTGCATCGTAGCCGAACGGGGGAGCTCCCGTTATCGGTGCCAGAGTTCTTTTCTCTACCAGATTCAATCCCAACAATGTCTGCAACAAATCGGCATAGGTTGAGGGAGGTTTCTCAAACACTCTTCTCGGTTTACTGCCCTGGAATCTTCGTTGAGCCTGCTGTGCCCCTTGCTGAGGCTGCTGCTGCTGTGGCATTGGCTGTTGCTGAACCGGTTGTTGTTGCTGGAGTGGTTGTTGTTGATATGGGATAGTAACACTCGCCACCTGCTGCGGCTGCCGATATTGACCTCGTCCCCTGCCTCGGCCTCGGCCTCGACCTCCAAATACTGCGCTTGCCTCGCCCTGACGGCGCCCACCATAAGCTTTCCTATTACTGCCAGATGCAGTTGATTCCTCGACTTGGAACTTTCCTTGCTTAATATTACGTTCGATCTTTTCCCCCATCAGAATCAGGTCTGAAAAACTGGCCAGAGACGTATGAAACAGCATATCATGAAACAGCCCTGTGAATGTGCTGACAAACATGTCATTCATTTCCTTATCTTCCACCGGAGGACGGACCCTGGCAGCCATATTGCGCCACCTTTGCGCGTACTCTTTAAAACTCTCCCCCTTCTTCTGCGAAAGCCCGGCCAACTGGACCCGATTGGGTGCCAGGTCGCTGTTGTACTTGTAGTGAGCTACGAACGCCTCCGCCAATTGCTTCCATGTCTTGATATCAGTTGGCTCCAACCCCATGTACCACTCTAGGGAAGGACCCGATAGACTATCCTGAAAGAAATGCATTAGCATTCTTTCATCAGTTGAGTATGCAGACATCTTTCTGTAATAAGCTCGTACATGCACTTTCGGACATGTGTCTCCTTTATACTTATCGAACGCAGGAGCTTTGAATTTAATTGGCACCCTCAAGCCAGGTACCAGGCCCATTGTTGCCATGTCCAAGCCCACAGCACTTTGGTTTAGGACTCCCTTCATCTGCTCTTCCAGCATTCTAATCTTTTGGGAATCATCCATCGGCCCTTCAAAACCTCCTCCGGAGAAGGCGTCCTCCTGCTGATCTTCTTGCCACAGACCGTTGCCAGCCCCGTACCCATCATATCCATTATTACGTCCAGCTCTGATCTGATTCATCCCCGGACCTCGGCCTCTGTTGCCGTACCCTTGAACACCTCCAGCAGGACCAAAAGCCATAAATCCAGTACCATTTCCGTTTCCAAAGCCTCCGTAACCCTGATTGACCATACCATAACCATCTTGCCCAAAGCCTTGAGCATTAAAGCCATACTTCCCCGTGTTATCGAATCCCTGATCGTTGAATCCGAATCCAGTATTGACAAAGCCATTGGCGCCTAGATTATCTCCCAAATTGACATCGCCCAGCCCAACATTATGGACAGCAGTTTCATTCCCCACTCCGACGTTACCGTTCACAGCAGCGGTAGCGTTGTTGACATTGGCAGCAGGTGTATTGACTACAGGCGGAGCCACTGGCGTGGGAGTGCCGTCTCCATGAGCAGTATCGACCCGGACAGACTGATGATCTTCATTACCATGACCAGCGTTTCGAGCCAACAGAGGCTGGACCATGGCCTGCAAATTCTCCTGCCCTTTTGCTATAGCCTCCATGGTCTGCATGAAGAGGGCGAGCTTCTCGCGCACATCTTGCATCTCGTTCTGCATTTGGTCCATGATTTTTCGACAATTAGTGCGGGTAGAATAGCGGTGCGGATGTTGATCTGCAATCCTGTTAAGTACCTGGTACAGAGCAGGAAATAAGACACCATCCAAAGATTACCTATAATGCAATATGAATATGAATGCAATGCAATGTGTCTGTGCATTAGGGAAGTTCATTCCCCCCAGTTCTAGTGCGAAGGTGCCGGTGCAGTGATAGTGTTGACAATAGGAATATCGGAGCTGAATCATAGAAAGCCTCATATATTGCAGGGAGAATCAATAAGCCCAGGGTACAATATCACTGAGAGTATAGAGAAGGCATGACCTCAACCAACAATCCTGGTGATGGTCAGCACTATGCAAATAAAGCATACAAGTTACTATATGAAATGATCAAATCCTCCCAAAAGTCTGGTACTCTTCTATCAACTTCCTGGTCTCCGGATGGCTTGGTCGATCAAGCAGCCCTTCAACAAGCTGGTTTCTCCTCTTAAGGACACGACGCACGTCTTCAGCAGTTTCTTCCCATGTTGCTTCTCCGAAGCAATCTTCTAACTTTCGCTTCTGAGACACTGCTTCATCTCTGGATTTGATTGCCTTGTTCAGTGCATGCTGGACACTATACCGGGTCATCACTTCTTCCTCGCACTTCTTGATGCTAGACTTCAACTTCTCTTCGAGGTCGGAAATTTGCTGCTTCAGCTTATCTTCCCTCTTCTTATTGTTGGTGAGCGTAGCATTCCAAGTCTTATTGCAAGAAGATATCTCTCGGTGTGCTGCGTCGAGCGCTTTCTTTTTGGCTTCCAGCATGTCATGGGAGCTTCTGAACTCTTGCCCCAGACGTTCGCGCTTTTTCTTTTCCTCGGTCAACTCAGCCCCTAACCTGTTTACCAGCTCGATCTGTTGTTGAAAAGCATATACGGCCTTGTTTTTCTCGCTGCGTGCCTGGGCTAGCTCTTGCTCTAATCCTTCATTAATCTTCATTAAGGCTTCTTTTTCTCTCACAATTTGCTCATAGACTTCCCTAGAAACAGTAGTTGGCTCTTCTGCCGGAATAAGAACGAGGATTGGTGCATCTGGAAATGGCATCTTCAACTGACTTGCTCTCTCCTGAATCCAAACTCTATAAGGTTCATAAGCCTGACAGTCGTTCTTTCCTAACAACGGCTTCCCTCTGCGGTTAATACGCGTCCAGGCATGCTGCAGCTTGGCTAGTAACTCCCCCTTCACGTCACCGGTGAAGTACAGAGATTCCTGTACTTCTTCCTCCTGAGGTGGATTCTTCAGTGCATATCCGAACTGGCGAATGAATAGAGAAGGGTTGTAATTGATACACCCTTTTCTTCCTATCAACGGCACATTAGGGTACCCAGAACAGCTGAATATGAGCTCGGATCCCAACAGGTCTCGATCAAACCACACAACGTCTTCGGAATATAGCCTCATCAGGCGCTCTGACCAACTGGCTGAGGTTGCACTATCTGCAAAGGGCCCCTTCATAGGGAGATGACTTTTGAACCACATATTCAACAGAGGAGTACAGCAGTAAACAACTTTTCCCCTTCGGTTTTCATTCTTGTAGTGCAATGAGTGGTAGAAGTCTCCGATCAACGTAGGCACTGGGTTGCCTGCAGCAAACAGATAGAAAGCATCCAAATCCACAAAGTTGGGCAAGTTAGGAAACAGCACGATTCCATAAATGCATAGAGCCAGAATAGCATTGAAAACCACCCAACAACCGTTCTTGGCGTACTCTCGAGCTTTGACGACTAAGAAATCAAGAGAGAAACCTGAAACCCCAAGCCAAGAAGTCAATAACAGATCTGCAGCGTCCATATGTAAGGCTTTGGCTAAGTCCTCCAACTTGGGTTCAGCAGCAGAGTGAATAAAGGGAACCTTGTTCTGCACGGGAAGCTCAGTAAACTCCACATACTCCTCAATGGTAGGTCCTAGAATGAAGTCAGCAAAAGTAAAGCATCTCAATGCGGGGTCATAGAACTGCATCAAGGTGTATAGCCCGTTCATCTCATCAGCAGTGGGCTTACAGACTAATCTCAGTAATCTCCCATGGCTCATTCTGAAGCTTCTCCTAACCTCCTCATCGGCGAGAGATATCAGACCAAGCAAAGAAGTAATATCAGGTGCAGGCAGCTTATACGCAACTGTTTTCCTCAAACTAGCCATAGTCAATACTCAGAAGTCCGGGCACTAGAACTAGGGAAATGCAAATGCACCTGCAGCACAGACACACGTTAGTGAAATGCAAATGGTAATGGATATGCAGGCAATGCAATGCAAGTAACATGCAACAGGGACCAAAGCTGTAGCTGAATAGCCTGAACCCAATCAAGAAATCTCAGATAGACCCTCCAGAAGTCCTCAAACCCTGGCCTCAGATAGACCTAAAACAAAGCTCCATTACTGGTCTCTGATGGACCTCAAACCATAACTCCCACTGGTCTCTGGTAGACCTCAAATCACATCTCTAATTGGTCTCTGACAGACCTCAGAACACATCTCCAAATGGTCTCTGACAGACCTCATAACTCTCCATAAATACCCAGGAGCTCTGATCGAGAACAAACCGGTATCTGAAGGTCTGGTTACCTGCATAACCCTGAATCCCCTCACAGGTGGGTGGCCCTATAACTGGCACAAGGTACGGCATCCTATGCGGTCGTCGGCGTCACAGACTTTCAGGGTTGATGATACGATTCCCAGAAGGAGTGGCATCATCAATTCCTGAAGAGGCCTCACTTAGCCAACTTCCAAGTGATCGGTCCCCGGAGTCGACAATTCAGCTGACCAACAACCCCTTCGACCCAAAGGGTAGAAAAAGAAGCCAACCAGAAGAACCTCGTCCGAGTGTAGATTTCATGAGACACTAATGCAAGCAAAGCCGGCACGCGCCCACTACTTTCTACGCTAATTCTAGGTGCACTCAAGCCCAGGTCCGGCTTATCTCTCAATATCAGAACACCCGTCACACCCCAAATACAGCAATAATAATCAATATACAAAGCTGAAAATACAAGGTTAGAAATATACAATAACTCCATACAAAATCCTCGACGGGAAAACAAGCGCTAGGATTGACTCTCTTAAGGGACGTTGGATCCCAAATGCATAAGAACCATCGCAGTCCTTAGCAGCCAGGGGACGTTGGATCCCCAGCAGAGTCGCCAGCTGTCGCTACTGCGAAAATCGGCGCCGGCTGAACAGAAGAGTCGCCACCGTGCGTTATTTATCCCACGGGAGGGAAAGGAAACGCTCAGAGTAAACCTCGCACAACACGGGAAAGGCATGGTCGTCGCAACCAAAACCTGGATTCGGGAGTCGGTTACGCAAGGGGAAGGTATTAGCACCCCTCACGTCCGTCGTACTCGACGGGATCCACGCTTGTTTTCGGGTATGGATTGTTATTCTATCTAAACTATAGGTCTGGGGTTAAAAGAAAAGAAAATAAAAATGAAAACAAAAAATGACTCGGCAAAGTATCGCACTTTATGCCTACGTATTCCCGTCTGGAACGAGAAATCAGAGTCAACGTAGTTCGCCTACCTACGGGAAAGGAGGGGAAGGTTGCTCGCTAGGATATCGCATCCTATGCCTACGTACTTCCACACAGCATGGAAGATCAGAGCAAACGTAGTTCGGGCCACGTACGACGCAAGTTTGTCTTGGTTGATTTTATACCTTCTGAAAAAGGGTTTCTTGATTACTGGTCCAAGCGGACAAAACTGACGTTTTGATGAGTTCACATTCTTTTACGGAAGAAGTGTCTTTTATTGTGTTTGAAATCTTTATGTGTTTTTCTGTTTGTTTTGAGAGAGAAGAGACAGAACTCTAACCTACGGTTGCGAAGGGGGACAAACTAACCTAATGTTATCATGCATGGGTTAAGACCTAGTGTCTATCATGCTCCTCTCTTGCACAGAGAGAAACAGAGATCCTACGGGATAGGCAGAAACAGAAACAATAACAGATATAATAAAGCGGTAAAATGCATGGATGCAACAGTACAAGCGAGGCAAGGGAGTCCCACTCAACCTCGAACCTAGAAAACAATAGGCAAAAGTGAACAGGCTTCACTTTCAACCCAACAGGGTAAACAGCAAACAATACAGTCAGGAAAACCAATCAATACATCAGCAAATGAAATACAGCAAAAGAAACAGCATCAGCAGCTCTGAATCAACATCTAGCTTCAAGCAATCTCCAATCAGCTACAGGCTTCAACAAGCATCAATCTCCATCTTTATGACCTTCAGGCAAAGGCTTTGATCATCTATTTTCCATCTGCAATGGCTTTTCTTCATGCTCAAACCTCCCAGATGAGGAATCAGTCACAAGAGTGAAGTGAATGAATGTTAGACAGTTAATTACCTACCAAGGGTGGTTCATCAACTGTTAACATTAAACAGAAAGTTTCCTCTCAAAAGTTCTATCTTTCAAATATATTCACTGATCCTTCCAAAGGAAGGAAGTGGATATTTGAAAGAGACTTTGAATCATGGAGAAAGGATGGATGCAGACAAGGCATTCCATGTTTGAGAAACAAGCTTTCTAATCTAGAGCTCTGCCTAGCTCCTAAACCCTAGTCTCCTCAGCAGCTGCTAGGAAGAACCTCCTCTCCAACTCTGGCAGTTGACCTTCAACATCTGGATCTCCAATGGTCTGCATCTCCTCAAGTCTTCAGCTCTCCCAGGTCCCCAGACAAACCCAATACCCAAACAAGCAAGCAATAATCCCCAGAGGGCACACCACACCAGACAATCAGATATATACAGAGTATTAATAGCAGTAGGGGAATCCTGACTTTTCTAAGGGGATCTAATAACTACCCATAACCCCTATAGTCCCATAACTAAACTAGTCAAACCCTAAGTCCTAAGGGAAAGAATCAAACTTCTTAAGTCACCACCTAAAAACCCTAATTTGTTCATGTTGTTCAAGCCTACATTAAACACCTAAAATTAATTTCTAAAAATGGGAACTAAATTGTTTCTACAAGTTCAATATCTCATCTAAACAACCTAAAAAGAATGGATGAAAAATATTAAAGCATCTAATAGAACAAAAATGAACAAAATCATGCATGAAATGAAACTATTTAAAATGCTATTTATTTAGAAAATATGAAAAAAAATGTCAAATAAAAATAAAAATGCAATTTTATTTTTTTATAATTTTCTAGACATTCTAATGAAAATGATATAAAAAGAATGGATTAAAAATGATTTTTTATCTATTTATTATGAATTTTCAAAAATGAATGACAATAAAAAGAAATTGAAAGAAATAAAGGGGGGGGGGGGGGGGGTACTAATAGCCAAGCGCCCCAGTTCAAATCCAGGATGGGCCAGCAAACGGGGGTGCGCGTAGCAAATTGAATTAGGCCCAGAACCACTTCAGAATTATTAAAAAATAAAAACAAGCAGGGGGGTGAGAAAAGAAATAGAATCACGTTCAAAACATAATGGGCTCAATGCTGGGGGGTGGGGATATCACTCAACACTCAGGCCCGCCCGTTTCATTTAATGAAACGGTGCGTTTAGGGCACCACTCTTCCCTCCAAAATCTGAATTAAACCTCAGCCACACGATGGGCTTCTGAGGTCAAAAGTCCAACACGAAACGGACAGCCACGATTTCGTCTTCTTCATTAGCTCATGAGAATTAGGGTTTACACCATGAAGACTCCATGCACGAACCAACTTCCCTCAATCTGTTCTCCTTCCACAATCCATGAAACACCACGATACAAACATGAAAAACACTCAGAATTCCTCCCTATATACGTCTATGCCATTAGCTTGCTCTGAAACTCAACAAATCACTCAACCCGAGCGCAACAATTTCTGGTCACCATGGAAATACACTGAGATGCCTCACAATAATTCTCAACCAAACCTATACTAATCTACTCTATGCTTCACGTAGATCATTCTGTGCTAACAACCTAGGATTATCATGTACTATGCTATGAGTTCTTGATCCTAACAGTTCTAACAACCTGCTAACAATCATCACCAAACTACTCCAAACTCATCCTAATTGCTCTACTAACATCCTACATCACATCTAAACTAACAAAACCATGCTAAACTAACTATATCAAGCTGTGGCAGAGAAAATGCACCTGGTGTGAAAGCTTGTGGATGATGATGAAATTCGTGGATCTGAGGCTTTTGAGGCTTGGATCTTGATCTACAATTGCACTACTTGATTCTGTATGCAACACCTTGAGGAGTCTTGCACTGGATCTTGAGTTCCAACTGAATTTGCAGCTTGTGTGTTCTTGATGAAAGTGCACAAAATTGAGCTCTAACCACTAGGATCTTGATTGAATTCTATGCCATGATGGTGAATCAGTATGATGAAATTGATTTTGATGGTGATTGGTGAAGAATTTGAGAAATTGGAGTGAAAATGCAATGAGAAAGAATGGAGAGAATGTGTGAGATTTTTGTGAAAAATGAATCCAACCCTTGCTCAATTCTGATTTCATGAATATATAGGGCTCACATGAACTTTCTAGAACCATCTTGCCACATTCCATTGCATTCCAAATTGGTTGATTTTTGAAATGTTTCTTCAAATGCAAGTAACCATGAATAACTTTAATTTTTTCTTCTAAACTCAAAAAAGTGTTTGAACCATTGTTCTTAGAATGTCTTTTGGACCCAAAATCATATATTGGAAGTCTCCATTTGGACTTATAAATCTCACAAACCATTTTTCACTTTGACTTTATTCAAATTATAAGCCATTTTAGTTCAAATTTGGACCAATCATGCAACTTCATGTTATGAGCTTTTCCAACAATTTGTGACCTTCTTTCTAGACTCAAAATGTCATTTGGAGCAAGTTTGATGTTGTAAGTTTTTCCATTTGAGGCCTCCTTGTATGAGTTTTGGACATAGGTTAAAATGACCTGTAATTCACAAATGACCAAAATACCCTTTGCTTGCCAAGACCATAAGTTGAGTTCCACACATCATATGAAGGCATGCTATACCATTCTAGAAAGCTAAGACAATGAGGAACAATTCTTATGTTGACCAAGAATTCATTTGAAATCTCCTTGAGGGGTAAAACTAGCTTGGAAGTCAAGTCACTTTCACAGACAAAATTTCAGATACCTCAGATGACCTGTAACTTGCAAGGACCATAACTTGAGTTCTATAAATCTACTTGATGTCTTCCACCACTCAAATTAAAGGTCTTGAGACCCTCTACAAGTTTCATGTTGGCCAAGAAGCCATTTGAAGCTAGCATTTTGACTTATCTTGCTTGGAAATTTGACCTAAACTAGGGGATGTTACACAGAAACCCTAATTTAGAAACTCCTCTTCTCCTTGATTCCTCTTGAATTCTTCTTGGCATATCTCCATATCCTTCTTTATATGTCCAATGATGAACCCCACATCTCTCCATTAGACTTGAATGCCCCCTTAAGTCAGTCAATTGACCTAGGGTTGACCTAGGGTTGACCCAGATGAAACCCTAGTTGACTGCTTTCAGCTATAGCTCTTGTGCTCTCATCAATGGCTTGTCTCCTTCTTCAAATGACTTTCTAAGCCTCTCATAATGTCTAGATACTCTCCATGCCTTCAACTCACAGCTCACAACCCTCTTGTTGACCCTCAGATACCCTCAGCTAGGAGATGGACTCAAGGCTTGATCTGCTGAACTCTTTGCTTTCAAATTCTTTCCTGATGACTTAAATGAGATTGAATTGGGATAATAACCTCTTGATAGGCTTCTAGAGATGAGAATAATGATTGGTCCCCCTGTTGTATGACTTGCTATGCTTATGCTATGCAGATGATTAGACCATGTACATAACTCTATATGCAAATGCTAATGATATTGAAACCTAAACCCAATGAATAAGGTTGAGCAAATTTTAGGGTGCAACAGCTGCCCCTATTCAAGCGACTTGGACCCGATTGGGTGAAGAGCCCGGAGCCTTCAGACATTCGCGGTACGAGACGGTTGAATACCAGTGAAACCAGAAATTTGCCAACCACAGAAATAAACTGCGCCACTGCTTGAGGAACGACATACATCAGCTGAATCTGACTGTTACAGTACCCCACTGATCTCACGCGACCGGGCTGGGGATTGTCTTCATCGTTCTGAAGAGGATTCTGTCATAACAGATTGCTTGCTTGTCCACGTTAGGACTCTATCTGTCATCAATATGAAGAAATCTCAACTAAAACCTGCCCACGTTAGGACTCCACTTGCTGTTAACCCAGAAAAATCTCGGCAACTCCGCTGGGGATAATTCGTCTGCATTTCCATAAACTGAATCGTCCACGTTAGGAATAAACTCTTCCGCGTTAGGAGTAACACCTGTCCACGTTAGGAATAACATCGTCCATGTTAGGAATCATTTCTTCTGTATCTGTCCACGTCAGGACTAACCCTTTCATCTTTCCACGTCAGGAAGCAATCTTCTTTCCACATAAGGAGAACTATATCAATTTGTCCCCGTAAGGACTCAAATACCACTTGACATGTCCGCGTCAGGACTCCCATCTTTCCACGTAAGGAATTCAACTTTGGTTCTGAACCTGTCCACGTCAGGACTCCACTTTTCCCCGTAAGGAGTACATCATTCTTCCACGTCAGGAATCAACTTTTCTTGAATCTGTCCACGTAAGGACTAAACTCTTCCACGTCAGGAATAATCCATTTCTTTCCCCGTCAGGAATCAATCTTGATATGTCCGCGTGAGGACTCAATCTTTCCACGTAAGGAATAAACTCGTCTTTCCACGTAAGGAAACCATTTCTCTTCCACGTAAGGGATGCTCTTGATATGTCCACGTAAGGACTCTGATCTTTCCACGTAAGGAATACCAACTTCTTTCCGATTTGTCCGCGTCAGGACTCATTTTTCCACGTAAGGAATGCCATCTTAATCTGTCCACGTAAGGGCTCCGCTCTTTCCACGTCAGGAATGCTGTCATTTTCACGTAAGGAAACTATCTTTCTCCACGTAAGGAATCATCTCTTTCCACGTAAGGAATCTCAACCTTTCCACGTAAGGAACTGAAACTTCTCTTTCTCTTCCACGTAAGGAACACGCTTTCTTTCCACGTTGGGAATACTTCTTCTTCTGAATCCGTCCGCGTCAGGACTAAACTTTCCACGTAAGGAATCTATCTTCTTCTTCCACGTTAGGAATAACCCTTTCTTTGATTTGTCCACGTCAGGACACTGATCTCGTCTTAATTTGTCCATGTTAGGACTCAGGCGTCTTCGACCCGCTGAGGAAATAAGACTTGTCCACGTAAGGACTCACACCCTGGTCTGATCTGTCCACGTCAGGGCACCAACACCAAGAGTAATCACTTTTGTCAACGTCGTGACTTCCCATCCTTCTAATTTCGAGAACCCGAATCTGCCCACAATAGGACTAACACACCTCACCAATCCAGGGAAATAAACCTGTCCACGTTAGGACGCCCACTTCTGAAGAAATCCCGTCAATCTAGGAATAAATTGTCCACGTCAGGACTTAGTTCTCCAAGGATCCTCACCCACAAACTCCTTAGCACTGACGTGACAGCGACTTTGAGACGGACTCTACTGGGATGTCTGGAAACCAACTATCGGACGCCTGCTCTGATAACCGGCGGTGGTCTCTGAAATTCTGATTCATGGAACCCCTGATGACAACTAATTCTGCCTGGGAATAAAGAGAAACTTATCCTGGTAACTCTGTGGGGAATACTGTCGAAACTGACATTATCATTGGATGTCTCCCGCCGAGATCTTGAACCTTTGGTAATTCATTTAAGCAAGAGCTCTCTCTTCCTGAACTGCTAAAATACAGGAACTGCTTCAGCAAAATAAATGCTGGAAGGATAATGCCGACTCTGCCGGGGATAGCCAGATACTATAGAATTATTCCAGCAAAATAAATGCTGGAAGAGTGAAGTCAACCCTGCTGGGAAATTAGGAACTCAAACCAAACGCCTTGTTGAGGTAACCCCCTGCTGGGGAATAGCAGATGTGCATAGTATGATCGGACTTTCTGCGGGAGAGTGAACTGATATCATACAGTATCTCTGACAAAATAAATGACAGGTACCACCATCAACTCTGCTTGGGAGAGTCTTGATCTTCGAATTCCACTGGAAGGAATGAAAACACTTGCAAAGAGAATTCCGCTGGGGATGGGATGATTCTCTCGGGGAAAACCCACTGACTCCGCTGGGGGAGAGTGCGTGACCCTGCGGGGAAAGATGAACCTGTCTGACTACAGCCCTACGATCTCGGAATCGCCAAACTCTGCTGAGGACGAATAACTTTTCTAGAGCACGTCCTTTGGATAAGCTACGGCTAGCTGGGGAATTCTATCCTTCTTCAGGAAGAACATGCATGACCTGCGTGGGGATTAAGTCTTTCGTTATCGCAATCTTTTGATCATCTTCCTCGTATGGTTATGAAACCTGCAACAACACAAACAAGACACGACAAGCCTATGCAATCAAATCAATTCAGGTTAGTGACGTTATTTTCAGTTAATTCAAAGCTTTAGCAACTGTCGGCAAGGGCCAGCGATGTTATACTCATGCTAGCTTCAGTAAACTTAGGCGTTTTATCATGCACAGAACAGTAAAGAACCAGCATCAAGTACTGAATAACATATTTTATTGATCGGGCCCCTGAATGGGCGGAGTTTTTGTACACGGGATGTAACTCCTGAAATGAGGAAGCTACGCAAAGCAAATACATAAGTATGCACAAGAAGCATGAATATTTTGACAAATTAAATTTTGTACACATGTCGGCAACGGGACGCAGATGAACACCACGAAATGATCCTCCTATGACTCATCCGACTCTAATGCTTTCCCGGTATCCCCACTTCTGAAGAGATTGTATCCGATAACTGACTCCTCAAACATATTCTCCCGCATTGATGCTCATTGTAATATCAAATTTGGACCGCAGTCGTTTGCTTTTCAAATCCCTAACTTTTGCGTGAACCGCCCTTTACGGGTTTTCAGCTCACCGGGATACCCTTTTTTGCCGAAGCCGCCCAGTGTAGGTTTTCAACTTCGCGGGTGTACATTTTTTCAGTTTTATCCCTAACTTTTGCCCGAACCTTTCATTCTGTTTTTGGTTCGCCAGGATGCCCCATTTTTGCCTGGACTCTCTTTTTTCTGTCCAGCGGGTCTATTTTAAGCATAGTATTTTTTAACTGCGTCCGAATTCACAGGTGACGCAAAGTCTTCTCCGTCCATGGTGGACAACAACAACGCACCTCCTGAAAAGACCTTACTGACAACGTATGGCCCTTCGTAGTTGGGGGTCCACTTGCCCCTGTGATCTGCTTGCGGCGGGAGAATCCTTTTCAGCACAAGGTCGCCCGTCTGAAAGCTTCGCGGAAGTATCTTCTTGTCGTACGCTTTCTTCATTCGGCTCTGGTACAAACGACCGTATGCTAGGGAAGCTAGCCTCTTCTCGTCCATTAAGCTCAATTGATTCAATCTATTCGTTACCCATTCTGCCTCGTCCAGCTGAACGTCTCGCAATACCCTCAGAGAAGGGATCTCAACTTCCAATGGTAGTACCGCTTCCATTCCGTATACCAACGAGAACGGAGTTGCCCCGGTTGATGTGCGTACCGTCGTACGATAACCGTGCAAAGCGAAAGGTAGCATTTCATGCCAATCCTTATAGGTCACCACCATTTTCTGAACAATTTTCTTGATATTTTTATTGGCCGCCTCAACAGCGCCATTCATCTTGGGTCGGTAAGGGGAGGAGTTGTGATGTTCGATCTTGAAATGCTGACAGAGCTCCCTCATCATTTTGTTGTTCAGATTTGAACCATTGTCCGTGATTATCCGCTCGGGGATTCCGTATCGGCAAATGATATCTCTCTTGATGAATCTGGCCACCACTTGCTTCGTTACATTCGCGTAAGACGCCGCTTCCACCCACTTGGTGAAATAATCGATTGCTACTAGGATGAACCGGTGCCCATTAGAAGCCGTCGGCTCGATCTTTCCAATCATATCAATTCCCCACATCGAGAACGGCCATGGAGATGACATCACATTTAAAGGACTCGGAGGCACGTGTATCTTGTCAGCATAGATTTGGCACTTGCGGCACTTCCTTGCGAACTTGAAACAATCAGTTTCCATCGTCAGCCAAAAATAACCTGCCCTCAGCAGTTTTCTCGTCATAGCATGCCCACCCGCATGCGTACCAAAGGTACCTTCGTGAATTTCCTCCATGAGAAGCTTTGCCTCTTTCTCGTCTACACAACGCAACAGCACCAAATCGTGGTTTCTTCTGTACAAGACGCCATCCGGATTCAAGTAGAAATTGCCCGCTAATCTCCTGAGAGTCTTCTGATCTTGACTGGATGCCCCAGCCGGATACTCTTTATTCTTCAGGAAATTAAGGATATCAAAATACCACGGTTTGTCATCGGATGCTTCATCAATAGCAAATACATAAGCTGGCCTGTCCAACCGAGAGATAGTGATTTGGGGAGCTTCGTTCCAGAAGTTGACCTTGTACATGGAAGACAAAGTGGCAAGGGCGTCAGCCATTTGATTTTCTGCCCGCGGTACGTGATGCAATTCGACCTTGTCAAAGAAAGGCAACAATCTCCTTGCATAATTCATGTAATGTATCAAATTGGGCTGACGTGTCTCCCATTCCCCTTTGATCTGATTCACCACCAGAGCTGAGTCTCCGTATACGTCTAGATGTTTGATTCGCAAATCAATGGCTTCTTCAAGCCCCATTATACAAGCTTCGTATTTGGCCTCATTGTTGGTAACGGCAAAGGTCAATCGGGCAGTAAACGGGATGTGCGACCCGTGTGGCGTAGTGATAATTGCCCCTATTCCGCTACCGTAAGCATTCATAGCTCCGTCAAATATCATCTTCCATTTGGAACCCAACTCTGGCCCCTCGTCTGGCAACGGCTCTTCACAATCTTTCATCTTTAGGTACATGATATCCTCGTCAGGAAAATCAAACCTCATCGATTGGTATTCTTCAATAGGCTGCTCCGCCAGATACTCAGACAACACACTCCCCTTTATAGCCTTTTGCGAGACGTATTGAATGTCATATTCAGTCAAGACCATCTGCCAACGGGCAATTCTACCTGACAACGCCTGCTTTTCGAATACATATTTGATAGGATCCATCTTCGAGATGAGCATGGTTGTATGATTCAGCATGTACTGTCTCAAACGCTTGGCGGCCCAGGCTAGCGCGCAACAAGTTTTCTCCAGCATTGAGTATCGAGATTCACAGTCTGTAAATTTCTTACTCAGGTAATAGATCGCATGCTCTTTTCTCCCCGTCTCGTCGTGTTGACCGAGAACACAACCCATGCTTCCCTCAAGAACCGTCAAATACATTATCAAGGGTCTACCTGCCACTGGGGGTATCAAAATAGGAGGCTCCTGCAGATACTTCTTTATTTTATCGAACGCCTTTTGACAATTTTCGTTCCACGTTACAGCTTGATCTTTCTTCAACAGCTTGAATAATGGTTCACACGTAGCAGTTAGGTGAGATATGAACCGGGCGATGTAGTTCAACCTCCCTAAAAACCCGCGCACCTCTTTCTCTGTTTTAGGCGTCGGCATTTCTTGAATTGCTTTTATTTTAACAGGATCGACCTCTATTCCTCTTTCGCTTACGATAAACCCCAGCAGTTTACCCGATCTCACCCCGAAGGTGCATTTATTAGGGTTCAGCCTCAGCCTGAACTTCCTAAGTCTTTTAAACAACTTCAGCAGATTCACCAGATGCTCTTCCTCCGTCTGGGATTTGGCAATCATATCGTCAACATAAACTTCGATCTCTTTATGCATCATGTCATGAAAAAGAGTCGTCATCGCACGCTGATATGTTGCCCCAGCATTTTTCAAACCAAAGGGCATCACTCTGTAACAAAATGTTCCCCAAGGCGTTATGAAAGTAGTCTTCTCCATGTCCTCTGGCGCCATTTTGATCTGATTATAGCCTGAAAAGCCATCCATGAAGGAGAATACGGAGTACTGGGCAGTATTATCAACTAACACGTCAATGTGAGGAAGTGGAAAATCGTCTTTTGGGCTTGCTTTATTCAAATCTCGATAGTCCACGCACATTCGAACCTTGCCATCTTTCTTTGGCACTGGTACGATGTTGGCAACCCATGAAGGATACTTCATCACAGCCAGGAAACCAGCGTCCCACTGTTTCTGAACCTCCTCTTTGATCTTCATTGCCATATCTGGTCGAGTTCTGCGAAGCTTTTGTTTGACCGGCGGGCAATCTTCTTTCAATGGCAGGCGATGCACAACCATATCTGTATCGAGCCCCGGCATATCCTCATATGACCAAGCGAATACATCATTATACTCTCGGAGCATTTCAACCAGTCTTCGCTTGATATCACTCTGCAGTGCGGCTCCGATACGAATATTCTTCTCAACCCCTTCCGACCCTAAATTGATAATTTCGACGACCTCGTCGTGAGGCAGAATGGCTCTTTCCTCTTGCTTCACTAACCAAGACAGTTCTTCAGGAACGTCGCTATCTTCGACAACCTCTTCTTCAGCCTGAAACACTGGGTGCTCAAAGTCGGGACGAGTCATAGGTGGTTCAAGGATGTCATCTGAAAATGTTATCCTGCAAAAGGAATGGTTAAGTGCTTCAAAATGCGTATAAAACGAATAACCATGTTGCCATTTTATTGAAAAATACAAAACAAGAAAGACAGGGATTACGGTATTTGCACATGAAAAAACGCCATTTATTTAATGATTAACGCGCAATGTTTATAACAACACAGCCCTAAGCAAATCCTGATGCCCCGGGCAAGACATCAGATTATTCAACAATTAATAAAGCAAAGCATTACTGTTTAAAAGTCACAGGAACAAGCTCCTGAATAGACCAGTTGCACAGTCCTTGTCCTGGCGTGCTTGGCTGAATCCAGGCATCCATATCACAGTCGCTGTCTCCTTCATCAGACTCCGAAGCAGCATTGACAGTTTCATGACATACTCCACTGGTAGAGATGATAATCGGCTTTCTGAAACGGGGGGCCCCCACGGAAGGAGTTGATGACGACGGTTGGTACCCCAGCCCGAACCGGTCCATCTTCACAGGAATGTCCAACACTTTGCCCCAGCCCTTTGCTTCTCCTGCTTCTACTAGAGCTTGAGCTTCCTTATACGATGAGACGGCTATCTCTGGCACTTTGCTCGGCCCGGGACCTTTGTCCTTGATGCGCAAACCTTCGAATGCCTGGCATGGTGTCTCGTGGATCTCTCCGTCGACTTCCACATATTTAAACGACGACAAATGGCTGACCAGGATGTCTTCTTCTCCGCACACGGTGACTACGCTGTCTCCAACCATATATTTCAACTTCTGATGCAGGGTAGACGTGACGGCCCCTGCCCCATGAATCCAGGGTCTTCCAAGCAAGCAGCTATACGCAGGCTGTATATCCATGATATAAAACTCCGTTGCAAACACTTCCGGCCCCACTTGCAGAGGCAAGGTGATCGATCCGAAGACTGTTCTCCGCGTGCCGTCAAATGCTCTGACTACCAAATCGCTGGGTGTACACAAAATCCCTCTAACATCCAGCTTCATCATCGCCTTCTTGGGCAGCACATTCAAAGATGATCCGGTGTCAACCAATACGTGCGACATTACTGATCCTCTACACTCAACAGATACGTGTAATGCCATATTATGATCCCTCCCTTTCGGAGTCAAGTCAAAATCGGTAAAGCCCAAGCTGTGGCCTGCATTCACATGTGCCAATACTCCTTCCAGCTGATTTACGGAGACGTCTTGGGGTACAAAAGAAGTGTCCAGGACTTTCAGCAAAGCATTTCTGTGAGCTTCCGAACACAGCAGCAATGATAGGATAGATATTTTGGACGGTGTCTGCTGCAGATGCTCCACAATCTTATAATCACTTTTTCGAATCAAGCGCATGAACTCTTCTACATCCTTCGATGCTGCTTCTTTTTCACTTGCTTGTACCGGAACATTTTCAACCGCTTTCCCTTTTCCTTTCGCTAGTCTTTCAACCTCCACTTCAGGAGATATAAAGATCCTGCCACTCCTCGTCATGCCTCCTGAACCAACAACATTATCCACAATCTCCGCTGGCTGCTTGTTGACATCAATCTTTATTCCATCACAATACACCTCTAACCCATATGACCATGGGACTGCTTTCGTGTTCTCGTACGGGATTGGCCCGGCCTTAGTTATGGTGATCGGCGGTCGCTGAGCTGGTGCTGCAATAGTGATCGTCTTCCGAGGAATTGTTACCGTGGCCACATCATTCCGATTATCCACTACTGCCCCTGCAGGCTCTTCAGTTGCCGCTCGATCAAACTGCAATATGCCCTCATCAATTAAAGCCTGAATGCCCTTCTTCAAATCCTCACACCCCCCAGCTAGGGTCCAACATTCTAAGCAATACTCGTTACATCCTGGGTAAACACCTCCTTGTAACAGTCGGCTCTTTATCTCGCTCAGCGGCGTTTTCAAATCTTCAACATTCATGATAAGATTCAGACCTTCCTCAGTCAGAACGGCGTTTGCCCCATGATTAGGCATGGGTTTCTGGACTATATTCGGACCTGCCGTTCCGAAATTGATAGTCTTGTTGTCTAAGAGATCCTGTACAACATGCTTAAAAGCATGGCAACCTTCTATATCGTGACCCGGGGCCCCGGAATGAAACTCACAGTGCCTGCTTGCATCGTAGCCGAACGGGGGAGCTCCCGTTATCGGTGCCAGAGTTCTTTTCTCTACCAGATTCAATCCCAACAATGTCTGCAACAAATCGGCATAGGTTGAGGGAGGTTTCTCAAACACTCTTCTCGGTTTACTGCCCTGGAATCTTCGTTGAGCCTGCTGTGCCCCTTGCTGAGGCTGCTGCTGCTGTGGCATTGGCTGTTGCTGAACCGGTTGTTGTTGCTGGAGTGGTTGTTGTTGATATGGGATAGTAACACTCGCCACCTGCTGCGGCTGCCGATATTGACCTCGTCCCCTGCCTCGGCCTCGGCCTCGACCTCCAAATACTGCGCTTGCCTCGCCCTGACGGCGCCCACCATAAGCTTTCCTATTACTGCCAGATGCAGTTGATTCCTCGACTTGGAACTTTCCTTGCTTAATATTACGTTCGATCTTTTCCCCCATCAGAATCAGGTCTGAAAAACTGGCCAGAGACGTATGAAACAGCATATCATGAAACAGCCCTGTGAATGTGCTGACAAACATGTCATTCATTTCCTTATCTTCCACCGGAGGACGGACCCTGGCAGCCATATTGCGCCACCTTTGCGCGTACTCTTTAAAACTCTCCCCCTTCTTCTGCGAAAGCCCGGCCAACTGGACCCGATTGGGTGCCAGGTCGCTGTTGTACTTGTAGTGAGCTACGAACGCCTCCGCCAATTGCTTCCATGTCTTGATATCAGTTGGCTCCAACCCCATGTACCACTCTAGGGAAGGACCCGATAGACTATCCTGAAAGAAATGCATTAGCATTCTTTCATCAGTTGAGTATGCAGACATCTTTCTGTAATAAGCTCGTACATGCACTTTCGGACATGTGTCTCCTTTATACTTATCGAACGCAGGAGCTTTGAATTTAATTGGCACCCTCAAGCCAGGTACCAGGCCCATTGTTGCCATGTCCAAGCCCACAGCACTTTGGTTTAGGACTCCCTTCATCTGCTCTTCCAGCATTCTAATCTTTTGGGAATCATCCATCGGCCCTTCAAAACCTCCTCCGGAGAAGGCGTCCTCCTGCTGATCTTCTTGCCACAGACCGTTGCCAGCCCCGTACCCATCATATCCATTATTACGTCCAGCTCTGATCTGATTCATCCCCGGACCTCGGCCTCTGTTGCCGTACCCTTGAACACCTCCAGCAGGACCAAAAGCCATAAATCCAGTACCATTTCCGTTTCCAAAGCCTCCGTAACCCTGATTGACCATACCATAACCATCTTGCCCAAAGCCTTGAGCATTAAAGCCATACTTCCCCGTGTTATCGAATCCCTGATCGTTGAATCCGAATCCAGTATTGACAAAGCCATTGGCGCCTAGATTATCTCCCAAATTGACATCGCCCAGCCCAACATTATGGACAGCAGTTTCATTCCCCACTCCGACGTTACCGTTCACAGCAGCGGTAGCGTTGTTGACATTGGCAGCAGGTGTATTGACTACAGGCGGAGCCACTGGCGTGGGAGTGCCGTCTCCATGAGCAGTATCGACCCGGACAGACTGATGATCTTCATTACCATGACCAGCGTTTCGAGCCAACAGAGGCTGGACCATGGCCTGCAAATTCTCCTGCCCTTTTGCTATAGCCTCCATGGTCTGCATGAAGAGGGCGAGCTTCTCGCGCACATCTTGCATCTCGTTCTGCATTTGGTCCATGATTTTTCGACAATTAGTGCGGGTAGAATAGCGGTGCGGATGTTGATCTGCAATCCTGTTAAGTACCTGGTACAGAGCAGGAAATAAGACACCATCCAAAGATTACCTATAATGCAATATGAATATGAATGCAATGCAATGTGTCTGTGCATTAGGGAAGTTCATTCCCCCCAGTTCTAGTGCGAAGGTGCCGGTGCAGTGATAGTGTTGACAATAGGAATATCGGAGCTGAATCATAGAAAGCCTCATATATTGCAGGGAGAATCAATAAGCCCAGGGTACAATATCACTGAGAGTATAGAGAAGGCATGACCTCAACCAACAATCCTGGTGATGGTCAGCACTATGCAAATAAAGCATACAAGTTACTATATGAAATGATCAAATCCTCCCAAAAGTCTGGTACTCTTCTATCAACTTCCTGGTCTCCGGATGGCTTGGTCGATCAAGCAGCCCTTCAACAAGCTGGTTTCTCCTCTTAAGGACACGACGCACGTCTTCAGCAGTTTCTTCCCATGTTGCTTCTCCGAAGCAATCTTCTAACTTTCGCTTCTGAGACACTGCTTCATCTCTGGATTTGATTGCCTTGTTCAGTGCATGCTGGACACTATACCGGGTCATCACTTCTTCCTCGCACTTCTTGATGCTAGACTTCAACTTCTCTTCGAGGTCGGAAATTTGCTGCTTCAGCTTATCTTCCCTCTTCTTATTGTTGGTGAGCGTAGCATTCCAAGTCTTATTGCAAGAAGATATCTCTCGGTGTGCTGCGTCGAGCGCTTTCTTTTTGGCTTCCAGCATGTCATGGGAGCTTCTGAACTCTTGCCCCAGACGTTCGCGCTTTTTCTTTTCCTCGGTCAACTCAGCCCCTAACCTGTTTACCAGCTCGATCTGTTGTTGAAAAGCATATACGGCCTTGTTTTTCTCGCTGCGTGCCTGGGCTAGCTCTTGCTCTAATCCTTCATTAATCTTCATTAAGGCTTCTTTTTCTCTCACAATTTGCTCATAGACTTCCCTAGAAACAGTAGTTGGCTCTTCTGCCGGAATAAGAACGAGGATTGGTGCATCTGGAAATGGCATCTTCAACTGACTTGCTCTCTCCTGAATCCAAACTCTATAAGGTTCATAAGCCTGACAGTCGTTCTTTCCTAACAACGGCTTCCCTCTGCGGTTAATACGCGTCCAGGCATGCTGCAGCTTGGCTAGTAACTCCCCCTTCACGTCACCGGTGAAGTACAGAGATTCCTGTACTTCTTCCTCCTGAGGTGGATTCTTCAGTGCATATCCGAACTGGCGAATGAATAGAGAAGGGTTGTAATTGATACACCCTTTTCTTCCTATCAACGGCACATTAGGGTACCCAGAACAGCTGAATATGAGCTCGGATCCCAACAGGTCTCGATCAAACCACACAACGTCTTCGGAATATAGCCTCATCAGGCGCTCTGACCAACTGGCTGAGGTTGCACTATCTGCAAAGGGCCCCTTCATAGGGAGATGACTTTTGAACCACATATTCAACAGAGGAGTACAGCAGTAAACAACTTTTCCCCTTCGGTTTTCATTCTTGTAGTGCAATGAGTGGTAGAAGTCTCCGATCAACGTAGGCACTGGGTTGCCTGCAGCAAACAGATAGAAAGCATCCAAATCCACAAAGTTGGGCAAGTTAGGAAACAGCACGATTCCATAAATGCATAGAGCCAGAATAGCATTGAAAACCACCCAACAACCGTTCTTGGCGTACTCTCGAGCTTTGACGACTAAGAAATCAAGAGAGAAACCTGAAACCCCAAGCCAAGAAGTCAATAACAGATCTGCAGCGTCCATATGTAAGGCTTTGGCTAAGTCCTCCAACTTGGGTTCAGCAGCAGAGTGAATAAAGGGAACCTTGTTCTGCACGGGAAGCTCAGTAAACTCCACATACTCCTCAATGGTAGGTCCTAGAATGAAGTCAGCAAAAGTAAAGCATCTCAATGCGGGGTCATAGAACTGCATCAAGGTGTATAGCCCGTTCATCTCATCAGCAGTGGGCTTACAGACTAATCTCAGTAATCTCCCATGGCTCATTCTGAAGCTTCTCCTAACCTCCTCATCGGCGAGAGATATCAGACCAAGCAAAGAAGTAATATCAGGTGCAGGCAGCTTATACGCAACTGTTTTCCTCAAACTAGCCATAGTCAATACTCAGAAGTCCGGGCACTAGAACTAGGGAAATGCAAATGCACCTGCAGCACAGACACACGTTAGTGAAATGCAAATGGTAATGGATATGCAGGCAATGCAATGCAAGTAACATGCAACAGGGACCAAAGCTGTAGCTGAATAGCCTGAACCCAATCAAGAAATCTCAGATAGACCCTCCAGAAGTCCTCAAACCCTGGCCTCAGATAGACCTAAAACAAAGCTCCATTACTGGTCTCTGATGGACCTCAAACCATAACTCCCACTGGTCTCTGGTAGACCTCAAATCACATCTCTAATTGGTCTCTGACAGACCTCAGAACACATCTCCAAATGGTCTCTGACAGACCTCATAACTCTCCATAAATACCCAGGAGCTCTGATCGAGAACAAACCGGTATCTGAAGGTCTGGTTACCTGCATAACCCTGAATCCCCTCACAGGTGGGTGGCCCTATAACTGGCACAAGGTACGGCATCCTATGCGGTCGTCGGCGTCACAGACTTTCAGGGTTGATGATACGATTCCCAGAAGGAGTGGCATCATCAATTCCTGAAGAGGCCTCACTTAGCCAACTTCCAAGTGATCGGTCCCCGGAGTCGACAATTCAGCTGACCAACAACCCCTTCGACCCAAAGGGTAGAAAAAGAAGCCAACCAGAAGAACCTCGTCCGAGTGTAGATTTCATGAGACACTAATGCAAGCAAAGCCGGCACGCGCCCACTACTTTCTACGCTAATTCTAGGTGCACTCAAGCCCAGGTCTGGCTTATCTCTCAATATCAGAACACCCGTCACACCCCAAATACAGCAATAATAATCAATATACAAAGCTGAAAATACAAGGTTAGAAATATACAATAACTCCATACAAAATCCTCGACGGGAAAACAAGCGCTAGGATTGACTCTCTTAAGGGACGTTGGATCCCAAATGCATAAGAACCATCGCAGTCCTTAGCAGCCAGGGGACGTTGGATCCCCAGCAGAGTCGCCAGCTGTCGCTACTGCGAAAATCGGCGCCGGCTGAACAGAAGAGTCGCCACCGTGCGTTATTTATCCCACGGGAGGGAAAGGAAACGCTCAGAGTAAACCTCGCACAACACGGGAAAGGCATGGTCGTCGCAACCAAAACCTGGATTCGGGAGTCGGTTACGCAAGGGGAAGGTATTAGCACCCCTCACGTCCGTCGTACTCGACGGGATCCACGCTTGTTTTCGGGTATGGATTGTTATTCTATCTAAACTATAGGTCTGGGGTTAAAAGAAAAGAAAATAAAAATGAAAACAAAAAATGACTCGGCAAAGTATCGCACTTTATGCCTACGTATTCCCGTCTGGAACGAGAAATCAGAGTCAACGTAGTTCGCCTACCTACGGGAAAGGAGGGGAAGGTTGCTCGCTAGGATATCGCATCCTATGCCTACGTACTTCCACACAGCATGGAAGATCAGAGCAAACGTAGTTCGGGCCACGTACGACGCAAGTTTGTCTTGGTTGATTTTATACCTTCTGAAAAAGGGTTTCTTGATTACTGGTCCAAGCGGACAAAACTGACGTTTTGATGAGTTCACATTCTTTTACGGAAGAAGTGTCTTTTATTGTGTTTGAAATCTTTATGTGTTTTTCTGTTTGTTTTGAGAGAGAAGAGACAGAACTCTAACCTACGGTTGCGAAGGGGGACAAACTAACCTAATGTTATCATGCATGGGTTAAGACCTAGTGTCTATCATGCTCCTCTCTTGCACAGAGAGAAACAGAGATCCTACGGGATAGGCAGAAACAGAAACAATAACAGATATAATAAAGCGGTAAAATGCATGGATGCAACAGTACAAGCGAGGCAAGGGAGTCCCACTCAACCTCGAACCTAGAAAACAATAGGCAAAAGTGAACAGGCTTCACTTTCAACCCAACAGGGTAAACAGCAAACAATACAGTCAGGAAAACCAATCAATACATCAGCAAATGAAATACAGCAAAAGAAACAGCATCAGCAGCTCTGAATCAACATCTAGCTTCAAGCAATCTCCAATCAGCTACAGGCTTCAACAAGCATCAATCTCCATCTTTATGACCTTCAGGCAAAGGCTTTGATCATCTATTTTCCATCTGCAATGGCTTTTCTTCATGCTCAAACCTCCCAGATGAGGAATCAGTCACAAGAGTGAAGTGAATGAATGTTAGACAGTTAATTACCTACCAAGGGTGGTTCATCAACTGTTAACATTAAACAGAAAGTTTCCTCTCAAAAGTTCTATCTTTCAAATATATTCACTGATCCTTCCAAAGGAAGGAAGTGGATATTTGAAAGAGACTTTGAATCATGGAGAAAGGATGGATGCAGACAAGGCATTCCATGTTTGAGAAACAAGCTTTCTAATCTAGAGCTCTGCCTAGCTCCTAAACCCTAGTCTCCTCAGCAGCTGCTAGGAAGAACCTCCTCTCCAACTCTGGCAGTTGACCTTCAACATCTGGATCTCCAATGGTCTGCATCTCCTCAAGTCTTCAGCTCTCCCAGGTCCCCAGACAAACCCAATACCCAAACAAGCAAGCAATAATCCCCAGAGGGCACACCACACCAGACAATCAGATATATACAGAGTATTAATAGCAGTAGGGGAATCCTGACTTTTCTAAGGGGATCTAATAACTACCCATAGCCCCTATAGTCCCATAACTAAACTAGTCAAACCCTAAGTCCTAAGGGAAAGAATCAAACTTCTTAAGTCACCACCTAAAAACCCTAATTTGTTCATGTTGTTCAAGCCTACATTAAACACCTAAAATTAATTTCTAAAAATGGGAACTAAATTGTTTCTACAAGTTCAATATCTCATCTAAACAACCTAAAAAGAATGGATGAAAAATATTAAAGCATCTAATAGAACAAAAATGAACAAAATCATGCATGAAATGAAACTATTTAAAATGCTATTTATTTAGAAAATATGAAAAAAAATGTCAAATAAAAATAAAAATGCAATTTTATTTTTTTATAATTTTCTAGACATTCTAATGAAAATGATATAAAAAGAATGGATTAAAAATGATTTTTTATCTATTTATTATGAATTTTCAAAAATGAATGACAATAAAAAGAAATTGAAAGAAATAAAGGGGGGGGGGGGGGGTACTAATAGCCAAGCGCCCCAGTTCAAATCCAGGATGGGCCAGCAAACGGGGGTGCGCGTAGCAAATTGAATTAGGCCCAGAACCACTTCAGAATTATTAAAAAATAAAAACAAGCAGGGGGGTGAGAAAAGAAATAGAATCACGTTCAAAACATAATGGGCTCAATGCTGGGGGGTGGGGATATCACTCAACACTCAGGCCCGCCCGTTTCATTTAATGAAACGGTGCGTTTAGGGCACCACTCTTCCCTCTAAAATCTGAATTAAACCTCAGCCACACGATGGGCTTCTGAGGTCAAAAGTCCAACACGAAACGGACAACCACGATTTCGTCTTCTTCATTAGCTCATGAGAATTAGGGTTTACACCATGAAGACTCCATGCACGAACCAACTTCCCTCAATCTGTTCTCCTTCCACAATCCATGAAACACCACGATACAAACATGAAAAACACTCAGAATTCCTCCCTCTATACGTCTATGCCATTAGCTTGCTCTGAAACTCAACAAATCACTCAACCCGAGCGCAACAATTTCTGGTCACCATGGAAATACACTGAGATGCCTCACAATAATTCTCAACCAAACCTATACTAATCTACTCTATGCTTCACGTAGATCATTCTGTGCTAACAACCTAGGATTATCATGTACTATGCTATGAGTTCTTGATCCTAACAGTTCTAACAACCTGCTAACAATCATCACCAAACTACTCCAAACTCATCCTAATTGCTCTACTAACATCCTACATCACATCTAAACTAACAAAACCATGCTAAACTAACTATATCAAGCTGTGGCAGAGAAAATGCACCTGGTGTGAAAGCTTGTGGATGATGATGAAATTCGTGGATCTGAGGCTTTTGAGGCTTGGATCTTGATCTACAATTGCACTACTTGATTCTGTATGCAACACCTTGAGGAGTCTTGCACTGGATCTTGAGTTCCAACTGAATTTGCAGCTTGTGTGTTCTTGATGAAAGTGCACAAAATTGAGCTCTAACCACTAGGATCTTGATTGAATTCTATGCCATGATGGTGAATCAGTATGATGAAATTGATTTTGATGGTGATTGGTGAAGAATTTGAGAAATTGGAGTGAAAATGCAATGAGAAAGAATGGAGAGAATGTGTGAGATTTTTGTGAAAAATGAATCCAACCCTTGCTCAATTCTGATTTCATGAATATATAGGGCTCACATGAACTTTCTAGAACCATCTTGCCACATTCCATTGCATTCCAAATTGGTTGATTTTTGAAATGTTTCTTCAAATGCAAGTAACCATGAATAACTTTAATTTTTTCTTCTAAACTCAAAAAAGTGTTTGAACCATTGTTCTTAGAATGTCTTTTGGACCCAAAATCATATATTGGAAGTCTCCATTTGGACTTATAAATCTCACAAACCATTTTTCACTTTGACTTTATTCAAATTATAAGCCATTTTAGTTCAAATTTGGACCAATCATGCAACTTCATGTTATGAGCTTTTCCAACAATTTGTGACCTTCTTTCTAGACTCAAAATGTCATTTGGAGCAAGTTTGATGTTGTAAGTTTTTCCATTTGAGGCCTCCTTGTATGAGTTTTGGACATAGGTTAAAATGACCTGTAATTCACAAATGACCAAAATACCCTTTGCTTGCCAAGACCATAAGTTGAGTTCCACACATCATATGAAGGCATGCTATACCATTCTAGAAAGCTAAGACAATGAGGAACAATTCTTATGTTGACCAAGAATTCATTTGAAATCTCCTTGAGGGGTAAAACTAGCTTGGAAGTCAAGTCACTTTCACAGACAAAATTTCAGATACCTCAGATGACCTGTAACTTGCAAGGACCATAACTTGAGTTCTATAAATCTCCTTGATGTCTTCCACCACTAAAATTAAAGGTCTTGAGACCCTCTACAAGTTTCATGTTGGCCAAGAAGCCATTTGAAGCTAGCATTTTGACTTATCTTGCTTGGAAATTTGACCTAAACTAGGGGATGTTACACAGAAACCCTAATTTAGAAACTCCTCTTCTCCTTGATTCCTCTTGAATTCTTCTTGGCATATATCCATATCCTTCTTTATATGTCCAATGATGAACCCCACATCTCTCCATTAGACTTGAATGCCCCCTTAAGTCAGTCAATTGACCTAGGGTTGACCTAGGGTTGACCCAGATGAAACCCTAGTTGACTGCCTTCAGCTATAGCTCTTGTGCTCTCATCAATGGCTTGTCTCCTTCTTCAAATGACTTTCTAAGCCTCTCATAATGTCTAGATACTCTCCATGCCTTCAACTCACAGCTCACAACCCTCTTGTTGACCCTCAGATACCCTCAGCTAGGAGATGGACTCAAGGCTTGATCTGCTGAACTCTTTGCTTTCAAATTCTTTCCTGATGACTTAAATGAGATTGAATTGGGATAATAACCTCTTGATAGGCTTCTAGAGATGAGAATAATTATTGGTCCCCCTGTTGTATGACTTGCTATGCTTATGCTATGCAGATGATTAGACCATGTACATAACTCTATATGCAAATGCTAATGATATTGAAACCTAAACCCAATGAATAAGGTTGAGCAAATTTTAGGGTGCAACACATATGAAGGCATACCATACCTTTATAGAAATCTAAGATCATGAGGAAAAACTCTCATGTTGGCCAAAAATTCATTTGAAAACTCCTTGAGGGGTAAAAGTTGCTTGGAAGACAAGTAACTTTCACAGACAAAATTTCAGAGGCCTCAGATGACCTGTAACTTGCAAGGACCATAACTTGAGTTCTATAAATCTCCTTGATGTCTTACACCACTCAAATTAAAGGTATTGAGATCCTCTACAAGTTTCATGTTGGCCAAGGATCCATTTGAAGCTTGCATTTTGAATTATCTTGCTTGGAAGTTTGACCTAAATCAAGGGATTTTACACAGAAACCCTAATTTAGAAACTCTTCTTCTTCTTGATTTCTCTTGATTTCTACTTGGCACAACACCACATCCATATCTACATGTCAAATGATGAACCCCACATCTCTCAAATAGACCTTGATGCCTTTCAATCAATCATTTGACCTAGGGTTGACCTAGGGTTGACCCAGATGAAACCCTAGTTGACTGTCTTCAACTGCAACTCTTGTGATCATATCAATGACTTGTCTCACTTTCAAAATGACTCTCCATGTCTTCCATGATGTCTATATACCCTCCATGACCTTAATTCACAGCTCACAACTTCTTTGATGATCTTCAAATACCCTCAAGATAGGAGATAGATCCACTGCTTGGTCCACTAACTTCTCAGATGATGACTTGGCTAAGATTGAACTTGAATAAGAACCTCTTGATATGCTCATAGAGATAAGAAGTGCATTTGGTCCCTTGTTGGATGACTTGCCCATGCTATGCTATGCAGATGAATGAATTATGTACATGACCTAATATGCAAATGACAATGCAATTGAAACATAAACTAAGTGAAGTAGGTTGAGCAAATTTTAGGGTGCAACAGCTGCCCCTATTCAAGCGACTTGGACCCGATTGGGTGAAGAGCGAACGACCTTCAAACATTCGAGGTGCGAGACGGTTGAATACTAAGAACCCGGAAATTTTCCAACCGCAGAAATAAACCGCCCAATCGTCTAGGGAACGACATCCACTAACTGAATCTGGTTGTTACGGCGACAACTGATCCGACGTCTGATGACTCTGATTTCAACTTCAACCACCTATGTACCGCCACAGGTACTGAACACTTTTCGCAAAACACCTCTGTCCACAACTGGACTAACCTTATCAACACAAGAAGAGGGACAAATTCGTCAACACGAATAGAGATTCTGTTGTCACAGTAGTAACCTTGTCCACATCTGGACCCAAATTTCGTCAAACCACAAATACACAAATCTGTCCACGTCAGGACTCACATCTCAACAACACAGAACTTTGTCCATGTTAGGACGCCTGTTTCGTCAATACGAAGAAATCTCAACTAAAACTTGTCCACGTCAGGACTCCACCTGTCGTCAACACGGAAAAATCTCGGCGACTTCGCTGGGGATGACTCGTCTGCCTTTCATCAGCACGAGGGGATCCTATCAACATAGGAATGAATTGTCCACGTCAGGAATAAATCGTCCACGTTAGGAATAAACTTTCCACGTTAGGAATAAACTTTCCACGTTAGGAATAAACTTTCCACGTTAGGAATAAACCTTCCACGTTAGGAATAACCTGTCCACGTTAGGAATAAACTTTCCACGTTAGGAATAACCTGTCCACGTTAGGAATAACCTTTCCCCGTTAGGAATAAATTGTCCACGTTAGGAATAAATCGTCCACGTTAGGAATAAATCCTCCACGTTAGGAATAAACTTTCCACGTTAGGAATAAACTTTCCACGTTAGGAATAAACTTTCCACGTTAGGAATAAACCTTCCACGTTAGGAATAAACTTTCCACGTTAGGAATACATCTTCCACGTTAGGAATAAACTTTCCACGTTAGGAATACATCGTCCACGTTAGGACTCACACCTCGTCTTGATTTGTCCACGTCAGGACTCCCATCTTCGACCCGCTGAGGAAATAAAACTTGTCCACGTCAGGACTCACGCTTCGCCAACACGAAGAAAGATAAAGTTGTCCCCCTCAGGACTCACGCATCTTGTCAACCCGAGGAACTATAAACTTGTCCACGTCAGGACACACATTCCATCAATACCGAGAAATCGAATCTGTCCACGTTAGGACTAGCACATCTCTTCAACCCGAGGAAATAAATCTGTCCACGTTAGGCCACCCATTTCTCTAGCACGAAGAAATCCCGTCAATATAGGAATAAATTGTCCACGTCAGGACTCATATTTCTTCAACGCGAGGAACTCCTATTAATATAGGCAATAAAATTTTGACGACTCCGGGGAAATACTCCTGTCAACCAGTAAGAAAATACATCCGTCTGTTCCTACGGGAAGATACTCTGAATACAGTTTCTATGCTTATCTCCATAGTAACTAACTCCATTGGTCCCAACCCACAAACCTTTTAGCACTGACGTGACAGCGACTTTGAGGCGGACTCTACTGGGGATATTTGGAAACCAAACTACCGGACGCTTGTTCTGATAACCGGCGGCAGCCTCTGAAATTCTGATTCATGAAACCCTTTGATGCTGACATAACAACAAATTTGAAGAAGATAATCCGCTGGCCGGACTAGAGAAACTTCAACAAGCAACTCTGGCGGGGAAAACAAGAGAAATTTACACAAATAACTCTGCTCGGGGACAAAGAGAAACTTAACCTAATAACTCTGTGGGGAAAATAGTAAGATGAACCGTATCATCACACGTCTCACGGTGAGACCTCGAATGTCTGGTCATAGATCTAAGCTAGAACTCCATACTCCTGCTAAGAAAACACACCTGAAAGCAAAAGGTTAACCAACCTGATTTATGTTTCAAAAATGCGTATGTTTGAAAATGGCGTAATGCTCCGTACGACATGGAAATGCTACGCGTTTTTTTATTTGGTGGATGCAAGTATGACACTATATGCCGATGCAAATGCAGACTCGAACTGCTGGGATACAGAAACCGCTTCAGCAAAATAAATGCTGAAGACAACGCCAACTCCGCTGGGGGTAGCCAGGTGCCACATAATTATTCCAGCAAAATAAATGCTGGAAGAGTGAAGCCAACTTCGCTGAGGAATAGCCAACTGCGCCAATCATGATTGGACTTTTTTGCTGGGGAGTGAACGGGTATCACACGGTATTCTGGCAAAATAAATGCCAGGACACTCAACCAACTCTGCCGGGGAGAGTCTTAATCTTCGAGTTCCACTGGGAGGAAAGAAAACACTTGCTGGAAAGAGAACTCCGCTGGGGATCGAGTCTTTCGTTACGAGCTTTTGGTCCATACTGCAATCTTTTGATCGTCCACTTCATACGGCTACGAACCCTGCAACACCACAAACAAGACAAGACAAGTCTATGCAACCAAATCTATTCAGGCTAGTGTTAGTGACATTATTTTCAATTAATTCAAAGTTTTAGCAACTATTGGCAAGGGCCAGCGACGTTATACACTTGCTAGTTTCATTAAACCTAGGCGTTTATCATGCACAAAACAGTACAGAACCAGCATCAAATACTGAATAACATGTTTTATTGATTGGGCCCCTAAATGGGCGGAGTTTTGTACACGGGATGTAACTGCTGAAAAGAGGAAGCTACGCACAACAAATATACAAGTATGCACAAGAAGCATAAATATACTGACAAATCAAATTTGTACACATGTCGGCAACGGGATGCAGACGAACACCACGAGATGATCCTCCTATGACTCGCCCGACTCTAATGCTTTTCCCGGCATTCACACTTCCGAAGAGATTGTATCTGATAATCGACCCCTCAGGTATATTCTCCCGCGCCAATGCTCATTGCAGTATCAAATTCGGACCGCAGTCATTTGCTTTTCAAATCCCTAAATTTTGCGTGAACCGCCCTTTACGGGTTTTCAGTTCACCGGGATACCCTTTTTTGCCGAAGCCGCCCAGTGTAGGTTTTCAACTTCGCGGGTGTACATTTTTTTCAATTTTATCCCTAACTTTTGCCCGAACCTTTCATTCTGTTTTTGGTTCGCCAGGATGCCCCATTTTTGCCTGGACTCTCTTTTTTCTGTCCAGCGGGTCAATTTCAAGCAAAGTATTTTTTAACTGCGTCCGAATTCACAAGCGACGTAAAGTCTTCACCGTCCATGGTGGACAACAATAAAGCCCCTCCTGAAAAGACTTTTCTGACAACGTATGGCCCTTCGTAGTTGGGGGTCCACTTGCCCCTGTGATCTGCCTGTGGCGGGAGAATCCTTTTCAGCACAAGGTCGCCCGTCTGAAAGCTCCGAGGATGTATCTTCTTATCATATGCTTTCTTCATTCGGCTCTGGTACAAACGACCGTATGCTAGAGAAGCTAGCCTCTTCTCATCCATTAAGCTCAGCTGATTCAACCTGTCTTTCACCCATTCTGCCTCGTCAAGTTGGACATCTCGTAATACCCTCAGGGAAGGAATCTCAACTTCCAGTGGTAGTACTGCTTCCATTCCATATACCAACGAGAACGGGGTTGCCCCGGTTGATGTGCGTACCGTCGTACGATAACCGTGCAAGGCAAAAGGTAGCATCTCATGCCAGTCCTTATAGGTCACCACCATCTTCTGAACAATCTTCTTTATATTCTTATTGGCCGCTTCAACAACGTCATTCATCTTGGGTCGGTAAGGGGAGGAGTTGTGATGCTCGATCTTGAAATTCTGACACAGCTCCTTCATCATTTTGTTATTCAGGTTTGAACCGTTGTCAGTAATTATCCGCTCGGGGATTCCATATCTGCAAATGATATCTCTCTTGATGAATCTGGCTACCACCTGTTTAGTCACATTCGCGTAAGATGTCGCTTCCACCCACTTGGTGAAATAATCGATTGCTACTAGAATGAACCGGTGTCCGTTAGAAGCTGTCGGCTCGATCTTTCCAATCATATCGATTCCCCACATCGAGAATGGCCATGGTGACGACATCACGTTCAGAGGACTCGGAGGCACATGGATCTTATCAGCATAGATCTGACACTTATGACACTTCCTCGCAAACTTGAAACAATCAGTTTCCATAGTTAGCCAAAAATAACCTGCCCGCAGCAGCTTCCTTGTCATAGCATGTCCACCAGCATGCGTACCAAATGTACCCTCATGTATTTCTTCCATGAGCAGCTTCGCCTCTTTCTCCTCTACACAACGTAGTAGCACCAGGTCGTGATTTCGTCTGTACAGGACACCGTCTGGATTCAAATAGAAGTTACCCGCCAATCTCCTGAGAGTCTTCTGATCTTGACTGGATGCCCCAGCCGGATACTCTTTATTTTTCAGGAAATTAAGGATATCAAAATACCATGGTTGATCATCGGATGCTTCGTCAATGGCAAACACGAAGGCAGGTCTGTCAAGCCGGGAGATAACAATTCTGGGAGCCTCATTCCAGAAGTTGACTTTGTACATGGAAGACAAAGTGGCCAGGGCGTCAGCCATCTGATTCTCTGTTCGCGGTACATGATGCAATTCAACCTTGTCAAAGAAAGGCAACAATCTCCTTGCATAGTTCATGTATGGTATCAAATTAGGCTGACGTGTCTCCCATTCCCCTTTTATTTGATTCACCACCAGAGCTGAGTCTCCGTATACATCTAGATTTTTGATTCGCAAATCAATGGCTTCTTCAAGCCCTATGATACAAGCTTCGTATTCGGCCTCATTATTGGTAACTAGAAAGGTCAATCGAGCAGTAAACGGGATGTGCGACCCGTGTGGAGTAGTGATGATTGCCCCTATTCCGCTACCGTAGGCGTTCACAGCTCCGTCAAAGATCAACTTCCATTTGGAGCCCAATTCTGGTCCTTCGTCTGGCAACGGCTCGTCACAATCTTTCATCTTTAGGTACATGATATCCTCGTCAGGAAAATCAAACCTCATCGATTGGTAATCCTCAATAGGCTGCTCTGCCAAGTACTCAGACAATACACTCCCCTTTATAGCCTTCTGCGAGACATACTGGATGTCGTATTCAGTTAAAACCATCTGCCAGCGGGCAATCCTCCCCGATAATGCCTGCTTTTCGAATACATATTTGATAGGATCCATCTTCGAGATGAGCATGGTTGTATGATTCAGCATGTATTGCCTCAAACGCTTGGCGGCCCAGGCTAGCGCGCAACAAGTTTTTTCGAGCATTGAATATCGAGATTCACATTCAGTAAACTTCTTACTCAAGTAGTAGATCACATACTCTTTTCTTCCTGTCTCGTCGTGTTGACCGAGAACACAACCCATACTTCCCTCAAGAACTGTCAAATACATAATCAAGGGTCTCCCGGCCACTGGGGGTATCAAAATAAGAGGCTCCTGCAAATACTGCTTTATTTTATCGAACGCCTTTTGACAATTTTCATTCCACGTTACAGCCTGGTCTTTTTTCAACAGCTTGAATAACGGCTCACACGTAGCTGTTAGGTGAGATATGAACCGAGCGATGTAGTTCAACCTCCCTAAAAACCAGCGCACCTCTTTCTCTGTTCTAGGCGTCGGCATCTCTTGTATTGCTCTTATTTTTGCAGGATCAACCTCTATTCCTCTTTCGCTCACGATAAACCCCAGCAGTTTACCCGATCTCACCCCGAAGGTGCATTTGTTAGGGTTCAGTCTCAGCCTGAACTTCCTAAGCCTTTTGAATAACTTCAACAGATTCACCAAATGCTCTTCCTCCGTCTGGGATTTGGCAATCATATCATCGACATAAACTTCGATCTCTTTATGCATCATATCATGGAAAAGAGTCGTCATTGCACGCTGATACGTTGCCCCAGCATTCTTCAATCTGAAGGGCATCACTTTATAACAAAATGTTCCCCAAGGCGTTATGAAAGTAGTCTTCTCCATGTCCTCTGGCGCCATTTTAATCTGATTATAGCCCGAGAAGCCATCCATGAAGGAGAATACGGAGAATTAGGCAGTGTTGTCAACTAGCACATCGATGTGAGGAAGCGGAAAATCATCCTTCGGGCTCGCTTTATTCAAATCACGGTAATCTACGCACATTCTCACTTTACCGTCTTTCTTTGGCACTGGTACAATATTAGCGACCCATGAGGGATATTTTGTCACAGCTAGGAAACCAGCATCCCACTGCTTTTGAACCTCCTCTTTAATTTTCACTGCCATATCAGGTCTAGTTCTGCGAAGCTTTTGCTTAACCGGCGGACATTCTTCTTTTAACGGCAGGCGGTGCACAACCATATCTGTATCAAGCCCAGGCATGTCTTCATACGACCAAGCGAACACATCACTATACTCTCTGAGCATTTCAACCAGTCTTCGCTTGACGTTGCTCTGCAGTGTCGCTACTGCGAAAATCGGCGCTGGCTGAACAGAAGAGTCGCCACCGTGCGTTATTTATCCCACGGGAGGGAAAGGAAACGCTCAGAGTAAACCTCGCACAACACGGGAAAGGTATGGTCGTCGCAACCAAAACCTGGATTCGGGAGTCGGTTACGCAAGGGGAAGGTATTAGCACCCCTCACGTCTGTCGTATTCGACGGGATCCACGCTTGTTTTCGGGTATGGATTGTTATTCTATCTATTCTACAGGTCAAGGGTTAAAAGAAAAGAAAAGGTGACTCGGCAAAGCATCGCACTTTATGCCTACGTATTCCCGTCTGGAACGAGAAATCAGAGTCAACGTAGTTCGCCTAACTACGGGTGAAGGTGGGGAAGGTTGCTCGCTAGGATATCGCATCCTATGCCTACGTACTTCCACACAGCATGGAAGATCAGAGCAAACGTAGTTCGAGCTACGCACGACACAGGCTTGTCTTGGTTGATTTTATTCCTTCTGAAAAAGGTTTTCTTGATTAGCAGTCCCGGCGGACAAAAATGACGGCTTGATGAGTTCCCGTTCTTTTACGAAAGAAGTGTCTTTTATTGTGTTTGAAATCTTTATGGTATTTTTTCTGTTTGTTTTGAGGAAGAAGAGATAGAACTCTAACCTATGGTTGCGAAGGGAAACAAACTAACCTAATGTTATCATGCATGGGTTAAGACCTAGTGTCTATCATGCTCCTCTCTTGCACAGAGAGAAACAGAGATCCTACGGGATAGGCGAAAACAGAAACAATAGCAGATATATACAGTAAAACAGTAAAATGCATGAATGCAACAATACAAGCGAGGCAAGGGAGTCCCACTCAACCTCGAACCTGGAAAACAATAGGCAAAAGTGAACAGACTTCACTTTCAACCCAGCAGGGTAAACAACAAACAATACAGTCAGGAAAACTAATCAATACATCAAGAAATGAAATACAACAAAAAATAGACAGCCACAGCAGCTCTACATCAATATCCCTCTTCAAGTCATCTCCAATCAGCTACAAGCTTCAGTCAGCAGCAGTCTCTATCTTCACAGTCTTCAAGCAAAGATCTTGAGCACCAGTCCTCAGTCTACAATGGCTTTTCTTCAAGTCTCAGGCTCCAGGATGAACATCAGTCAACCAGATGAAGTGAATGAATGTTAGACAGTTAATTACCTACCAAGGGTGGTTCATCAACTGTTAACATTAAACAGAAAGTCTTCTCTCAAAAGTTCTATCTTTCAAATACATTCACTGATCCTTCCAAAGGAAGGAAGTGGATATTTGAAAGAGACTTTGAATCATAGAGAAAGGATAGAGGCAAACAAAGCCATCTATGTTTGTGAATTAAGTTGCTAGACTAAGCTCTTCCTAACCCTAAATCCTATAGTCTTCAACAGTCTTCTAGCAAACACATCTCCAATGAATTTGAACTTGATCTTCCATCTTGAGTCTTCAATGTGCTTCATCCACAAGGTCTTCACAAGGTCCTCAATTCAATCTTCAAAGGTCCACACCCTAAGGAGAAGAAAAGAAAGCAAAACAATACAAACTATGCCCTAAGAGCCACACAAATGATCAATCAATTCAAAAATCAACCAAAAATAGCATATGGTAATAAAAATTCCTAATATAAATTCTAGGGGATCCTACTTAACTACCCTTAAGCCCCATATATTCCCCATAGGCTAACTTGTCCTAAAAACCCCAAAATAAAATGTTGAATTTCAAGCATGCCACTTAAAAGCCCTGATAAAACTATCCTAAGTCCAATTCAATTAAACTAATCAAAATTTGGTCTAAAAATCTAGTAATAAATCCAGAGAGTAATACAATTCATTATTTAACATCGCCAAAAAGAATGGGTAAAAAATCTATTCCTAAAGTCATGAACAAAAATGTACAAGTTCAAGTGTGAAATGAATTAAGGAAAAGAATGCATTATTTTGTAAAATATGTAGAAAATGCTAAAAAAAAATATAAAATGCAATTTTTGTATTTTTTAATTTTCTAGACATGCTGAGGAAAATATTAAAAAAAGAATGAGTAAAAAATATTGTTTTTTCATTTAGTTATGATTTTTGGAAAATGAGTGAAATAAAATGAAAATTGAAAATGAAAATAAAAGAATTAAAGAGGAGGGGTGCAGATAGCATGTTGGATCAGTTCACGCGCGTGTGGGCATGGCTGATGGGGGGTGCGAATAGCGCATGAGCCCAAGAAGCTCACTAATCCAAACGACGCCGTTTGGCTGCGTCTGGGATTTCCCTCTCTTTTGTCTGAAATTTAATCATGGCCTTAGGATCAAAGTCCAGTCAACTTTTGCATGATGATCCAACGGTCCCCTTGCATCTTCAACCTCTAGAAACCCTAACCTCATGAAAAACCATCTTCATGCGTGACTCTTCTATGCTCCATAGCTCTTTCGTTTCTTGATGAAATTTCATGAAATAAAAGTCAAAAATGATCCTCTTCTCGCCCTCTATCCAACCATGGTCCTATCTCATCTTGAATCATCTTCTAACATGCAAACCGAAAGCCACAAGTCTTGGGTACCACCATGGAAACTTGACATGCAACTATAACAAACCTTGAAAATAATTGTATCTACGTGTTCCTCTTGTTGCACTAAGTGTACTAAGCTACAATACATGCCTTTAATCTTCATATCTCAACCATTCTTGATCTTGAAAGAAATGACACCACTTTTCGAAACTTCATGAAATGATCTTAAACTCATCATGGATGATCCCTAGATTGTCTCTATTGCAAATAACTTAAGATCTAACCCTAACAATGGCTAATCATGGTGATTCGAATCAAAACGTATTCTTACCAAATGGATATGGTGATGATAGCTACACTCCAAACCAGGCCTTGCTACTTGTGCCAAATGACCCTTGAATGATGGTGATGCTTCTGGTGGAAAAAAAATCGTGCTCAAGCTTCTTGAAAATGGCAATTCGAACCTTCACGCAACTTGGAGTGATGAAGTGGAACTCCTGATTCAGCCACGAATTGATGTGCCTTCTTCGTGCTTTTTACTCTACAACAATGGAGGATGATGATGATGATGATAGCTAGCACAAACAATGGAGTTTGGGAGAGATGGGAATCAAAATGCAATTTTGGAGTTATGAGATGAAAGTATGGTTTGCAAGCAAATAGAATCACCAACCTAACAACAAACAGCTTCATTTCCTTATATAGGAGAGGATTAACAGAATGAGAAGTTTCTAGATTGATCCTAGAGGGATCTAGAAGCTTATGGAACTTTCATGAATTTATCATTTGATGGCATTTTGAATCATATCATATCATGCTTGCACCTTGGGTAAACTTGAGTGAAAATCTCCCCTCATGAGATATTAGGAGTGTATGCATGAAAAACCAAGTTTTCCTTGCCTTGTGTTAAGCTTTACCATGTTGCCTTATGATGTAAGAAACAAATTTACAAAGGAAGTCTCATTTTTTAACCTAAACTCAAAAATGTGGCTGAACCAATGTCTTTAAAATGATGTTGGGAATCAATTTGGTATATTGGATGACCCATATTGGCTTTATAGATCTCTCAAACCATTTTCCAACTTGAACTTTTTCAAGTTATATGCCTTTTTAAGTCATTTTCACCACTTTTTAAAATTCTATGCTCCAAGCTTTTTCCAACTTTCACACCTTCTTTTCTAGCCTTAAAATCCCATTTTGAACAACTTTTATGTTGGACATTTTTCCATTTGAAGCTCCCTTGTAGGAGTTTTGGGCATTGGCTAAAAATGACCTGTAATTCCAAATGACCAAAATACCCCTGTCTTGCACAAGCCATAAGTAGAGTTCCTTAAATTATATGAAGGCATACCATACCTTTTTGGAAAGGGGATACAATGAGGAACAACTCTCATGTTTGTCCAAAGTCCATTTGAATTATTCTTGAGGGTCAAAAGTTTGTCAGAAGACAGTCAACTTTCACAGACAAATTTCAGTGTCATCTGGTGACCCCTAACTTGCAAGAGCCATAACTTGAGTTCTAGAAATCTTCTCAAGGACTTCCACCACTCAAATTAAAGCTAATAACATACTCTACAAGTCTCATGACCATCATTAGGTGAGATGAGGCTTGTATTTCAACTTATCTTCTTTGACAAATCAGTGAAAAACAAGGGATTTTACCCTAGGAACCTTGACTTTTCACCCTCTATTCTTCTTGATTTTTCTTGATTTCTTCTTAGCCTAACAACATATCCTTATTCTCCATGTCAAATGATGAACCCCACATCTCCTCAGTAGCCCTCAATGCCTTTCAAACAATCCTTTGACCTAGGGTTGACCCAGGGTTGACCCAGATGAAACCCTAGTGGACTGTCTTCCTCCACAACTCTTGTGACCACACCAATGACTCATTTCCTTCTCCAAATGACTTTCTAAATCCTCCAAGATGTCTAGATACTCCCCATGCTCGGCCCATAGCTCACAATTTCTTTGTTGATCCTCAGACACCCTTAGTTAGGAGATATACTCAATGCTTGATCTACTGACTTGATAGCTTCCCAATTCTTTCTGATGACTTGAATGAGATGGAATTTGAATAATAACCTCTTGATAGGCCTCTAGAGATGAGAATAATGATTGGTCCCTTGTTGAATGACTTGCTATGCTTATGCTATGTAGATGAGTAACCTATATACATGACTCTATATGCAAATGCTAATGATATTGAAACATAAACCAAGTGAATAAAGTTGGGAAAATTTTAGGGTGCAACAGCTGCCCCTATTCAAGCGACTTGGACCCGATTGGGTGAAGAGCCCGGAGCCTTCAGACATTCGTGGTACGAGACGGTTGAATACTAAGAACCCAGAAATTTGCCAACCGCAGACATAACTGCACCACTGTTTGGGGAATAAGTCTGATTTCAATATTATCTTGTCAATACTGGAGTGAACTGGACGACTTCACTGGGGAAGTATTTCTGTCATGACCCTGCCAACGATACAAGAAAATCACTCTGTCACTATTACAGAAATAACACCGCCATCACTCTGCCACCATTGCGGGAAGATAATTTGAAAAACAACACCGCCATCGCTACGGGTACTACTTTATCATTACTACAGGAAATAACTCCGCCATCGCTACGGGCAATAACTCCTTCACCGTACAGAAAGATAACACCGCCATTGTTACGGGTACTGACTCTATTACCATTACAGAAAAATAACACCGCCATCGCTTACGGGAAGATAACACCGCCACTACTACGGGAAATAACTCCGTCACCACTGCGGGAAAGTAACTCCGTCACCACTACGGGAAATAACTCAGTCACCACTACGGGACATAACTCCGCCACCACTGCGGGAAAGTAACTCCGTCACCACTACGGGAAATAACTCTGTCACCACTACGGGACATAACTCCGCCACCACTACGGGAAATAACTCCGCCACCACTGCGGGAAAGTAACTCCGTCACCACTACGGGACATAACTCCGTCACCACTACGGGACATATCATTCAAAAAACCGAATCCGGTTGTCACGGCAACAACTGATCAATTATCTGATAAGAACTGACTTGATTTCGTCCTCAACCACCTGCGTGACGCCACAGGCCTTGAATCCACAATTCATTCCAAATTTTGCTACAATAAGCATGCATCGAGCCAAAGGACCCCGTCGAAAACATAACAGTCTTGACCTTCGTTTGTAGAGAAACAAACAAAATGCTACGTAAAGCGCGAAACAGGCATCCGGTGACTTGAACAAGTTACTCTGTGGGACACATCTCCGACGACACAGATACTTGAACCAATAATTTCGCCGGGAGCCACTCCGTTAGCACGAGTAATGATTCTGCCAATCACCGATAATAATTCCTTTGACAAAAGGTAACAACTCCATCGACCAGGATAACAAACTGCCTCAAACAAGGCATAATAACTCCTCAAACCAGGGTGTAACTCCCTCAACCAGGGTAATAATCCCTCCAACCAGGATATAGCTCCTTCAACCAGGATATAATTCCTTCAACCAGGGTATAAATCCTTCAACCAGGATATAATTCCTTCAACCAGGATATAGCTCCTTCAACCAGGATATAGCTCCTTCAACCGGGGTATAACTCCTTCAACCAGGGATATAACTCCTTCAACCAGGGATATAACTCCTTCAACCAGGGATATAACTCCTTCAACCAGGATATAGCTCCTTCAACCGGGGTATAACTCCCTCAACCAGGGTAATAATCCCTCCAACCAGGATATAGCTCCTTCAACCAGGATATAATTCCTTCAACCAGGGTATAAATCCTTCAACCAGGATATAATTCCTTCAACCAGGATATAGCTCCTTCAACCAGGATATAGCTCCTTCAACCGGGGTATAACTCCTTCAACCAGGGATATAACTCCTTCAACCAGGGATATAACTCCTTCAACCAGGGATATAACTCCTTCAACCAGGATATAGCTCCTTCAACCGGGGATATAACTCCTTCAACCAGGGATATAATTCCTTCAACCAGGAATATAACTCCTTCAACCAGGGATATAATTCCTTCAACCAGGAATATAACTCCTTCAACCAGGGTATAGCTCCTTCAACCAGGGTATAACTGACGACAGCCGTCTATTTCGACGGCAGGTAGTACTTTCAAGATTTTCAATACTGACATGACAACAGTCTGAAGAGAAGAAGAGAAACTCAACCAAACAACTCTGATGGGGAATAAACTCTACTGGGGAAATCACGGCGATAACTCCAAAAATCTGAACTATGAAATCTTGTAATGCCGACATAGCAGCGACCTGAGAAGGACTCAGCTGGGGAAAAGAGAAACTCAACCAAGAAACTCTGCTAGGGGTCCACATGATAGGACGAACACGATCACTGCTCACCTTGCGCCACAAATCCGGCTATCCGAACATCTCCCTGAATCATAATCTCAATTATCTGCAGGGGAAAACGAACATCTGAAACCAACGAGGTAACCCACCTGGTTTATGTTTCGTATGCGTATGCATATGTTTGACTCTTTCTATGGCGTAATGCCCCATTCAGGATGGAAATACTACGCATTGAGATACAAGTATGATGCAAATATGATGCTGTATGCAATATGCTAATGCAGGCTCGGGCTGCTGGAGAAAGTCGGGTACAGAAAACCACTTCAGCAAAATAAATGCTGAAGACGAAACCAACTCCGCTGGGGATAAACCGGATATCACAGAATTATTCCAGCAAAATAAATGCTGGCAAAGTGAACTGGACTCTGCTGGGGATAAACCGGATATCACAGAATTATTCCAACAAAATAAATGCTGGCAAAGTGAACTCGACTCTGCTGGGGGATTTGGAACTTAACCGAACACCTCGTTGAAGTAACACCCTGCTGGGGAATATAACTCTGTTGGGGAATAGCAGGTGTGCCAAGTATGATTGGACTTCTCTGGGGATAGCTCACCCGTGCCACTGAAAAACTGGACTTTTGTTGGAGAAAATAAACGGAGTCTTCCTGCGTACTGATGACGATTGGATTTGGAAACTGATGCGCCAACACGGATGGGCCTCACAGTGATCGCCAACATGGATTTGGGTGCAGAATCGGAAGACCGTAGCATGACTTCCCGACATTCGTCTTACACTTTAAGATTGACTGAATCTGCTCGAATAGCTCTGAGTAGCTCTGAGGATACGGAGAAGAACAATTCCTTCGCTTCTGCTATGCCCCGGTCGGTGGGACCTCTGTGGGGATAGTCCTCAAAAGGGAATCTGAACATTTGTACCCCATTGATCTGATATGAACTGCCCCAACATTCTGAACTTCGGAGAAATACTTCACACCAAATGCTTCTCGAATAAAGATTAACTTCTGCGCTCTTAAGATAGCCTGCCCCTGATTGCAATGATCTCGCCCCTGACTAGCTGATCCAGAGCAATACCTCCAACTACGAGAGATTTACCGAATCTCGACCTGATTGCCCCAGAGTAACTGTCTTTGAATGGCTAACCTGACTGGGGAGCACTTAATGGCTTGCCCCAGCTTGCGGAGCATTCGGGCGCTCTGCATTCTATCCTGACCATACTTTCCACTGTAGGAAACTTTTCTGCTGTCAAGCGCTTACCCGCAAGTAAAACAAGTTGTTATGCATAAAAGACATACTAATGCAACACATATGACAGCTTTGACATCCAATCTGTTCACTGGGAATAGGAAAAAACAGTTCATAGCATATAATGCACAAAACATTTATCAACATTAGTACCAACATGGCATGAAGAACCTTTTCAGGAGTCAGAATCGACACGACCTTTACCGAAGTATGCTTTCGAAACGACCTGCTTCAATTAGGACTTTTGAAGGTTATAACGTGGTCAGGTTCACGGTTCTGAAGGAAAGGATAAAGGCTCAAAGTTTATTTTTAACCCACCCATTCTCCTTGATGTTCTCCGATCCTATGTTCAGCTAATTCGACCTTAGCGCTTACCTCTCAGAGGCTGAAAAATAGGAATGATAGTTCGAGAAACTTTTGGATTTTGGAGTGACAGCCACTCATTCTCTGCCCTCGACATTTGAGGTCACACGACTCGCATTTGATTTGAGGATTTTTCTTTTCTTTCATTTTTCATATCCCTAACTTTTGCCTGGACTGACTCTTTGGAGTTCTTTTGGTTTTTAAGTCCAGCGGGATGCCCTCATTTTTGCCTAAATCAATTGTTTTCTTTTCTTGACTTAGCGGGCTTTTGATTCTTTTCGCTTTTCGTTTTTTCCTTTTGAACAAGTCGTGTGACGCTGGTTTGTCTGACTTTTTGTGGAATGATGTGACTGTTTCACTCTTGGGTTGGCGAACCTTAACCATCATGGTTTTTTAGGCACGACCCATATGGGTGTGATTTATCCTCGAACGGACACTCCTTTTGCAACTTGAACGCTCGGTCAAATTAGCTAACACCTACCCTGCCCCAGGTTAAAATCGAGGGTTTTTCATTTGCAGAAAGAAACTCCTACTACAAGGCTCAAAGGGGTTGACAAAGGATTATTTTCCTTATATCTCCGGTGTTTAGGGATTTGAAACAATGCCTGTACATCATCAGCAGGTTTTATTTCAAAAGCATGCAATCGGAAGTTGCAGGTCGTTCATTTTCGTCATCCCCCAGATTCTTCTTATCCAGGTGTTGGACATTTATAAAAACAATTAGTGAACACGAATGGATTTAATCAAGACATGCATATTTATTTCATTATCATCAATTGAATGGAAACAACAAGTTTTATGAACAAGATTGCAATTTAAACAGGAAAGAAACTACAAACGTAAAGAAATGACAAGATAAAACAAAGAAAAATGCCAGCTTCCGAGAACCGGGCTTTCACATCTGTCCTGCTGCTGAACCAGCTATCTTCACAATCAGTTGTTAGAGGCAACCTGCCATTGTTCTGATCTACTTTTAACGGCCCACCCGAACTATAGAACTCCTCTTTGTCCACCATACTCTAGCCTATTCATGGTTTGGCATTGGTTGTCGTGTAATATTGGGCCCTTCCGTACCAAAATTAATAATAGCGCTATCAATCAAATCTTGCACTTTATGCTTGAAAGCGTGGCAGTTTTCGATATTATGGTCGGGTGCCCCAGAGTGGAATTCACAATGCTCATTAGCGTTATAACTGGGTGGGGGGATCCCTGTCGGAGGAGCCATCGTTCTTTTCTCGACCAACTGTAACCGTAACAAATTCTGAAGAAGCTCAGCGTACGACATTGGCGGCGGATCAAATACCCTTTTTGGCTTCCCATTCTGAATTCTTCGCTGAGCCGGATGTTGTTGCCCCTGCTGCTGCGGCTGTTGCTGATGTTGCGCGGGGATTGTCACACCTGCAACTTGTTGCGATTGGTATTGCCTCCATCCCCTATTTCTTCCCCGAGAGCTACATACCGAATTGGCATCTTCCTGTTTTCTACCCCCGAAAGCTTTCTTATTGCTTCCAGCTGAAGTAGGCTCCCCTGCTTGGAACCTTCCTACCTTAATGTTATTTTCAATCTTCTCCCCCATCAGAACTAAGTCTGAGAAACTGGCCAAAGATGTGTGAAACAACTTGTCGTAAAACACGCCGGTGAATGTTCCAATGAACATGTCATTCATTTCCTTGTCTTCTAAAGGAGGGCGGACCCTGGCAGCCATGTCGCGCCATCTTTGCGCGTACTCTTTAAAGCTCTCGTCCTTTTTCTGAGACAGCCCTGTCAATTGGACCCGATTGGGCGCCAAGTCGCTGTTATACTTGTAGTGAGCTACAAATGCCTCTGCTAGCTGCTTCCATGTCTTGATATTAGTTGGCTCCAATCCCATATACCACTCTAGGGAAGGGCCTGACAAACTATCTTGAAAGAAATGCATTAGCATTCTTTCATCAGTTGAGTACGCAGACATCTTTCGGTAATAAGCCCGCACGTGCACTTTCGGACAGGTGTCCCCTTTATACTTATCAAACGTAGGAGCTTTGAATTTGATTGGCACCCTCAAGCCAGGTACCAGACCCATTGTTGACATGTCTAAGCCCACAACACTTTGGTTCAGGACCCCCTTCATCTGCTCTTCTAGCATTCTGATCTTCTGGGAGTCATCCATCGGCCCTTCGAAACCTCCGCCGGAGAAGGCATCCTCTTGCTGATCTTCTTTCCAGATACCATTCCCAGATCCATACCCATCAAATCCATTATTACGGCCAGCTCTGATCTGATTCATCACCGGGCCTCGTCCTCTGTTACCGTATCCCGGAACAACTCCAGCAGGTCCAACAGTCATCAACCCAGCGCCATTGCCATTTCCGAAACCTCCGTAACCCTGATTGGCCACACCATAACCCTCTTGCCCAAAGCCTTGAGCATTGAAACCATATTTCCCAGCGTCATCGAATCCTTGATCGTTGAACCCGAATCCAGCATTACCAAAGCCGTTGCCTCCCATATTATCACCCCAGTTGATATCACCAAGCCCAACGTTATGGACAGCAGTCTCATTCCCAACTCCGACGTTACCATTCACAGCAGCGGTAGCGTTGTTGACATTAGCAGCTGGTATGTTGACTACAGGTGGAGCCACTGGCGTGGGAGTACCATCTCCATGAGCAGTATCGACTCGCACAGACTGATGATCCTCGTTACCGTGACCGGCGTTTCTGACCAACAGAGGCTGCACCATGGCTTGCAAATTCTCCTGACCTTTTGCAATAGCTTCCATGGTCTGCATAAAGAGAGCTAGCTTCTCGCGCACATCTTGCATCTCGTTCTGCATTTGATCCATGATTCTTCGACAATTGGTGCGAGTGGAGTATCGATGGGGATGTTGGCTAGCAATTCTGTGAACACCTGATGAGAAGCAGGAGATGAGATACAATTTCGAACCAGTACCTGCAATGCAAAAATGGATATGCAATATGCTACCAACATATGAATGAAAATGCGAATGCGTATGCACACAGTTGTTGCACCCTAAAATTTGCCCAACCTTATTCCTTGGATTTATGTTTCATTATCATTAGCATTTGCATATAGTGTCATGTACATAGACTAACCATTTGCATAGCATAAGCATAGCAAGTCATTCAACAGGGGACCAATCATTATTTTCATCTCTAGAGGCCTATCAAGAGGTTATTATCCCAATTCAGTCATATTCAAGTCATCAGGAAAGAATTTGAAAGCAAAGAGTTCAGCAGATCAAGCCTTGAGTCCATCTCCTAGCTGAGGGCATCTGAGGATCAACAAGAGGGTTATGAGCTGTGAGTTGAAAGCATGGAGAGCATCTAGACATCTTGAGAGACTTATAAAGTCATTTGGAGAAGAAAGCAAGTCATTGATGAAGGCACAAGAGCTACAGTTGAAGACAGTCAACTAGGGTTTCATCTGGGTCAACCCTAGGTCAACCCTAGGTCAATTGACTGACTTAAGAGGGCATTCAAGTCTATTGGAGAGATGTGGGGATCACCATTTGACATATGAAGAAGGATATGGAGATATGCCAAGGAGAATTCAAGAGAAATCAAGGAGAAGAGGAGTTACTAAATTAGGGTTTCTCTGTAAAATCCCCTAGTTTAGGTCAAATTTCCAAGCAAGATAAGTCAAAATGCTAGCTTCAAATGGCTTCTTGGCCAACATGAAACTTGTAGAGGATCTCAAGACCTTTAATTTGAGTGGTGGAAGACCTCAAGGAGGCTTATAGAACTCAAGTTATGGTCCTTACAAGTTACAGGTCATCTGGGGTGTCTGAATTTTTGTCTGTGAAAGTGACTTGACTTCCAAGCTAGTTTTGCCCCTCAAGGAGATTTCAAATGGATTCTTGGTCAACATAAGAATTGTTCCTCATTGTCTTAGCTTTCTAGAATGGTATAGTATGCCTTCATATGATGTGGAGAACTCAACTTATGGTCTTGACAAGCAAAGGGTATTTTGGGCATTTGTGAATTACAGGTCATTTTAACCTATACCCAAAACTCATACAAGGAGGCCTCAAATGGAAAAACTTACAACATCAAACTTGCTCCAAATGGGATTTTAAGTCTAGAAAGAAGGTCACAAATTATTGGAGAAACTCATAGCATGATGTTACATAATTGGTCAAAATATGAACTAAAAAGGCTTATAAAGTGAATAATTTCAAAGTGAAAAATGGTTTGGGAGATTTACAAGTCCAAATGGAGACTTCCAATATATGATTTTGAATGGAAAAACAATTCTAAGAACAATGGTTCACACACTTTTTTGAGTTTAGAAGGAAAAAATGAAGTTATCCATGGTTACTTGTAATTGAAGAAACATAATCCAAAATGAGCCAAAGTTTGAAAACAAGGGAATGTGCAAGATGGATCTAGAATGTGCCATTGGGGTCTATATATTCATGAAAGGAGAATTTGGCAAGGGTTGGCCTCATTTGCACCAAGAATTCCACAAATTTTTCTCATGCTTTCTCATTAAGTTTTCATTCCAATTCTCCAAAATCTTCATCAATCTTCCTCAAAATCAATCCAATCATATTCAATATTCATCATAGATCAGAATTGAAGCAAGGATCAAGTGATTATCATCCATTTTCGAGTGCTTTTCTCAAGATCATCAAAATCACAATCTCAAGTGGATAGCATAATTCTGGCCAAGTCTCATCCAAAGCTTGCATACAGAATCAAGTTCCTCAAGGATTGATCAAGATTCAACACTTAGAAGCTTCAGATCCACATCTTCCATAGCTGTTCTCAAGGTTTTACATCAGGTAAGTTTTCCTTCGATTTGCTTAATTCAGTTAGTTTCACATGATTTTATTAGTGTAGACTTGATCTAGGTGGTTAGGAGATTAAGTTAGATGATTTTGGAACGATTTGGTGATGGTTAGTGACAGGTGCAACAAACTGTTAGTGTTCGAATCTCTTGGATTAGGGCGTTAGAATGTTAGTTGGATGCATCAGATTAACCTCCATTAGGCATAGGTTAGTTTAGGTCAAGTTTGAGGAAGAATGGTGAAGGTTCGTATCAGTGCATTTCAATGGTGGCCAGATGTTGATTCAATCGTGTTTGTTGTTATGGTGAGTTTCAAGTTAATCTAATGCCCTAGGCTTGTAGAGGGAAGAATTTGGAGTGGTTTTTGTGTTTACATCGTGGGGATTGGTTGCCTGTAGAGTGAGAACAGAGGGATGGAATATTGTTCGTGCATGGAGGTTCATGGAGTTAAAACCCTAATTTGCAGAACCATTGGGGAAGACGAAATCGTGGCCTTCCATTTTGAGTAGGACCTTTGACTATTGGCGTGATCGTGTGGCCTACGTTTAATCTGATTTGTGGAGGGAAGGACCTGGCCAAAACGCACCGTTTCATTAATTGAAACGGGCGGGCCTGAGTTTGTGTTGCTTTTCCCACCCCCGTGTGAGCCCAAAACCAGGTTCTAACGTGAATTCGCTACTTCCTTCACCCCCCAGCGCTCTTTGGTTATTTCTTTAATTCTGAATGGATTCTGGGCCTTGGCAATTCGCTATCTGCACCCCCATTGTGAGGGCCCATCCTGGATTGAACTGCGCGTAGTTTCTATTTCAACCCCCCTCCCTCATTTAATTCAATTTTAATTTTCTTATTTCATTCTAATTTTTACCATTTTCATTAATTCATAAATAATTCATAAAAAATGCTTTTTCATCCATTCTTTTTACCATATCTTCATTAAAATGTCTAGAATATTATAGGAAAAGAAAATTTCATTTTTAGTTTTATTTCATATTTTTTACATATTTTCTAAAATAAATGTCACATTAAATAATTCATTTCATGCATCATTTTTATGATTTTTGTTCTCTCACATGCTTTGATATTTTTTGATCATTCTTTTCATATTGTTTAGATGAGATATTAGGCTTGTAGAAATATTTTAGTTCCCATTTTTAGAGGTTAATTTTAGGTGATTAATAGATGCTTGAATATCATGAACAAAACTAGGGTTTTAGGTGACAACTTAGGAGTTTGATTTCATTTCCCTTAGGACTTAGGGTTTGAATAGATTAGTTATGGGACTATAGGGGCTATGGGTAGCTATTAGATCCCTTAGAAAAGTCAGGATTCCCCTACTGCTATTATTACTGTCTGTATATCTGTTGTTTGGTGTGGTGTGCCCTCTGGGGTTTATTGATTGTTTGTATGGGTATTGGGTTTGTCTGGGGCCCTGGGGAAGCTGAAGATTTGTGGAGATGAAGCTATTGGAGATTCAAAGATTGAAGATCAACTGTCAGAGTTGAGGAGGAGTTTCCTGCTATCAGTTGCTGAGGAGACTAGGGTTTAGGAGCTAGGCAGAGCTCTAGATTAGAAATCTTGTTTCTCAAACATGGATTGCCTTGTCTGCATCCATTCTTCTCTGTGATTCAGAGTCTCTCTAAGACACTCACCCCCTTCCTTTGGAAGGCTTGGTGATAGTATCTATGAGATAGAACTCTTGAGAGAAAATGTCTCTTGTGTTAGAAGCAGTCTGTTCACCACCTTTGGTAGTCAGCTGATTGCTTAACACCCATTCACTCTTGTGACTGATCCCTCATCCTGGAGGTTTGAGCTTGAAGAAAAGCCGTTGCAGATGGAAGACTGATGATCAAAGCCCTTGTCTGAAGGCCATGAAGATGGAGATTGATGCTTGTTGAAGCCTGTAGCTGATTGGAGGTTACTTGAAGCCAGTTGTTGATTCAGAGCTGCTGATGCTGTTTCTTTTGCTGTATTTCATTTCTGATGTATTGATTGGTTTTCTGGACTGTATTGTTTGCTGTTTACCTTGCTGGGGTTGAAAGTGAAGCCTGTTCACTTTCGCCTATTGTTTTCTAGGTTCGAGGTTGAGTGGGACTCCCTTGCATCGCTTGTGTTGTTGCATCCATGCATTTTACTGTTTTACTGTATATATCTGATGTTGTTTCTGTTTCTGCCTATCCCTTAGGATCTCTGTTTCTCTCTGTGCAAGAGAGGAGCATGATAGACACTAGGTCTCAACCCACGCATGATAACATTAGGTTAGTTTGTTTCCCTTCGCAACCGTAGGTTAGAGTTCTGTCTCTTTCTTTCTCCAAACAAACAGAAAAACACATAAAGATTTCAAACACAATAAAAGACACTTCTTCCGTAAAAGAATGTGAACTCATCAAGACGTCATTTTTGTCCGCTTGGACTGTTAATCAGAAAAACCTTTTTCAGAAGGAATAAAATCAACCAAGACAGACTTGTGTCGTACGTGGCCCGAACTACGTTTGCTCTGATCTTCCATGCTGTGTGGAAGTACGTAGGCATAGGATGCGATATCCTAGCGAGCAACTTTCCCTTCCTTTCCCGTAGGTAGGCGAACTACGTTGACTCTGATTTCTCGTTCCAGACGAGAATACGTAGGCATAAAGTGCGATACTTTGCCGAGTCATTTTTATTTTCATTTTATTTTCTTTTTTACCCTTGACCTATAGTTTAGATAGAATAACAATCCATACCCGAAAACAAGCGTGGATCCCATCGAGTACGATGGACGTGAGGGGTGCTAATACCTTCCCCTTGCGTAACCGACTCCCGAATCCAGGTTTTGGTTGCGATGACCATACCTTTTCCCGTCTTTTGCGAGGTTTACTCTGAGCGTTTCCTTTCCCGCTCTGAGGGATAAATAACGCACGGTGGCGACTCTTCTGTTCAGCCGGCGCCGATTTTCGCAGTAGCGACAGCTGGCGACTCTGCTGGGGATCCAACGTCCCCTGGCTGCTAAGGACTGCGATGGTTCTTATGCATTTGGGATCCAACGTCCCTTAAGAGAGTCAATCCTAACGCTTGTTTTCCCGTCGAGGATTTTGTATGGAGTTATTGTATATTTCTAACCTTGTATTTTCAGCTTTATATATTGTTTATTATTGCTGTATTGGGGTGTGACGGGTGTTCTGATATTGAGAGATAAGCCGGACCTGGGCTTGAGTGCACCTAGAATTAGAGTAGAAATTAGTGGGCGCCCGCTTGCTTTGCTTGCTTCGGTGTCCCATGAAATCTACACTCAGACGAGGTTCCTCTGGTTGGCCTCCTGCCCCTTCCTTTGGTTGGCGTGGGTTGCTGGTTAGTTGGATTGTCGACTCTGGGGACCGATCATTTGGAAGTTGGCTGAGTGAGGCCTCTTCAGGAATTGATGATGCCACTCCTTCTGGGAATCGTATCATCAACCCTGAAAGTCTGTGACGCCGACGACCGCATAGGATGCCGTACCTTGTGCCAGTTATAGGGCCACCCACCTGTGAGGGGATTCAGGGTTATGCAGGTAACTAGGCCTCCAGACTACCGGTTATTTCTTGATCAGAGATCCTGGTTATTTATGGAGAGTTATGAGGTCTGTCAGAGACCATTCGGAGATGTATTCTGAGGTCTGTCAAAGACCAGTTGGAGAGTCATGAGGTCTGTCAGAGACCAATTATGGAGGTGATTTGAGGTCTATCAGAGACCAGTTGGAGTTATGGTTTGAAGTCTGTCAGAGACCAGTATTGGAGTTTTATTATCTGAGACCAGGGTTTGATGACTTCTGGATGGTCTATCTGAGACCTTTCTTGATTGGGTTTAGGCTATTCAGCTGCAGCTTTGGTCCCTGTTGAATGTTACTTGCATTGCATCCTTGCATATCCATTATCATTTGCATTTCACTAACGTGTGTCTGTGCTGCAGGTGCATTTGCATTTCCCTAGTTCTAGTGCCCGGACTTCTGAGTATTTGATCATGACTAGCCTAAGGAGAACAGTTGCTTACAAATTGCCTACGCCTGATATTGTTCCTCTACTTGGGTTGATCTCTCTTGCTGATGAGGGTGTTCGTAGGAGTTTCCGGATGAGTTATGGTAGATTATTGAGATTGGTGTGCAAACCTACAGAGGTAGAGTTAGATGGGCTGTATGCTTTGATGCAATTCTATGACCCTGCTTTGAGGTGTTTTACGTTCTCTGACTTTATTATGGGACCGACGCTGGAGGAATACGCTGAGTATGTTGAGCTGCCTGTGCAGAACCAGGTTCCATTCATTCATTATGATGCCAAACCCAAGCCGGAGGAATTGGCAAAAGCCTTGCATGTTGATGCTTCTGAACTTGTGACTACTGTTTCCCGTGGAGTTCCAGGCTTCTCATTTCAGTTCTTAGTTGGTAAAGCCCAAGAGTACGCCAAGAATGGGTGCTGGGTTGCTTTCAATGCTGTGTTGGCCTTGTGCATTTATGGCATAGTACTATTCCCCAATATACCGGATTTTGTGGACTTCGATGCTTTCTACTTGTTCGCCGCTGGTAATCCTGTACCTACTTTACTCGGAGATCTCTACCATTCACTGCATTACAAGAATGAGAAGGGAAGAGGGAAGAATGTTCATCTGTGTGTGCCCTTATTGAGTATGTGGTTTGAGAGTCATCTTCCTAAGAGAGGATCTGCTGCAGAGACTACAATTCCAGTTGGTTGGCCAGAACGCTTGATGAGGCTATCGTCGGAAGATATGGAGTGGTTTGATCGAGACCTGTTGGGATCTGAGCTCATCTTCAGTTGTTCTGGGTACCCTAATGTGCCATTGATAGGAAGAAAAGGGTGTATCAATTACAACCCTTCTCTATTCATTCGCCAGTTCGGATATGCGCTAAAGAATCCACCTCAGGAGGAGGAAGTACAGGAATCTCTGTACTTCACTGGAGATTTGAAGGGGGAATTATTAGCCAAGTTGCGACGTGCCTGGACGAGTATTAACCACAAAGGGAAGCCGTTGTTGGGAAAGAATGACTGTCAGGCCTATGCACCTTATAGAGCTTGGATTCAAGAGAGGGCTAGTCAGTTGAAGATGCCGTTTCTAGAGGCACCAATCCTTGCTCCTATTCCGGTAGAAGAGCCGACTACTGTTTCTAGAGAAGCATATGAACAGGTTGTGAAGGAGAAAGAAGCCCTGATGAAGATTAACGAAGGGTTAGAGCAAGAGCTAGCCCAGGCACGCAGCGAGAAAAACAAGGCCGTATATGCTTTCCAACAACAGATTGAGCTAGTAAACAGGTTAGGAGCTGAGTTGACCGAGGAAAAGAAAAAGCGTGAACGTCTGGGGCAAGAGTTCAGAAGTTCCCACGACATGCTGGAAGCCAAAAAGAAGGCGCTTGACGCAGCACACCGAGAGATATCTTCTTGCAATAAGACTTGGAATGCTACTCTCACCAACAACAAGCAGAGGGAAGATAAGCTAAAGCAGCAAATTTCCGACCTCGAAGAGAAGTTGAAGTCTAGCATCAAGAAGTGTGAGGAGGAAGTGATGAACCGGTATAGTGTCCAGCATGCACTGAACAAGGCAATCAAATCCAGAGATGAAGCAGTGTCCCAGAAGCGAAAGCTAGAAGATTGCTTCGGGGAAGCAACATGGGAAGAAACCGCTGAAGACGTACGCCGTGTCCTTAAGAGGAGAAACCAGCTTGTTGAAGGGCTGCTTGATCGACCAAGCCATCCGGAGACCAAGAAGTTGATAGAGGAGTACCAGACCTTTGGGAGGATCTGATCATTCCATTATTTGTATGCTTTATTTGCGTAGTGCTGACCATCACCAGGATTGTTGGTTGAGGTCATGCCATCTTTGTACTCTCAGTGATATTGTACCCTGGGATTATTGATTCTCTCTGCAATATATGAGGCTTTCTATGATTCAGCTCCGATATTCCTATTGTCAGCACTGTCACTGCACCGGCACCTTCGCACTAGAACTGGGGGAATGAACTTCCCTAATGCACAGACACATTGCATTGCATTCATATTCATATTGCATAACAGGTAATCTATGAATGGTGTCTTATCTCTTGCTCTGTATCAGGTACTTAACAGGATTCCAGATCAACATCCGCACCGCTATTCTACACGATCCAACTGTCGGAAAGTCATGGACCAGATTCAGAACGAGATGCAGGATGTACGCGAGAAGCTCGCCCTCTTCATGCAGACCATGGAGGCTATAGCAAAAGGGCAAGAGAATTTGCAGGCCATGGTCCAGCCTCTGTTGGCTCGCAACGCTGGTCATGGTAACGAAGATCATCAGTCTGTCAGGGTTGATACTGCTCATGGAGACGGCACTCCCACGCCAGTGGCTCCGCCTGTCGTCAATATACCCGCTGCTAACGTCAACAACGCTACCGCTGCTGTGAATGGTAACGTCGGAGTAGGTAATGAAACTGCCGTCCATAACGCTGGGCTGGGTGATGTCAATGTGGGAGATAATCTCGGAGGCAATGGCTTTGTCAACGCTGGGTTCGGATTCAACGATCAGGGATTCGACAACACTGGCAAGTATGGCTTTAATGCTCAAGGCTTTGGGCAAGATGGTTATGGTATGGTCAATCAGGGCTACGGAGGTTTTGGAAACGGAAACGGTGCTGGTTTTATGGCTGGAGGTCCTGCTGGAGGTGTTCAAGGGTATGGCAACAGAGGCCGAGTTCCGGGGATGAATCAGGTCAGAGCTGGACGTAATAATGCGTATGATGGATACGGGGCTGGAAACGGTATGTGGCAAGAGGATCAGCAGGAAGACGCCTTCTCTGGAGGGGGTTTTGACGGGCCGATAGATGATTCTCAAAAGATTAGAATGCTGGAAGAGCAAATGAAAGGAGTCCTAAACCAGAGTGCTGTGGGTCTGGACATGGCAACAATGGGCTTGGTACCTGGGCTGAGGGTGCCAATCAAGTTCAAAGCGCCTGCGTTCGATAAGTACAAAGGAGATACATGTCCGAAGGTGCATGTACGAGCTTATTATAGAAAGATGTCTGCATACTCCACTGACGAAAGAATGCTCATGCATTTCTTTCAGGATAGCCTATCGGGTCCTTCCTTAGAGTGGTACATGGGGTTGGAGCCCACCGATATCAAGACTTGGAAGCAATTAGCAGAGGCGTTCGTAGCCCATTACAAATATAACAGTGACCTGGCACCCAATCGGGTCCAGTTGGCCGGGCTTTCGCAGAAGAAGGGGGAGAGTTTTAAAGAATACGCGCAAAGGTGGCGCGATATGGCTGCCAGGGTCCGTCCTCCTGTGGAAGATAAAGAAATGAACGACATGTTTGTTGGCACATTCACCGGGCTGTTTCATGATATGTTGTTTCATACGTCTCTGGCTAGTTTTTCAGACCTGATTCTGATGGGTGAAAAGATTGAGCGGAACATTAAGCAAGGAAAGTTCCAAGTCGACGAGTGAGCTGCATCTGGCAGTAATAGGAAAGCTTATGGTGGGCGCCGTCAGGGCGAAGCTAGCGCGGTATTTGGAGGCCGAGGCCGAGGCCGAGGCAGGGGAAGAAATCAATATCGTCAGCCGCAGCAAGTGTCGAGTGTCACCATCCCGTATCAACAACAACCAATCCAGCAACAACAACAGGTTCAGCAGCAACCAATGCCACAGCAGCAGCAGCCTCAGCAGGGGGCACAGCAAGCTCAGAGAAAATTCCAGGGTGGTAAGCCGAGAAGGGTGTTCGAGAAGCCTCCCTCTAACTATGCTGATTTATTGCAGACCTTGTTGGGATTGAATCTGGTGGAGAAAAGAACCTTGGCACCAATAACGGGAACTCCCCCGTTCGGCTATGATGCAAATAGGCGCTGCGAGTTTCATTCTGGGGCCCCGGGCCATGATATAGAAGGTTGTCATGCTTTTAAGCACGTTGTGCAGGATCTCTTGGACAACAAGTCTATCAACTTCGGAACGACCGGTGCGAATATAGTCCAGAAACCCATGCCTAATCATGGGGCGAATGCCGTGCTGACTGAGGAAGGTCTGAATCTGATTATGAATGTTGAGGATTTAAAGACGCCGCTGAGCGAAATAAAAAGCCGACTGTTGCAAGGAGGTGTTTACCCGGGTTGTAATGAGTACTGCTTAGATTGTTGGGCCCTGTCTGGGGGGTGTGAGGATTTGAAGAAAGGCATTCAGGCCTTGATTGATGAAGGTGTATTGCAGTTTGATAGAACAGCAACTGATGAGCCGGCAGGGGCAGTAATGGATAATCAGAGTGATGTTGCCACAGTGACAATTCCTAGGAAGACGATCACCATTTCAGCACCAGCTCAGCGACCACCGATTACTATAACTAAAGCCGGGCCAATCCCGTATGAGAACACGAAAGCAGTCCCATGGTCATATGGGCTAGAGGTGTATTGTGACGGGATTAAAATCGATGTTAACAAGCAGTCAGCGGAGATTGTGGATAATGTTGTGGGCTCAGGAGGCATGACGAGGAGCGGCAGGATCTTTATATCTCCTGAAGTGGAAGCCGAAAGGCTAGCGAAAGGAAAGGGGAAAGCGGTGGAAAATGTTCCGATACAAGCAAATGAAAAAGAAGCAGCGTCGAAGGACGTAGAGGAATTCATGCGCTTAATTCGGAAAAGCGATTATAAAATCGTGGAGCATCTGCAGCAAACGCCATCCAAAATATCTATTCTGTCATTGCTGTTGTGTTCGGAAGCTCACCGAAATGCTTTGCTGAAAGTCCTGGACACTTCTTTTGTACCACAGGATGTCTCCGTGAACCAGCTAGAAGGAGTATTGGCACACGTAAATGCGGGCCACAGTCTGGGCTTTACTGATTTCGACTTGACTCCGAAAGGAAGGGATCATAATATGGCATTACATGTATCTGTTGAGTGCAGAGGGTCGACAATGTCGCACGTATTGGTTGACACCGGGTCGTCTTTGAATGTGCTGCCTAAGAAGGCTATGATGAAGCTGGATGTTCGAGGAATTTTGTGCACACCAAGTGATTTGGTAGTCAGAGCGTTTGACGGCACGCGGAGAACAGTCTTCGGATCGATCACCTTGCCTCTGCAAGTGGGGCCGGAAGTGTTTGCAACGGAGTTTTATATCATGGATATACAGCCTGCGTACAGCTGCTTGCTGGGGAGACCTTGGATTCACGGGGCGGGGGCTGTCACGTCTACCCTGCATCAGAAGTTAAAGTATATGGTCGGAGACAGTGTAGTCACCGTGTGCGGAGAAGAAGACATCCTGGTCAGCCATCTTTCTTCGTTTAAATATGTGGAAGTCGACGGGGAGATCCACGAGACGCCATGCCAGGCATTCGAAGGTTTGCGCATAAAGGACAAGAGTCCCGGGCCAAGCAAAGTGCCAGAGATAGCTGTTTCTTCGTATAAAGAGGCTCAAGCGCTAGTGAAGGCAGGAGAAGCCACGGGCTGGGGCAAAGTATTGGACATTCCGGTGAAAATGGACCGGTTCGGACTGGGGTACCGACCGTCGTCATCAACTCCTTCCGTGGGGGCCCCCCATTTCAGAAAGTCAATCACCATCTCTGCCAGTGGAGTATGCCATGAATCTGTCAATGCTGCTTCGGAGTCTGATGAAGGGGACAGCGACTGTGATATGGATGCCTGGATTCAGCCAAGCACGCCAGGACAAGGACTGTGCAACTGGTCTATTCAGGAGCTTGTTCCTGTGACTTTTAAACAGTAATGCTTTGCTTTATTAATTGTTGAATAATCTGATGTCTTGCCCGGGGCATCAGGATTTGCTTAGGGCTGTGTTGTTATAAACATTGCTTCGTTAATCATTAAATAAATGGCGTTTTTCATGTGCAAATACTGTAATCCCTGTCTTTCTTGTTTTGTAGTTTTCAATAAAATGGCAATGTGGTTATCCGCTTTATACGCATTTTGAAGCACTTAACCCTTTCTTTTGCAGGATAACATTTTCAGATGACATCCTTGAACCACCTATGACTCGTCCCGACTTCGAGCACCCGGTATTCCAGACCGAAGAAGAGGTTGTCGAAGATAGCGACGTTCCTGAAGAACTGTCTTGGTTGGTGAAGCAAGAGGAAAGAGCCATTCTGCCTCACGACGAGGTTATCGAAATTATCAATTTGGGGACGGAAGGGGTTGAGAAGAATATTCGTATCGGAGCTGCACTGCAGAGTGATATCAAGCGAAAACTGGTTGAAATGCTCCGAGAGTATAATGATGTATTCGCTTGGTCGTATCAAGATATGCCAGGGCTCGATACTGATATGGTTGTGCATCGTCTGCCACTGAAAGAAGACTGCCCGCCTGTCAAACAAAAACTTCGCAGAACTCGCCCAGATATGGCAATGAAGATCAAAGAGGAGGTTCAGAAACAGTGGGACGCTGGTTTCCTGGCTGTGACGAAGTATCCCTCATGGGTTGCTAACATCGTACCAGTGCCAAAGAAAGATGGCAAGGTTCGAATGTGCGTGGACTATAGAGATTTGAATAAAGCAAGCCCAAAAGACGATTTTCCACTTCCTCACATTGACGTGTTAGTGGATAATACTGCTCAGTACTCCGTATTCTCCTTCATGGATGGCTTTTCAGGCTATAATCAGATTAAAATGGCGCCAGAGGATATGGAGAAGACTACTTTCATAACGCCTTGGGGAACATTTTGCTACAAAGTGATGCCCTTTGGTTTGAAAAATGCAGGGGCAACATATCAGCGTGCGATGACGACTCTCTTTCATGACATGATGCATAAAGAGATTGAAGTTTATGTTGACGATATGATTGCCAAATCCCAGACGGAGGAAGAGCATCTGGTGAATCTGTTGAAGTTGTTTAAAAGGCTTAGGAAGTTCAGGCTGAGGCTGAACCCTAACAAATGCACCTTCGGGGTGAGATCAGGTAAACTGCTGGGGTTTATCGTAAGCGAAAGAGGAATAGAGGTCGATCCTGCTAAAATAAAAGCGATTCAAGAAATGCCGACGCCTAAAACAGAGAAAGAGGTACGCGGGTTTTTAGGGAGATTGAACTACATTGCTCGGTTCATATCTCATCTAACTGCCACGTGTGAACCATTATTCAAGCTGTTGAAGAAAGATCAAGCTGTAACGTGGAACGATAATTGTCAAAAGGCGTTCGACAAAATAAAGGAGTATCTGCAGGAACCTCCTATTTTGATACCCCCAGTGGCAGGGAGACCCTTGATAATGTATTTGACGGTTCTTGAGGGAAGCATGGGTTGTGTTCTCGGTCAACACGACGAGACTGGGAGGAAAGAGCATGCAATTTACTATTTGAGTAAGAAATTTACGGACTGTGAATCTCGATACTCAATGCTGGAGAAAACTTGTTGCGCGCTAGCCTGGGCCGCCAAGCGTTTGAGGCAGTACATGCTGAATCATACAACCATGCTCATCTCGAAGATGGATCCGATCAAATATATATTCGAAAAGCAGGCGTTGTCAGGTAGAATTGCCCGGTGGCAGATGATCTTGACTGAGTACGATATTCAATACGTCTCGCAAAAGGCGATAAAGGGGAGTGTGTTGTCTGAGTATCTGGCGGAGCAGCCTATTGAAGAGTATCAATCGATGAGATTTGACTTTCCTGACGAGGATATCATGTATCTCAAGATGAAGGATTGCGAAGAGCCGTTACCAGACGAAGGACCAGAGCCGGGGTCCAAATGGCAGATGATATTTGATGGAGCTGTGAATGCTTACGGTAGCGGAATAGGGGCAATTATCACTACGCCGCACGGGTCGCACATCCCGTTTACTGCCCGATTGACCTTTGCCGTTACCAACAATGAGGCCGAATACGAAGCTTGTATAATGGGGCTTGAAGAAGCCATTGATTTGCGAATCAAACATTTAGACGTATACGGAGACTCAGCTCTGGTAGTGAATCAGATCAAAGGGGAATGGGAGACGCGGCAGCCCAATTTGATACATTATATGAATTATGCAAGGAGATTGTTGCCTTTCTTCGACAAAGTTGAATTGCATCACGTACCACGGGCAGAAAATCAAATGGCTGACGCCCTTGCCACTTTGTCTTCCATGTACAAGGTCAATTTCTGGAACGAAGCTCCCCAAATCACTATCTCTCGGTTGGACAGGCCAGCTTATGTATTTGCTATTGATGAAGCGTCTGATGGCAAACCGTGGTATTTTGATATCCTTAATTTCCTGAAGAATAAAGAGTATCCGGCTGGGGCATCCAGTCAAGATCAGAAGACTCTCAGGAGATTAGCGGGTAATTTCTATTTGAACCCGGATGGCGTCTTGTACAGAAGAAACCACGACTTGGTGTTGTTGCGTTGTGTAGACGAGAAAGAGGCAAAGCTTCTCATGGAGGAAATTCACGAAGGTGCATTCGGTACGCATGCTGGTGGGCATGCTATGACAAGAAAGCTGCTGCGGGCAGGTTATTTTTGGCTGACGATGGAAACTGATTGTTTCAAGTTTGCAAGAAAGTGCCACAAGTGCCAAATTTATGCTGACAAAATACATGTACCTCCGAGTCCTCTAAATGTGATGTCATCTCCATGGCCATTCTCAATGTGGGGAATCGATATGATTGGAAAGATTGAGCCGACGGCTTCTAACGGGCATCGGTTCATCCTCGTAGCCATCGATTATTTCACCAAGTGGGTGGAAGCGGCGTCTTACGCAAACGTAACGAAGCAAGTGGTGGCTAGATTCATCAAGAGAGATATCATTTGCCGATACGGAATTCCCGAGCGGATAATCACGGATAATGGTTCTAATCTGAACAACAAAATGATGAAGGAGCTCTGTCAGAATTTCAAGATCGAACATCACAACTCCTCCCCTTACCGACCCAAGATGAATGGCGCTGTCGAAGCGGCCAATAAAAATATCAAGAAGATCGTCCAGAAAATGGTGGTGACTTATAAAGATTGGCATGAAATGCTACCTTTCGCTTTGCACGGTTATCGTACGACGGTACGCACATCAACCGGGGCAACCCCGTTCTTGTTGGTATACGGAATGGAAGCGGTATTACCATTGGAAGTTGAGATCCCTTCTCTGAGGGTATTGCGAGACGTTCAGCTGGACGAGGCAGAATGGGTAACGAATAGGTTGAACCAACTGAGTTTGATGGATGAGAAGAGGCTTGCTTCTCTGGCATACGGTCGTTTGTATCAAAGACGAATGAAGAAAGCGTACGACAAGAAGATAATTCCTCGAAGCTTTCAGACGGGCGACCTTGTGCTGAAAAGGATTCTCCCGCCGCAAGCAGATCACAGGGGCAAGTGGACCCCCAATTACGAAGGGCCATACGTTGTCAGTAAGGTCTTTTCAGGAGGAGCTTTATTGTTGTCCACCATGGACGGGGAAGACTTTGCATCACCTGTGAATTCGGACGCAGTTAAAAAATACTTTGCTTAAAATAGACCCGCTGGACAGGAAAAAGAGAGTCCAGGCAAAAATGGGGCATCCTGGCGAACCAAAAACAGAATGAAAGGTTCGGGCAAAAGTTAGGGATAAAATTGAAAAAATGTACACCCGCGAAGTTGAAAACCTACACTGGGCGGCTTCGGCAAAAAGGGGTATCCCGGTGAACTGAAAACCCGTAAAGGGCGGTTCACGCAAAAGTTAGGGATGAGAAAAGCAAATGACTGCGGTCCGAATTTGGTATTCAATGAGCATCAGTGCGGGAGAATATGTTTGAGGAGTCAGTTATCGGATACAACCTCTTCAGAAGTAGGGATACCGGGAAAGTATTAGAGTCGGACGAGTCATGGGAGGATCAGTTCGTGATGTTCATCTGCATCCAGTTGCCGACATGTGTACAAAATTTAATTTGTCAATATTTATGCTTCTTGTGAATACTTGCATACTTGTATATTTGCTTTGCGTATCTTCCTCTTTTCAGGAGTTACATCCCGTGTACAAAACACTCCGCCCATTCAGGGGCCCAATCAATGAAAATGTGTTATTCAGTACTTGATGCCTGTTCTTTACTGTTTTGCGCATGATAAAACGCCTAAAGTTTATTGAAGCTAGCATGAGTATAACATTACTGGCCCTTGCCAACAATTGTTAAAGCTTTGAATTAACTGAGTGTAATGTCACTAACCTGAATCGATTTGGATTGCATAGGCTTGTCGTGCTTTGTTTGTGTTGTTGCAGGTTTCATAACTGTACGAGGAAGGTGATCAAAAGATTGCAATAGTGAAAGGCTTGATCCCCACGCAGGTCAGGCATGTTCTTCCTGAAGAAGGATAGAATTCTCCAGCTAGCCGTAGCTTATCCAAAGGACGTGCTCCAGAGAAGTTACTCGTCCTCAGCAGAGTTTAGTGATTCTGAGATCGTAAGGCTGTATTCAGACAGGTTCATCTCCCCCCGTAGGGTCAGGCACTCTTCCCCAGTGGAGTCAGTTAATTTTCCCCGAGAGAATCATCCCATCCCCAGCGGAGTTCTCTTTTCAGCAAATGTTCTTTCCTTCCAGTGGAATTCGAAGGTCAAGGCTCTCCAAAGCAGAGTTGATGTTGGGTCCTGTCATTTATTTTGTCAGAGATACTGGTGATATCGGTTCACATTCCAGCAGAAAGTCTGATCGTGCTGTGCGCATCTGCTATTCCTCAGCAGAGTTATTGTCCCCAGCAGGGGTTACTTCAGCAAGACGTGTGGTTTGAGTTCCCAACTTCCCAGCAGGGTCGACTTCATCCTACCAGCATTTATTTTGCCGGAATAATTTTGTAGCATCAGGCTATCCCCGGCGAGTCGGCGTTACCCTTCCAGCATTTATTTTGCTGAAGCAGTTTCTGTACTCTAGTGGTTCAGGTGGAGAGAGCTCTTGCTCAAATAAATCACCAAACAGTCAAGATCTCGGCAGGAGATATTCAATGACAATGTCAGTTTCGGCGGTATTCCCCCACAGAGTTATCGTGATAAAACTCTCTTTGTCTCCAGCAGAGTCATTTATGCAAATGTATCTGATTTTCCCCAGCCAGAGTGGCCAGGATAAGAATCTCCTTATTCCCAAGCAAAGTTCGTTTGTCATCAACGAGTCGCATGAATCAGAATTTCGAAGCAGGTGTCCGATAGTTGGTTTCCAGATATCCCCAGTAGAGTCCGCCTCAAAGTCGCTGTCACGTCAGTGCTAAGAAGTTTGTGGGTGAGGATCATTGAAGAATTAAGTCCTGACGTGGACCATTTACTCCTAGAATGACGGGATTTCTTCAGAAGTGGGCGTCCTAACGTGGACAGGTTTGTTTTACCGGATTGGTAAGGTGCGTTAATCCTGACGTGGATAGATTCGGTCTCTCGAAATTTGGAGAAAGGGAGGTCATGACGTCGACAAAAGATTGGTTACTCTTCGTGTTGGTATCCTGACGTGGATCATTTGTTTTCAGCAGATATCTTTATTCGTAATGGTGAAATGTGCGTCCTGACGTGGCCAAGTTTGTAGTTCTTTGTGATGACAAGATACAAGAATCCTGACGTGGACAAATTTATCCTTCTTCGTGTTGTTGGCAAAGTGTAAGTCCTAACACGGATATTTCCCCAGTGAGTCGAAGGTGTGAGTCCTTACGTGGACAAGTCTTATTTCCTCAGTGAGTCGAAGACGCCTGAGTCCTAACGTGGACAAATCAGGACGAGATCAGTGTCCTAACGCGGACAGATCAAAGAGATTATTATTCCTAACGTGGAAAGATGTAGTCCTTACGCGGACCTATCAACAGAGGTGATTCCTAACGTGGAAAGACGGAGATTCCTAACGCGGAAAAGATGGAGTCCATACGCGGGCGTATCAGAAGATAGTTTCCTTACGTGGAAATGACAGTATTCCTAACGTGGAAAAAAGAGAGTCCTTACGTGGACAGATTAAGATGGCATTCCTGACGTGGAAAAGTTTAGTCCTTACGCGGACATATCTAGAAAGGTTTGATTCCTTACGTGGAAAGATCGGAGTCCTGACGCGGACATGTCAAATGGCATTGGAGTCCTTACGTGGACAGATTGATGTAGTTCTCCTTATGTGGAAAGAAGATTGCTTCCTAACGTGGAAAGATAAAAGCGTTACTCCTAACGTGGACGATGTGATTCCTAACGTGGACAGGTGTTACTCCTAACGTGGAAGAGTGTTATTCCTAGCGTGGACGATTCAGTTTACGGAAATGCAGATGAATTATCCCCAGCGGAGTTGCCAAGACTTTTCTGGGTTAACAGCAAGTGTAGTCCTAACGTGGACCAATTCTAGGTGAGATTTCTTCGTATCGACGACAGACAGAGTCCACACGTGGACAAGCAAGCAATCTGTTATGACAAAATCCTCTTCAGAACGATGAAGACAATCCCCAGCACGGTCGCGCAAGATCAGTGGGTTGCTCTAACAGTCAGATTCAGCTGACGAATGTCATTCCGCAAGCAGGAGCGCAGTTTATTTCCGCGGTTGGCAAATTTCTGGTTTCACTAGTATTCAACCGTCTCGTACCGCGAATGTCTGAAGGCTCCGGGCTCTTCATCCAGTCGGGTCCAAGTCGCTTGAATAGGGGCAGCTGTTGCACCCTAAAATTTGCCCAACCTTATTCCTTGGATTTATGTTTCATTATCATTAGCATTTGCATATAGTGTCATGTACATAGACTAACCATTTGCATAGCATAAGCATAGCAAGTCATTCAACAGGGGACCAATCATTATTTTCATCTCTAGAGGCCTATCAAGAGGTTATTATCCCAATTCAGTCATATTCAAGTCATCAGGAAAGAATTTGAAAGCAAAGAGTTCAGCAGATCAAGCCTTGAGTCCATCTCCTAGCTGAGGGCATCTGAGGATCAACAAGAGGGTTATGAGCTGTGAGTTGAAAGCATGGAGAGCATCTAGACATCTTGAGAGACTTATAAAGTCATTTGGAGAAGAAAGCAAGTCATTGATGAAGGCACAAGAGCTACAGTTGAAGACAGTCAACTAGGGTTTCATCTGGGTCAACCCTAGGTCAACCCTAGGTCAATTGACTGACTTAAGAGGGCATTCAAGTCTATTGGAGAGATGTGGGGATCACCATTTGACATATGAAGAAGGATATGGAGATATGCCAAGGAGAATTCAAGAGAAATCAAGGAGAAGAGGAGTTACTAAATTAGGGTTTCTCTGTAAAATCCCCTAGTTTAGGTCAAATTTCCAAGCAAGATAAGTCAAAATGCTAGCTTCAAATGGCTTCTTGGCCAACATGAAACTTGTAGAGGATCTCAAGACCTTTAATTTGAGTGGTGGAAGACCTCAAGGAGGCTTATAGAACTCAAGTTATGGTCCTTACAAGTTACAGGTCATCTGGGGTGTCTGAATTTTTGTCTGTGAAAGTGACTTGACTTCCAAGCTAGTTTTGCCCCTCAAGGAGATTTCAAATGGATTCTTGGTCAACATAAGAATTGTTCCTCATTGTCTTAGCTTTCTAGAATGGTATAGTATGCCTTCATATGATGTGGAGAACTCAACTTATGGTCTTGACAAGCAAAGGGTATTTTGGGCATTTGTGAATTACAGGTCATTTTAACCTATACCCAAAACTCATACAAGGAGGCCTCAAATGGAAAAACTTACAACATCAAACTTGCTCCAAATGGGATTTTAAGTCTAGAAAGAAGGTCACAAATTATTGGAGAAACTCATAGCATGATGTTACATAATTGGTCAAAATATGAACTAAAAAGGCTTATAAAGTGAATAATTTCAAAGTGAAAAATGGTTTGGGAGATTTACAAGTCCAAATGGAGACTTCCAATATATGATTTTGAATGGAAAAACAATTCTAAGAACAATGGTTCACACACTTTTTTGAGTTTAGAAGGAAAAAATGAAGTTATCCATGGTTACTTGTAATTGAAGAAACATAATCCAAAATGAGCCAAAGTTTGAAAACAAGGGAATGTGCAAGATGGATCTAGAATGTGCCATTGGGGTCTATATATTCATGAAAGGAGAATTTGGCAAGGGTTGGCCTCATTTGCACCAAGAATTCCACAAATTTTTCTCATGCTTTCTCATTAAGTTTTCATTCCAATTCTCCAAAATCTTCATCAATCTTCCTCAAAATCAATCCAATCATATTCAATATTCATCATAGATCAGAATTGAAGCAAGGATCAAGTGATTATCATCCATTTTCGAGTGCTTTTCTCAAGATCATCAAAATCACAATCTCAAGTGGATAGCATAATTCTGGCCAAGTCTCATCCAAAGCTTGCATACAGAATCAAGTTCCTCAAGGATTGATCAAGATTCAACACTTAGAAGCTTCAGATCCACATCTTCCATAGCTGTTCTCAAGGTTTTACATCAGGTAAGTTTTCCTTCGATTTGCTTAATTCAGTTAGTTTCACATGATTTTATTAGTGTAGACTTGATCTAGGTGGTTAGGAGATTAAGTTAGATGATTTTGGAACGATTTGGTGATGGTTAGTGACAGGTGCAACAAACTGTTAGTGTTCGAATCTCTTGGATTAGGGCGTTAGAATGTTAGTTGGATGCATCAGATTAACCTCCATTAGGCATAGGTTAGTTTAGGTCAAGTTTGAGGAAGAATGGTGAAGGTTCGTATCAGTGCATTTCAATGGTGGCCAGATGTTGATTCAATCGTGTTTGTTGTTATGGTGAGTTTCAAGTTAATCTAATGCCCTAGGCTTGTAGAGGGAAGAATTTGGAGTGGTTTTTGTGTTTACATCGTGGGGATTGGTTGCCTGTAGAGTGAGAACAGAGGGATGGAATATTGTTCGTGCATGGAGGTTCATGGAGTTAAAACCCTAATTTGCAGAACCATTGGGGAAGACGAAATCGTGGCCTTCCATTTTGAGTAGGACCTTTGACTATTGGCGTGATCGTGTGGCCTACGTTTAATCTGATTTGTGGAGGGAAGGACCTGGCCAAAACGCACCGTTTCATTAATTGAAACGGGCGGGCCTGAGTTTGTGTTGCTTTTCCCACCCCCGTGTGAGCCCAAAACCAGGTTCTAACGTGAATTCGCTACTTCCTTCACCCCCCAGCGCTCTTTGGTTATTTCTTTAATTCTGAATGGATTCTGGGCCTTGGCAATTCGCTATCTGCACCCCCATTGTGAGGGCCCATCCTGGATTGAACTGCGCGTAGTTTCTATTTCAACCCCCCTCCCTCATTTAATTCAATTTTAATTTTCTTATTTCATTCTAATTTTTACCATTTTCATTAATTCATAAATAATTCATAAAAAATGCTTTTTCATCCATTCTTTTTACCATATCTTCATTAAAATGTCTAGAATATTATAGGAAAAGAAAATTTCATTTTTAGTTTTATTTCATATTTTTTACATATTTTCTAAAATAAATGTCACATTAAATAATTCATTTCATGCATCATTTTTATGATTTTTGTTCTCTCACATGCTTTGATATTTTTTGATCATTCTTTTCATATTGTTTAGATGAGATATTAGGCTTGTAGAAATATTTTAGTTCCCATTTTTAGAGGTTAATTTTAGGTGATTAATAGATGCTTGAATATCATGAACAAAACTAGGGTTTTAGGTGACAACTTAGGAGTTTGATTTCATTTCCCTTAGGACTTAGGGTTTGAATAGATTAGTTATGGGACTATAGGGGCTATGGGTAGCTATTAGATCCCTTAGAAAAGTCAGGATTCCCCTACTGCTATTATTACTGTCTGTATATCTGTTGTTTGGTGTGGTGTGCCCTCTGGGGTTTATTGATTGTTTGTATGGGTATTGGGTTTGTCTGGGGCCCTGGGGAAGCTGAAGATTTGTGGAGATGAAGCTATTGGAGATTCAAAGATTGAAGATCAACTGTCAGAGTTGAGGAGGAGTTTCCTGCTATCAGTTGCTGAGGAGACTAGGGTTTAGGAGCTAGGCAGAGCTCTAGATTAGAAATCTTGTTTCTCAAACATGGATTGCCTTGTCTGCATCCATTCTTCTCTGTGATTCAGAGTCTCTCTAAGACACTCACCCCCTTCCTTTGGAAGGCTTGGTGATAGTATCTATGAGATAGAACTCTTGAGAGAAAATGTCTCTTGTGTTAGAAGCAGTCTGTTCACCACCTTTGGTAGTCAGCTGATTGCTTAACACCCATTCACTCTTGTGACTGATCCCTCATCCTGGAGGTTTGAGCTTGAAGAAAAGCCGTTGCAGATGGAAGACTGATGATCAAAGCCCTTGTCTGAAGGCCATGAAGATGGAGATTGATGCTTGTTGAAGCCTGTAGCTGATTGGAGGTTACTTGAAGCCAGTTGTTGATTCAGAGCTGCTGATGCTGTTTCTTTTGCTGTATTTCATTTCTGATGTATTGATTGGTTTTCTGGACTGTATTGTTTGCTGTTTACCTTGCTGGGGTTGAAAGTGAAGCCTGTTCACTTTCGCCTATTGTTTTCTAGGTTCGAGGTTGAGTGGGACTCCCTTGCATCGCTTGTGTTGTTGCATCCATGCATTTTACTGTTTTACTGTATATATCTGATGTTGTTTCTGTTTCTGCCTATCCCTTAGGATCTCTGTTTCTCTCTGTGCAAGAGAGGAGCATGATAGACACTAGGTCTCAACCCACGCATGATAACATTAGGTTAGTTTGTTTCCCTTCGCAACCGTAGGTTAGAGTTCTGTCTCTTTCTTTCTCCAAACAAACAGAAAAACACATAAAGATTTCAAACACAATAAAAGACACTTCTTCCGTAAAAGAATGTGAACTCATCAAGACGTCATTTTTGTCCGCTTGGACTGTTAATCAGAAAAACCTTTTTCAGAAGGAATAAAATCAACCAAGACAGACTTGTGTCGTACGTGGCCCGAACTACGTTTGCTCTGATCTTCCATGCTGTGTGGAAGTACGTAGGCATAGGATGCGATATCCTAGCGAGCAACTTTCCCTTCCTTTCCCGTAGGTAGGCGAACTACGTTGACTCTGATTTCTCGTTCCAGACGAGAATACGTAGGCATAAAGTGCGATACTTTGCCGAGTCATTTTTATTTTCATTTTATTTTCTTTTTTACCCTTGACCTATAGTTTAGATAGAATAACAATCCATACCCGAAAACAAGCGTGGATCCCATCGAGTACGATGGACGTGAGGGGTGCTAATACCTTCCCCTTGCGTAACCGACTCCCGAATCCAGGTTTTGGTTGCGATGACCATACCTTTTCCCGTCTTTTGCGAGGTTTACTCTGAGCGTTTCCTTTCCCGCTCTGAGGGATAAATAACGCACGGTGGCGACTCTTCTGTTCAGCCGGCGCCGATTTTCGCAGTAGCGACAACAGTCAACAGGGATCAAGTGCCCCGGCTGAGAAGCCTGAACCATATCAAGAAGTCTCAGATAGACCCTTCAGAAGTCCTCAAACCCTGGTCTCAGATAGATCTAAAACAAAGCTCCAACAATGGTCTCTGACAGACCTCAAACCATAACTCCAACTGGTCTCCGGTAGACCTCAAATCACCTCTCCAACTGGTCTCTGACAGACCTCAGAACTATCCAACTGGTCTCTGACAGACCTCATAACACATCTCCAAATGGTCTCTGACAGACCTCATAACTCTCCATACATACCCAGGATCTCGGACCAAGAAACAAACCGGGAGTCTGAAGGTCTAGTTACCTGCATAACCCCAAACCCTCTCACAGGTGGATGTCCTAGTAATTGACAACGGTATGGCATCCTATGCGGTCGTCGGAGTCACAGACTTTCAGGGTTGATGATACGATTCCCAGAAGGAGTGGCATCATTAAATCCTGAAGAGGCATCACTTAGCCAACTTCCAAATGATCGGTTCCCGGAGTCGACAATTCAGCTGACCAACAACCCCTTCGACCCAAAGGGTAGAAAAAGAAGCCAACCAGAAGAACCTCGTCCGAGTGTAGATTTCATGAGACACTAATGCAAGCAAAGCCGGCACGCGCCCACTACTTTCTACTCTAATTCTAGGTGCACTCAAGCCCAGGTCCGGCTTCTCACTCAATATCAGAACACCCGTCACACCCCAATACAGCAATAATAAACAATATATATAATGCTGAAAGTAAAGGTCAGCAATATAAATCCATACAAAATCCTCGACGGGAAAACAAGCGCTAGGATTGACTCTCTTAAGGGACGTTGGATCCCAAATGCATAAGAACTATCGCAGTCCTTAGCAGCCAGGGGACGTTGGATCCCCAGCAGAGTCGCCAGCTGCTGGGGATGACCCCAAACAGCCAGGAAAAAACCTAAGGCGAGACTCGAATAGGGAACTATCGCCGTCCCCAGCAGAGTCGCCAGCTGTCGCTACTGCGAAAATCAGCGCTGGCTGAACAGAAGAGTCGCCACCGTGCGTTATTTATCCCACGGGAGGGAAAGGAAACGCTCAGAGTAAACCTCGCACAACACGGGAAAGGTATGGTCGTCGCAACCAAAACCTGGATTCGGGAGTCGGTTACGCAAGGGGAAGGTATTAGCACCCCTCACGTCCGTCGTATTCGACGGGATCCACGCTTGTTTTCGGGTATGGATTGTTATTCTATCTATTCTACAGGTCAAGGGTTAAAAGAAAAGAAAAGGTGACTCGGCAAAGCATCGCACTTTATGCCTACGTATTCCCGTCTGGAACGAGAAATCAGAGTCAACGTAGTTCGCCTAACTACGGGTGAAGGTGGGGAAGGTTGCTCGCTAGGATATCGCATCCTATGCCTACGTACTTCCACACAGCATGGAAGATCAGAGCAAACGTAGTTCGAGCTACGCACGACACAGGCTTGTCTTGGTTGATTTTATTCCTTCTGAAAAAGGTTTTCTTGATTAGCAGTCCCGGCGGACAAAAATGACGGCTTGATGAGTTCCCGTTCTTTTACGAAAGAAGTGTCTTTTATTGTGTTTGAAATCTTTATGGTATTTTTTCTGTTTGTTTTGAGGAAGAAGAGATAGAACTCTAACCTATGGTTGCGAAGGGAAACAAACTAACCTAATGTTATCATGCATGGGTTAAGACCTAGTGTCTATCATGCTCCTCTCTTGCACAGAGAGAAACAGAGATCCTACGGGATAGGCGAAAACAGAAACAATAGCAGATATATACAGTAAAACAGTAAAATGCATGAATGCAACAATACAAGCGAGGCAAGGGAGTCCCACTCAACCTCGAACCTGAAAAACAATAGGCAAAAGTGAACAGACTTCACTTTCAACCCAGCAGGGTAAACAGCAAACAATACAGTCAGGAAAACCAATCAATACATCAAGAAATGAAATACAGCAAAAAATAGACAGCCACAACAGCTCTACATCAATATCCCTCTTCAAGTCATCTCCAATCAGCTACAAGCTTCAGTCAGCAGCAGTCTCTATCTTCACAGTCTTCAAGCAAAGATCTTGAGCACCAGTCCTCAGTCTACAATGGCTTTTCTTCAAGTCTCAGGCTCCAGGATGAACATCAGTCAACCAGATGAAGTGAATGAATGTTAGACAGTTAATTACCTACCAAGGGTGGTTCATCAACTGTTAACATTAAACAGAAAGTCTTCTCTCAAAAGTTCTATCTTTCAAATACATTCACTGATCCTTCCAAAGGAAGGAAGTGGATATTTGAAAGAGACTTTGAATCATAGAGAAAGGATAGAGGCAAACAAAGCCATCTATGTTTGTGAATCAAGTTGCTAGACTAAGCTCTTCCTAACCCTAAATCCTATAGTCTTCAACAGTCTTCTAGCAAACACATCTCCAATGAATTTGAACTTGATCTTCCATCTTGAGTCTTCAATGTGCTTCATCCACAAGGTCTTCACAAGGTCCTCAATTCAATCTTCAAAGGTCCACACCCTAAGGAGAAGAAAAGAAAGCAAAACAATACAAACTATGCCCTAAGAGCCACACAAATGATCAATCAATTCAAAAATCAACCAAAAATAGCATATGGTAATAAAAATTCCTAATATAAATTCTAGGGGATCCTACTTAACTACCCTTAAGCCCCATATATTCCCCATAGGCTAACTTGTCCTAAAAACCCCAAAATAAAATGTTGAATTTCAAGCATGCCACTTAAAAGCCCTGATAAAACTATCCTAAGTCCAATTCAATTAAACTAATCAAAATTTGGTCTAAAAATCTAGTAATAAATCCAGAGAGTAATACAATTCATTATTTAACATCGCCAAAAAGAATGGGTAAAAAATCTATTCCTAAAGTCATGAACAAAAATGTACAAGTTCAAGTGTGAAATGAATTAAGGAAAAGAATGCATTATTTTGTAAAATATGTAGAAAATGATAAAAAAAATATAAAATGCAATTTTTGTATTTTTTAATTTTCTAGACATGCTGAGGAAAATATTAAAAAAAGAATGAGTAAAAAATATTGTTTTTTCATTTAGTTATGATTTTTGGAAAATGAGTGAAATAAAATGAAAATTGAAAATGAAAATAAAAGAATTAAAGAGGAGGGGTGCAGATAGCATGTTGGATCAGTTCACGCGCGTGTGGGCCTGGCTGATGGGGGGGTGCGAATAGCGCATGAGCCCAAGAAGCTCACTAATCCAAACGACGCCGTTTGGCTGCGTCTGGGATTTCCCTCTCTTTTGTCTGAAATTTAATCATGGCCTTAGGATCAAAGTCCAGTCAACTTTTGCATGATGATCCAACGGTCCCCTTGCATCTTCAACCTCTAGAAACCCTAACCTCATGAAAAACCATCTTCATGCGTGACTCTTCTATGCTCCATAGCTCTCTCGTTTCTTGATGAAAACTCATGAAATAAAAGTCAAAAATGATCCTCTTCTCGCCCTCTATCCAACCATGGTCCTATCTCATCTTGAATCATCTTCTAACATGCAAACCGAAAGCCACAAGTCTTGGGTACCACCATGGAAACTTGACATGCAACTATAACAAACCTTGAAAATAATTGTATCTACGTGTTCCTCTTGTTGCACTGAGTGTACTAAGCTACAATACATGCCTTTAATCTTCATATCTCAACCATTCTTGATCTTGAAAGAAATGACACCACTTTTCGAAACTTCATGAAATGATATTAAACTCATCATGGATGATCCCTAGATTGTCTCTATTGCAAATAACTTAAGATCTAACCCTAACAATGGCTAATCATGGTGATTCGAATCAAAACGTATTCTTACCAAATGGATATGGTGATGATAGCTACACTCCAAACCAGGCCTTGCTACTTGTGCCAAATGACCCTTGAATGATGGTGATGCTTCTGGTGGAAAAAAAATCGTGCTCAAGCTTCTTGAAAATGGCAATTCGAACCTTCACGCAACTTGGAGTGATGAAGTGGAACTCCTGATTCAGCCACGAATTGATGTGCCTTCTTCGTGCTTTTTACTCTACAACAATGGAGGATGATGATGATGATGATAGCTAGCACAAACAATGGAGTTTGGGAGAGATGTGAATCAAAATGCAATTTTGGAGTTATGAGATGAAAGTATGGTTTGCAAGCAAATAGAATCACCAACCTAACAACAAACAGCTTCATTTCCTTATATAGGAGAGGATTAACAGAATGAGAAGTTTCTAGATTGATCCTAGAGGGATCTAGAAGCTTATGGAACTTTCATGAATTTATCATTTGATGGCATTTTGAATCATATCATATCATGCTTGCACCTTGGGTAAACTTGAGTGAAAATCTCCCCTCATGAGATATTAGGAGTGTATGCATGAAAAACCAAGTTTTCCTTGCCTTGTGTTAAGCTTTACCATGTTGCCTTATGATGTAAGAAACAAATTTACAAAGGAAGTCTCATTTTTTAACCTAAACTCAAAAATGTGGCTGAACCAATGTCTTTAAAATGATGTTGGGAATCAATTTGGTATATTGGATGACCCATATTGGCTTTATAGATCTCTCAAACCATTTTCCAACTTGAACTTTTTCAAGTTATATGCCTTTTTAAGTCATTTTCACCACTTTTTAAAATTCTATGCTCCAAGCTTTTTCCAACTTTCACACCTTTTTTTCTAGCCTTAAAATCCCATTTTGAACAACTTTGATGTTGGACATTTTTCCATTTGAAGCTCCCTTGTAGGAGTTTTGGGCATTGGCTAAAAATGACCTGTAATTCCAAATGACCAAAATACCCCTGTCTTGCACAAGCCATAAGTAGAGTTCCTTAAATCATATGAAGGCATACCATACCTTTTTGGAAAGGGGATACAATGAGGAACAACTCTCATGTTTGTCCAAAGTCCATTTGAATTATTCTTGAGGGTCAAAAGTTTGTCAGAAGACAGTCAACTTTCACAGACAAATTTCAGTGTCATCTGGTGACCCCTAACTTGCAAGAGCCATAACTTGAGTTCTAGAAATCTTCTCAAGGACTTCCACCACTAAAATTAAAGCTAATAACATCCTCTACAAGTCTCATGACCATCATTAGGTGAGATGAGGCTTGTATTTCAACTTATCTTCTTTGACAAATCAGTGAAAAACAAGGGATTTTACCCTAGGAACCTTGACTTTTCACCCTCTATTCTTCTTGATTTTTCTTGATTTCTTCTTAGCCTAACAACATATCCTTATTCTCCATGTCAAATGATGAACCCCACATCTCCTCAGTAGCCCTCAATGCCTTTCAAACAATCCTTTGACCTAGGGTTGACCCAAGGTTGACCCAGATGAAACCCTAGTGGACTGTCTTCCTCCACAACTCTTGTGACCATACCAATGACTCATTTCCTTCTCCAAATGACTTTCTAAATCCTCCAAGATGTCTAGATACTCCCCATGCTCGGCCCATAGCTCACAATTTCTTTGTTGATCCTCAGACACCCTTAGTTAGGAGATATACTCAATGCTTGATCTACTGACTTGATAGCTTCCCAATTCTTTCTGATGACTTGAATGAGATGGAATTTGAATAATAACCTCTTGATAGGCCTCTAGAGATGAGAATAATGATTGGTCCCCTGTTGAATGACTTGCTATGCTTATGCTATGCAGATGAGTAACCTATATACATGACTCTATATGCAAATGCTAATGATATTGAAACATAAACCAAGTGAATAAAGTTGGGCAAATTTTAGGGTGCAACATGCAGCGCGGCTCCTATACGGATGTTCTTTTCAACCCCTTCCGACCCTAGGTTAATAATTTCAATGACCTCCTCATGAGGCAGAATGACTCGTTCTTCTTGCTTCACCAACCAAGACAATTCTTCGGGAACGTCGCCATCTTCAATGATCTCTCCTTCAGCCTGAACTACCGGGTGCTCAAAGTCGAGACGAGTCATAGGCGGTTCAATGATGTCATCTGAAAATGTTATCCTGCAAAAGGAATGGTTAAATGCTTCAAAATGCGTATAAAGCGAATAACCACGTTGCCATTTTATTGTAAAACACAAAACAGGAAAAACAGAGATCACAATATTTGTACATGAAAAAACGCCTTTTATTTAATGATTAAACAACGCAATGTTCATAACAGCACAACCCTAAGCAAATCACGATGCCTCGAGTAAGACACCAGATTGTTCAACAATTAAGAAAACAAAGTATTACTGTTTGAGAGTCACAGGAACAATCTCCTGAATAGACCAATTGCACAATCCTTGTCCTGGCACGCTTGGCTGAATCCAGGCGTCCATGTCGCAGTCACTGTCTCCCTTTTCGGAATCTGAAACAGCGTGGATGGCCTCATGACACACTCCACTAGAAGTGATGGTTATTGGTCCTCTGAAACGGGGTGCCCCCACAGCAGGTGTTGATGACGACGGTTGATATCCCAGCCCAAATCGGTCCATCTTCACGGGAATATCCAGCACCTTGCCCCAGCCCTTTGTCTCACCTGTCTTCACTAGAGCTTGAGCCTCCTTGTATGACGAGACGGCTACCTCTGACGCTTTACTCGGCCCGGGACCTTTGTCTTTGATGCGCAACCCTTCAAAGGCTTGACAGGGTGTTTCATGAATCTCGTCGTCGACTTCTACATATTTGAATGATGACAGATGGCTGACCAATATATCTTCTTCTCCACAGACTGTGACCACACTGTCCCCTACCATGTATTTCAACTTTTGATGCAAGGTAGACGTGACTGCCCCAGCACCATGGATCCAGGGTCGTCCGAGAAGGCAGCTGTATGCTGGCTGGATGTCCATAATGTAAAATTCGGTCGCAAAAACCTCCGGCCCCACCTGTAGAGGTAATGTTATGGATCCAAAGACTGTTCTTCGTGTACCATCAAATGCCCTGACCACCAAGTCACTAGGCGTACACAGGATCCCTCTGACGTCCAGTTTCATCATTGCTTTCTTGGGCAGCACGTTTAAGGACGATCCGGTGTCTACCAGTACATGAGACATGACTGATCCTCTACACTCAACAGAGACGTGTAACGCCATGTTATGCTCTCTCCCTTTCGGGGTCAAATCAAAGTCTGTAAATCCCAAGCTATGGCTTGCATTAACCTGCGCCAACACCCCCTCCAACTGATTCACGGAAACATCTTGGGGTACGAAGGAAGTATCCAGAACTTTCAGCAATGCATTCCTGTGAGCTTCGGAACACAATAGCAGCGACAGTATGGATATCTTTGACGGCGTCTGTTGAAGGTGCTCAACAATCTTATAATCACTCTTGCGAATAAGGTGCATGAACTCTTCCACATCCTTCGATGCCGTTTCTTTCTCGTTCCTCTGCACAGGGACAGTCTCATTCATCTTTCCTTTTCCTTTCGCCAGTCGTTCAGCCTCTACCTCAGGCGATATGAAGATTCTCCCACTTCTTGTCATACCTCCGGTACCGATGACGTTATCTACAACCTCAATTGGCTGCTTATTAACATCAATTTTCACCCCATCACAGTATACTTCCAACCCATAAGTCCAGGGGACTGCCTTAGTACTCTCATAAGGGATTGGTCCTGCCTTGGTGATAGTGATCGGCGGTCGCTTGGCCGGCGCCGTTATGGTTATCGTTTTTCGGGGAATCGTCACAGTAGCTACATCACTTTGCTTGTCTGCTAATACTTCTGCAGGTTCCTCAACTGCCGTTCTGTGGAATTGCAATTTGCCTCCATCGATTAAAGTCTGAATTCCCTTCTTCAATTCATCACAACCCCCAGCTTGGGTCCAACACTCTAAACAGTACTCGTCGCAACCTGGATACACACCACCTTGCAATAATCTGCTCTTTATCTCGCACAACGGTGTCTTTAGGTCGTCAACATTCATAATCAAGTTCAAACCCTCCTCGGTTAAAATGGCATTTGCCCCATGGTTGGGCATGGGCTTTTGCACTATGTTCGGACCCGCCTGTCCAAAATTGATAGCCTTACTATCCAATAGATCCTGTACCACATGCTTGAACGCGTGGCAACCCTCTACATCGTGGCCAGGAGCCCCGGAGTGGAATTCACAGTGCCTGCTTGCATCGTAACCGTACGGAGGAGTGCCTGTTATGGGCGCCAGAGTTCTCTTTTCCACCAAGTTCAAACCCAGTAACGTCTGTAGCAATTCTGCATACGTTGAAGGAGGCTTTTCAAACACCCTCCTTGGTTTGCCCCCCTGGACTCTGCGCCGGGCAGGATGTGCCCCCTGTTGTAGCTGTTGTTGCTGTTGTTGTTGTATTGGTTATTGCTGAAATGGAATAGTAACACTTGCCACCTGCTGCGGCTTATTGTACTGGTTTCGACCTCTGCCCCGGCCTCGGCCCCCAAACACTGCGCTTGCATCACCTTGACGGCGCCCACCGAAAGCCCTTCTGTTACTGCCAGCTGCAGTGGATTCCTCAACTTGGAATCTTCCCTGTTTAATGTTGCTTTCAATCTTCTCTCCCATCAGGATTAAGTCTGAGAAACTGCCCAAAGACGTATGAAACAACTTGTCATAAAACATATCGGTAAACGTTCCTATGAACATATCATTCATTTCTTTGTCCTCCAAAGGGGGATGAACTCGGGCAGCCATGTCGTGCCATCTCTGCGCATACTCTTTGAAGCTCTCGCCCTTCTTCTGGGACAACCCCTGCAATTGGACCCGGTTGGGTGCCAAGTCACTGTTGTACTTATAGTGATCCACAAACGCTTCAGCCAGCTGCTTCCATGTCTTTATCTGCGTTGGTTCCAATCCCATATACCACTCAAGGGAAGGACCAGACAAGCTATCTTGAAAGAAATGCATTAGCATCCTCTCATCGTTTGAATACGCCGACATCCTTCTGTAGTATGACCGCACGTGCACCTTTGGACAGGTATCCCCCTTATATTTGTCGAATGTGGGAGCTTTGAATTTGATTGGCACCCTTAGGCCAGGCACCAGACCCATTGTAGTCATATCTAAGCCAACAACGCTTTGATTCACGACCCCCTTCATCTGCTCCTCGAGCATCTTGATTCTCTGAGAGTCATCCATAGGACCTTCGAAACCTCCACCGGAGAAAGCATCCTCTTGCTGATCTTCTTGCCAATTACCATTCCCAGTTCCGTATCCATCGTACCCGTTGTTACGGCCAGCTCTAGTCTGATTCATTACAGGGCCTCGCCCCCTGTTACCATACCCCGGAGCAACTCCTGCAGGTCCAAAAGCCATTAACCCAGCGCCGTTTCCATTCCCGAATCCGCCATAACCCTGATTAGTCATACCAAATTCGTCCTGCCCGAAGCCTTGAGCGTTGAAACCGTACTTCCCAGCATGATCAAACCCCTGGTCATTGAAGCCAAATCCATTATTACCGAAGCCATTACCTCCCATATTATCACCCAGGTTGACATCTCCGAGCCCAACGTTGTTGACGACAGTCTCGTTACCAATTCCAACGTTACCATTTCTGGCGGAAGCGCCGTTGTTCACATTGACAGTAGGTATGTTTATCACAGGTGGAGCCACCGGTGTGGGGGTACCATCCCCGTGAATAGTGTCAACTCGCACAGAATGATGGTCTTCATTTCCGTGCCCAACATTTCTTACCAACAGAGGCTGCACCAAAGCTTGCAAATTCTCCTGGTCTTTCGCAATGGTCTCCATTGTTTGCATGAAGAGCGCCAGCTTCTCACGCATGTCCTGCATTTCATTCTGCATCTGATCCATAATTCTTCGGCAGTTGGTACGAGTGGAGTATCGGTGCGGGCGCTAACTTTCAATCCTGAAAAGACCTGGTACAGTGCAGGAAATGAGATACAATTCAATAATCACCTGTAATGCAATATGAATGGGAATGCAATGCAATATGTGTCTGTGCATTAGGGAAAATCATTCCCCGATTCTAGTGCGAATGTGCCAGTGCGGTGATAGTGCTAGCAATACGAAGTTCGGAGCCGAATCATAGAAAACACCTCATATATTGCCGAGCAATCCATTAAGCCGAGAATACAATATCAATGCGTACAATAAGAAGGCATGACCTCAACCAACAATCCTGGTGATGGTCAGCACTATGCAAATAAAGCATATACATTAATACATGAAACAGTCAAGTACTCCCATATGCCTGGTACTCCTCTAGTAACTTCTTAGTCTCTGGATGACTTGGTCGGGTGAGTAGACCCTCAACAAGTAGGTCTCTTCGCTTGAGAACACGTCGCAAATCACCAGCGGATTCCTCCCATGCCCCTTCTCCGAAGCGATCCTCTAGCTTCCGCTTCTGAGACACAGCTTCTTTCTTGCCCTCGATGGCCTTGTTCAATGCATTCTGGAGACTATATCTGGCCATTACCTCCTCTTCATACTTCTTAGTGCTAGCCTTCAACTGTTCTTCGAGTTCAGAAATTTGCTGCTTCAATTTATCTTCCCTCTTTTTGTTGTTGGTTAGCGTAGCATTCCACGTTTTGTTACAAGAAGAGATTTCCCGGTGGGCGGCATCGAGTGCTTTCTTTTTGGACTCCAACATGTCATGAGAGCTTCTGAACTCTTTCCCCAGGCGTTCATGCTTCTTTTTCTCTTCAGTCAATTCAGCACCTAGCCTGTTTACTAACTCGATCTGTTGTTGGAAAGAATGCACAACCTTGTTCTTCTCACTACGCATCTGAGCCAGTTCCTGTTCTAACCCTTCATTGATCTTCATCAAAGCTTCTTTTTCTTTTACAACTCGCTCATAGGCCTCCATAGTAACAGTGGTTGGTTCTTCCACCGGAATATGAACAGGGATGGGTGCAGCTGGAAATGACATCAGCAACTGTCTTGCTCTCTCTTGGATCCAAACTTTGTAGGGTGCATAAGCCTGACAATCGTTCTTCCCTAACAGTGGCTTCCCTCTTCAGTTGATACGCATCCATGCGTGCTGAAGCTTGGCTAGTAACTCTCCATTCAAATCACCAGTGAAGTACAGAGATTCCTGTACTTCCTCCTCCTGAGGTGGGTTCTTCAACGCATATCCAAACTGGCGAACGAACAGAGATGGGTTGTAATTGATACACCCTTTTCTTCCTATCAACGGAACATTAGGGTACCCAGAACAACTGAAAATAAGCTCAGACCCCAACAAGTCTCGGTCAAACCACTCAATGTCTTCAGAAGATAGTCTCATCAAGCGCTCTGGCCAGTCAGCTGTAGTTGCACTATCTACAAAAGGTCCCTTCAAGGGGAGATGGCTCTTAAACCACATATACAGCAAAGGCACACAACAAGAGACGTTCTTGCCTCTCCTATTCTCATTTCTGTAGTTCATTGAATGGTAGAAGTCCCCGATCAATGTGGGTACAGGGTTGCCAGCAGCAAACAAATGAAATGCATCCATGTCCACGAAATTTGGGAAATTGGGAAACAGCACTATCCCATAAATGCATAGAGCCAAAACAGCGTTAAAGACTACCCAACATCCATTCTTGGCGTATTCTTGAGCCTTACCAATCAGAAACTGGAGAGAGAAACCTGGAACCCCGTGCCAAGAAGTCATCAACAGCTCAGAAGAATTCATGTGCAAGGCCTTAGCCAAGTCCTCCAACTTGGGCTCAGCGACAGAGTGAATAAAAGGGACTTTATTCTGTACTGGCAGCTCAGTAAACTCTACATACTCTTCAATGGTAGGCCCCAAAATAAAGTCAGCGAACGTGAAACATCTCAAAGCAGGGTCATAGAACTGCATCAGTGTATACAGCCCATTCAGTTCATCATCAGTTGATTTGCGAACCAATCTCAACAGCCGTCCGTAACTCTGCCTGAAGCTTCTACGGACATCCTCATCAGCAAGAGAAATCAGACCCAGGAGGGGAGTAATATCAGGGATCGGTAACTTGTAGGAAACTGTCATCCTCAAACCAGCCATGATTAATACTCAGAAGTCCGGACACTAGAACTAGGGAATATGCAAATGCACCTGCAGCACAGACACACGTTAATGGGATGCAATGATAATGGTTATGCGAACAATGCAATGCAAGTAACATGCAACAGGGACCAAATGCCATGGCTGAGAAGCCCGAACCACCTCATAAGTCTCAGATATACCATCCCGAATTCCTCAAACCTTGGTCTTGGATAGACCCAATACAAAGCTCCAACACTGGTCTCTGATAGACCCCATAACATAACTCTGACTGGTCTCTGACAGACCCCATATCATAACTCCAACTGGTCTCTAATAGACCTCACAACTGTCCATAAATACCCAGGATCTCAGATCAAGAAACAACCGGTATCTGAAGGTCTAGTTACCTGCATAACCCCAACCCTCTCACAGGTAGGTGTCCTAGTAACTGACAAAGGTATGGCATCCTATGCGGTCGTCGGCGTCACAGACTTTCAGGGTTGATGATACGATTCCCAGAAGGAGTGGCATCATCAAATCCTGAAGAGGCCTCACTTAGCCAACTTCCAAATGATCGGTTCCCAGAGTCGACAATCCAACTAACCAGCAACCCGAGCCACCCAAAGGGAAGGACAGGAGGCCAACCAGAAGAACCTCGTCTGAGTGTGGATTTCGCGGGACACTAGGACATGCAAAGCATGTGCGCGCCCACTAATTTCCACTCTAATTCTAGGTGCACTCAAGCCCAGGTCCGGCTTATCTCTCAATCATAGAACACCCGTCACACCCCAATACAGCAATAATAACGATAATATAATGCTGAAAGTAAATGACTGAAAAGTAAATCCATACAAAATCCTCGACGGGAAAACAAGCGCTAGGATTGACTCGCTTAAGGGACGTTGGATCCCAAATGCATAAGGAACTATCGCAGTCCTTAGCAGCCAGGGGACGTTGGATCCCCAACAGAGTCGCCAGCTGTCGCTACTGCGAAAATCGGCGCCGGCTGAACAGAAGAGTCGCCACCGTGCGTTATTTATCCCAACAGGGAAAGGAAACGCTCGAGGTAAACCTACCGCAAAACGGGGAAAGGAATGATCATCGCAACCAAAACCTGGATTCGGGAGTCGGTTACGCAAGGGGAAGGTATTAGCACCCCTCACGTCCGTCATACTCGACGGGATCCACGCTTGTTTTCTGGTACGGATTGTTATTCTATCTATTCTACAGGTCTGGGGTTAAAAGAAAATAAAATGACTCGGCAAAGTATTGCACTTTATGCCTACGTATTCCCGTCTGGAACGAGAAATCAGAGTCAACGTAGTTCGCCTACCTACGAGAAAGGAGGGGAAGGTTGCTCGCTAGGATATCGCATCCTATGCCTACGTACTTTCATACAGCATGAAAGATCAGAGCAAACGTAGTTCGGGCCACGTACGACACCAGTCTGTTTTGATTGTTTTTATCTCCTTCTGAAAAAGGGTTTTTCTGATTACTGGTCCAAGCGGACAAAAATGACGTTTTTGATGAGTTCACATTCTTTTACGGAAGAAGTGTCTTTTATTGTGTTTGAAATCTTATTTTGTTTTTTTGTTTGTTTTGAGAAAGGAGAGACAGAACTCTAACCTACGGTTGAAAAGGGAATCAAACTAACCTAATGTTATCATGCATGGGTTAAGACCTAATGTCTATCATGCTCCTCTCTTGCGCAGAGAGAAACAGAGATCCTAAGGGATAAACGAAAACAGAAACAATAGCATATATACAATAAAGCAGTAAAATGCATGGATGCAGCAATACAAGCGAGGCAAAGGAGTCACACTCAACCTCGAACCTAGAAAACAACAGGCAAAAGCGAACAAAATTCGCTTTCAACCTAACAAGTTAAATGGCAAACAATACAGTCAGGGAAATTCAAACAATACATCAAAAATTGTAAACAGCAAAAGAATAAACAGCAAGCAGCAGTCTTCATCAACATCTGTCTTCAAGTCATCTTCAAACAATCTACCAGCTTCAAGCAAGCATCAGTCTTCATCTTCACAGCCTTCAAGCAAGGTTTCTATCTTCAATCCTTCAGGGCTTTTCTTCAAGTCTCACTCTCCAAGCCGAGGAACCAATCACAAGGATGAACTGGGGTGTTAAGCAATTAGTTGACCACCAAAGGTGGCAAACAGACTGCTAACAACACATAAAATGTTTCTCTCAAGAGTTCTATCTCTTAGACACTACCACCAAGCCTTCCAAAGGAAGGGGGTGAGTGTCCTAGAGAGACTCTGCATCATAGAGAGGGATGGAGGCAAACAAGACCTTCCATGTTTGTGAATCAAGTTTTCTACTCTAGAGCTCTGCCTAACTCCTAGATCCTATAACCTTCAACAGCTGCCAGCAAGAGATACTCTTCATCAACTCTGGAAATTGGTCTTCATTCTTTTTGTCTTCAATGGGCTTCATCAGCACAGTCTTCAGCTCAAACCCCAAACCCCAAGCAGGCCCAATACCCCACACAGTCAAATAATAACCCTAGAGAGGGCACACCACACAATCAATCAAATACAAGCAATATGCTAATAGTAATAGTAGAATAGGGGAAGTCTAATATTTTCTAAGGGATCTATTATTTACCCATAATACCCCTATAGTCCCATACCCCAAAATTCAAACTACAACTCCTAAAAGAAATGATTTATTACACCTATGTTATATCTAAACCCTAGTTTTAATTCCCCTAATCACACCTAAACAACCCATCTAAAATTTAATCCTAAAATCATGAATTAAATCTCATATGAATATTAAAGTCCTAAGTGAAGTACTCTAAAAAGAATGGGTCCAAAATATAAAAGGATCTAGCTAAACTAAAATCAACAAGATCGAGTGTTAAACTAAACATCATTTAAAACCTATTTAAAAGAAAAATATACTAAAAATGCAAAAATAAAATAAAATGCTAATTTTATTATATGACAATTTTCTTAACAGAAATATAAAAAAGATGCAAAAACAACCACTTAAAAATATGGAATTTTCAATTTGTTATGATTTTTCAAAGAATTAAAAAAAATAAATGAAATTAAAATGAGTTAGAGTGGGTTGGGGTGCAGTAAGCAATGATTTACATTGGAAAATTGATGATGGGCCCAGACTGGGGGTGCGCGTAGCAAAGCGCGCCTGGGCCCAATGCAGCTTAAAATTACTTCAGAAAATCAAAAAGAAAAAGAAACACGCTCGGTGCGAATAGCAGAAGAAATTAGTTCAAATCGTGGTTGGGCCTTGTGTGAGGGTACGAATAGCAATTGTCCAATTAAGCCCATCAGAAACTTAAGTGAAACGGTGCGTTTCACGTTTTGAAATCCCTCCTATTTTCAGTTTTAAACCTAGGCCATTAGATCAATTGTTCAGTCAACCAAGTCTTACTCAATCCAACGCCTCCCAGTTCGTCTTCTCCAAATAACCTAGGGTTTCCACCATTAATGCCATGAGCAAGCTTGCACGAACCAGATTTCAACACACTCGTACAACCTTGTTTCTCCATGAAATCCAGATCCATAAAAAGCAAAGATGCTCTATTTTTCGAGCTGAATGCAACCATGCTAATAATTCTCCCTGAAACCAACTGCATCAAGAAACCCGATGGTGCACTTCCATGGATACTCAAACTGCCAACTTCTTCTTTCTTCAATTTCTTGCCATCAAAATATTCATCTTGCATCACTGATCATTCTAAACTAATCCACATGAATTAACACTCTTTATCCTCTTAGTTCTAGATCAAAACAGCTTTGGTGCTCATGTAACAAACTCCGTGAAATGCTCTTAAACTCACCAGAATTATTCCTCTACCTATTCCTAACAATTCTAACCTAAAGATTCTCTATCATGCTATCTATTTCTAGCCAATTCGATAGAAAAACCAACCTGGTTTAAAGTTGAAAACAAATGGAGGAAATCACCACTTCAAGCTCAGCAATGCTCCAATGGCAATCAATAGACCAAGATCTTGATTCTGTATGCACTTGTTCTTGCTTAAACACCTTGGATTCTTGTAACCAATTCCTTTTGCAATTTGGAGGATGAACTTGTAGCACACGAATTCTGCTTCAATTCAACCAGATCTTGATGGAAACTTGCTCTATGATGAATGTAGGTGATGATAGGATCAAGAATTTTGAAGAATGATGAAGATTTGATAGAGTTTTTGTGTAATTTGCAAAATTGGGGAATGAGATGTAACTATGTGTTTTCAACCAAATGAATCACCAACCAATGATTGGATCCACTCTACTCAATATATAGATGCTCATGGAACCCTCTAGAACTTGTTAGAAACTTCTTGTGCACAAATCCCTTGTGTTTTGGCATGTGTAACTTCATACATAAGCAACCAATGATAACTTCCAAATTCTGAACTAAACTCAAAAATCTAATATTGCCAATCATCTCAAAAAATTCTTTCCAATCAAAATGACCTATAATTTCATCCCATTTGGACATGGTATGAAAAATCTCATTTTTAGGTCACTTTTATTCATTAAATTCACCTTTTAATTGACCAAATTTGGAACCTTGAGCTATGAGCATTTACAAACTTTCATGATCACTTTTCTAGACTCAAAATGTCATTTGGAGCAAGTTTGATGTTGTGAAGTTTTTCATTTGAAGCTTCCTTGTATGAGTTTTGGGCATAGGCTTGAAATGACCTATAATTCTCAAATGACCAAAATACCCTTTGCTTGCCAAGGTCATAAGTAGAGTTCCACAAATCAGATGAAGGCATACCATACCTTTCTAGAAATCTAAGATCATGAGGAACAACTCTCATGTTGGCCAAAAATTCATTTGAAAACTCCTTGAGGGGTAAAAGTTGCTTGGAAGACAAGTAACTTTCACAGACAAAATTTCAGAGGCCTCAGATGACCTGTAACTTGCAAGGACCATAACTTGAGTTATATAAATCTCCTTGATGTCTTCCACCACTCAAATTAAAGGTCTTGGGATCCTCTACAAGTTTCATGTTGGCCAAGGATCCATTTGAAGCTTTCATTTTGAATTATCTTGCTTGGAAGTTTGACCTAAATCAGGGGATTTTACACAGAAACCCTAATTTAGAAACTCTTCTTCTTCTTGATTTCTCTTGATTTCTCCTTGGCACAACACCAAATCCATATCTAAATGTCAAATGATGAACCCCACATCTCTCAAATAGACCTTGATGCCTTTCAATCAATCATTTGACCTAGGGTTGACCCAGATGAAACCCTAGTTGGCTGTCTTCAACTGCAACTCTTGTGATCATATCAATGACTTGTCTCACTTTCAAAATGACTCTCCATGTCTTCCATGATGTCTATATACCCTCCATGACCTCAATTCACAGCTCACAACTTCTTTGATGATCTTCAAATACCCTCAAGATAGGAGATAGATCCACTGCTTGGTCCACTAACTTCTCAGATGATGACTTGGCTAAGATTGAACTTGAATAAGAACCTCTTGATATGCTCATAGAGATAAGAAGTTCATTTGGTCCCTTGTTGGATGACTTGCCCATGCTATGCTATGCAGATGAATGAATTATGTACATGACCTAATATGCAAATGACAATGCAATTGAAACATAAACTAAGTGAAGTAGGTTGAGCAAATTTTAGGGTGCAACACTATGCAAGAAGAGCTTAATCAATTCACCAGAAATGACGTCTGGGATCTGATTCCAAGACCACAAGGTTTCAACATCATTAGAACTAAATGGGTCTTCAGAAACAAGCTGAACGAGCAAGGAGAAGTGATCAGAAACAAGGCTAGACTGGTGGCTCAAGGATACAGTCAGCAAGAAGGTATAGATTACACAGAGACTTATGCTCCTGTGGCAAGGTTAGAATTTATTCGCTTGCTTATTTCTTTTACTGCATAGAATAACATCACTCTGTATCAGATGAATGTTAAAAGTGCCTTCTTAAATGGTTTTATAGAAGAGGAAGTTTATGTTCATCGACCTCCTGGTTTTGAAAATGAAAAATTTCCAGAACATGTTTTCAAACTTAAGAAATCACTCTATGGCTTAAAACAAGCTCCCAGAGCTTGGTATGAGAGGTTGAGTAATTTCCTTCTGGAAAATAACTTTATCAGAGGAAAAGTGGACACTACTCTCTTCCATAAATCCATTAAGAAAGACATTTTAGTCTGTCAGATTTATGTTAATGATATTATATTTGGAACTACCAATATTACGCTTGGAAAGGAGTTTGCTCAATCTATGCAGGCAGAATTCGAGATGAGCATGATGGGAGAACTCAGATTCTTTCTGGGAATCCAAGTCAATCAAACTCCAGAAGGCACCTACATACATCAGACTAAGTATGTGAAGGAGCTTCTGAAGAAGTTTAATATGACTGAAAGTAAGTTGGCTAAAACTCCAATGCATCCTACAAGCACTCTTGGAAAAGAAGAGGTAAGTAAGAAGGTAGATCAAAATCTCTACAGAGGTATGATTGGATCTCTTCTGTATTTGACTGCTTCTAGACCTGATATTCTATTTAGTGTTTGTCTGTGTGCTAGATTTCAATCAGATCCTAGAGAATCTCACTTAACAGCTGTTAAGAGGATTCTGAGGTATCCGAAAGGTACTACTAATGTGAGTTTATGTTATAGAAGATCTGATGAATACAAACTAGTAGGATTCTGTGACGCTGACTATGCTGGAGACAGAGTAGAACGTAAGAGTACTTCTAGAAGCTGTCAGTTTCTGGGAAGTCATCTGATCTCTTGGTTCAGCAAGAAGCAACCCACAATTGCGCTTTCAACAACAGAAGCAGAATACATTGTTGTTGCTGGTTGTAGCACTCAAATGCTCTGGATGAAGAGTCCACTAGAAGACTATCAAATTCATGAGAGTAACATTTCCATCTTCTGTGATAATACTTCTGTTATATGCTTGTCTAAAAACCCTATTTTACACTCTAAGGCAAAGCATATAGAAATTAAACATCATTTCATCAGAGAATATGTTCAGAAGGGAATTATAAGTTTAAACTTTGTTGATACAGACCATCAATGAGCTGATATCTTTACAAAACCCCTTGCTGAAGATAAATTTAAATTTATTCTGAAAAATATAAGTATGGATTCCTGTCCAGAATAAAATATTTATCAGAAGCAAATTTCCTCAGATGGAAGATGTTTTAACTCTGAAGTATTTCATTTATTCATTTATTGTTTAATATTTTATTTATTGTGTGCAAATCTGAACTGACAAGCCTCAGAGGATCTGAACGTTGGCTAACGTTTCATTTCTCAAAGAGTTTCAGAAGCACATACAAGCAAACACGTGTCATCTGAATCTGAAACGATTGAGTGTCTAGCACTGAAACACCGTTCAGAGGTACTGTTTGAATTAATTTTAATTCTCGTTTTCCCCCCACGCGTTGTCAGTATCATTAAATGCTTTTCTTGTCATGATTATGTTTGATGTGATTTAATGTTTAATTAAATGCTAAATGTTGAATGTGTGACTCTTGTGTGCCCCAACTTTCTCTATAAATTCCACAACACTTCACTTCTCACACTTTTCACCCTCGTTCACATCTCTTATGCATTTCTGCTTATTGCATTCTTTCATCTTCTCCTCAAAACCCAAATCTCTATGTAACCCTAAACCCCTCTCTACTTCATAAATGGCAACCTCTTCATCAACCTCTCAACAACTTCAATCAATAATGGTTGTTATTTCTTCTGCAGATCTGGGTACTGTTGCTTTCAAAGAACAAGTTAGAACCCTCCTCACACCGGTTGACAAACTTGAATTTCTGTGTGAATCAATAGTGAATTTTGAATCTATTGTAGAAAATGGGTTTGATCTTCGTCCCATTGTTGATGCTCAAAGTTGGACAAAATTCTTTGATAGACTGATGGGACCAGTTTATCCATGCTTGGTGAAAGAATTTTGGATTCATGCCACCACATACCCTAAGTTTATTGTTTCTTCAGTTCTGGGTAATGAAATCATCATAACTGAGGATTTGATCAGGAAGCTTATTGGTTATGAAGAAACTGATGGTGTTACAAATCTGCCAGCTGGGCGTATTGATATGACAGAGGTTTACAGTGAAGTTTGCTCATATGGAGAAGCTTCTAACAAAGTGAAAGATCTGAAGCCAATCTACAGGATCTGGGCTAAGATCTTTATGGGATGTATTCATCACAGGAAGTCTTTAAGCTCTCCTGATTATGTCAACACTGATCAGATGTACTTCATATACTGTCTGAGTTAAAGCACAAAAGTGGATCTGCGTTATCTGCTTTTCAATCATTTGTGCACTCACGCGAAACAATCAAGAGAAGAAGTCAGAACTAAGCATCAGAAGATGAGAAATTGGATTCCAATGGGAAGCCTCATCTCAGATATTCTGACTGAGAATGGTTTGGTTGGACATCTGATAGAAGCTGGAATGAAGGACGAATTAGCTTCTGTGATTGGCAAACCTCTGAATGGTAAAAGTTTTTAGAGGATGAAGGTTGTAGAAGAACTTACTTCTGCACCAAAACAGATCAACTCTGAAGAGGTCAGCAAGAGAAGGATACCAGTAGATGATTTTCCTCTGTTCTATGCTAATGAACCAAGGGAAATTATTCTGACCTATATAGCAATGTGTCTAGCAGATGGAACTCCTCTACCAGAACATCTGATTCAGAAAGCTGGCGAACCTGAACCAGATTTTTATGGGGACATACACAGGAAGAAAAGGAAAGTATCAGAAGAAGGATCTTCTAAACCAAGAAGGAAAGCTTCTGGCGAGGTAGCTTCTGCAAAGCCAAATAGGGTCAAGGAGCAAAAAGGTAATCCTCCTGCTACTAGTTTAGATTCTATCTTAGAAACTGTCAAAGAAGTACTAGCATCTAATTCCCCTACCTATGAACCCATACCCTCATCTTCTCCTCCTCATGAATCTGAAACCATTCCTTCTGAACCAGAAACATCTCAAACTATTCCTTCTACACCTAAACCAAAACAAACTTCTGTATCTCAACCACACCCATCTGAAAAACAAACTTCTGAAATTCCCCCACCAGAAACATAATCTTCTAACCCACAACCAGAAGAACCCATTCCTTCTAACCCTCAACCAGAACAACCTAAAACTTCTTAATCATTTATACCTGATTCTGATATTCTTGATGTTCAACCTTTGAAAATTCTTTTTGACGTTTCCTCAACATCCTGTCACACTTCTGCATCATCTGATTCTTCTGAATCTGATTTACCTTCAGAAGTGAACTCACCCCCTTCACTACGTGGTTATGAACCAAAACAACCAAATATCCATTTCATCTGAACCTATCCTTTCTCAATCAACTCCAAAACCTACATCAGCTTTTGTTCCTTTTTGTCCTATGCCTTCTGATATCATTCCTTCTGTTAAACCAAAGACTGTTACTAAACCTTCTACACCATATCCTCGTCCTCTTTTCATCATTCCTTCTTTTTCCATACCCTTTACATCTGAAACCACCAAAACACCCTCCCTAGAAAACTTTCTGAAACCTAAACCTAGGATGGATGTTAGTACCTTATTTGATGGTTTTAAAAAGGAATTAAACATGTGGTTGTCTACTGTCAAGAAGGAGTGCATGTCAAGTGTGAACCCAGATGCTTTTGAAGCCACTTGGAACAGATTCATTTCAAGATTTAATTCTGTAGCTTCAAACCTTCAAACCATTTGCTCTGATGATACAAAGGTAAGATTTATTGAAGTTATCAGACAAACTCTTCTGAATATGAGTAGATCTCCAATTCTTCCTCTGGATAATGCACCTGCTGAAGAATCTAAGTCTGAAGATGTTCTTCCAGAAGCGTCTGTTGTTGAAGAAACTCTAGTGCCAAACCAGTCTGCTCTGATGGTTCTGAATCAAGCATCTAACTCAGTGATTCAAGAGAATGCCTCTGTTATGGTTATTGAGACTGCATCTGAATCTGCTCCTGCATCTTCTGAAGTCAAGAAAGAGAATCCAAATCTTGAAGAAAAGTTTGCTAAGCTTGAAGCCAGCAACACAGAGATCAGATCTTGGATGGTTAAATAAGAAAAGACAACAAATGAAATCAAGACATGGATGGCTAGGCAAGAAGAATATACTTCTGAGATCACAAATCTTCTGAAGATGATAGCCTCTCGTCAACCTTAGTTATTTTTCTGTTGTTTGTGCACATTATGTTTGTTCTGCTTATATTGTTATCCTTTGAATATTTTGATTATCAATGCATCTGTTTGGTTTCTGTTTCTATCTGTTTTATCATATTCATTTTTCTCTGTTATTCTTTTGTGTCTTAAAAAGTTTATTCTTTTTGATATGACAAAAAAGGGGAGAAAATGGAAATTATAATTGTTCAAATAAACAGTTACCAGAATGGAATTCAGACATAATAAATTATAACTAACATTGAATTTTAGTCTTTCAAAACTATAACGTTGCATCTGACTTAATTCATAAAAGTTACTGAAAGCTCCTAAATCAGACTTTGATCCAAATCAGGATCCAAACCAGGCTCTGATTCTGAAAAGTACAAACCAGGTTCTAATTCTGAAAAGAATAAACCAGGCTCTGATTCTGAAAAGAATACTTAATCAAAAAGGGAAGTATTTATTTTTCTTATGGTATTCAATTCAGGGGGAGATTCATAATCTCAGTGGGAGTTATATTTTTTATTATTATTGAACAAAATTTCCTATGTTTTTGTCATCATCAAAAAGGGGGAGATTGTTAGAACACATATTCGTGTTTAATATATCTCATTGTTTTGATGATAACATAAATGAAATTTTGCATAAAGGAAATATATACTCTAATTGTGTTTAAGTAATTTTGTTTCAGATCTTAAATTATATATTCATCTGGAAGCAAAAATTACATCTGCATCTGAAAAGAACGTTAAGACTCTGAGCGTCAGAAGCAATATGTCAGAAGACTCTGAGCGCTGCTTGAAGAGACTCTGATCTGCTACAGATGACTCTGAGTGTAACTAAGAAGAATTTGAGTAAGAGCGTACAACATTGTTTCAGAAAACTCTGGAAGTACTTCATGCTGCAAGTACAAAGGCTCTGATATTCAACTCTGCGCTGATTGTAACATTCACGCTTAAAGCACTATTGCTGCAAGACTCTGATATGAAGAATAAGGAACTACATCAGAGGATGTGATGTTAATATTATCTGAAGGATATATTTATTCAGTTGAAAAGATGCCAGCTCAAAGAAAAGATCAGTTGCTAATCCCAACGTCTGCTCCAACGTCACTATTCCTCTTTTATGCATGACACAAGAATTCAGACACAAAGCACATATCTGAACATTCTTCTTCTTGGAAAGGAAAAGTCAATAGAGGACAAAAAGGCAACAGAGGCAGCAGAACATACAACAAGCACAGTCTTTGAGATAAAGACTTGAAGTAGTATTTAAACAAGCTTCAACATCTTTCCAACGTTGATGAACATAGACGTACATTGACAAATCATTTGAAAGAAAAACAACTCACAAGCTCTCATTCAAATATTCTTCAAACTTAACAGTTTTCATATTTGTTCTTAATTTTGTGTAAACATCAATGCTGTGATATAGCTTGTTAGAAGCAAAACATTAAACACAAATTGTTAGTTTATCTTTGTAAAAGATTTCCTTAAGAAGACCAAGTTGTGGTCAGATTTTCTTGAGAAGACTAAGACAGTTGTCTTAGTGGTTTACATTGTAATCAAGTTTGATATAGTGGATTAAGTCCTTGTTGAGAAAAGCAAATCACCTGGATAGGGTGGACTGGATTAGTTTGAGTTCAAACGAACCAGGATAAAAATACTGTGTTATTTTTTCTATCTTCCAAAGTGTTTTTAAAACCCTTATTCAACCCCCCCCCCCCCCCCCCCCCCCCCCCCCTTATAAGTGTTTTTCTCACCTTCACATGCATCAGGACACTTGCCCTCATGCATTTACAACACACATGCATTTGTGGAATATAAATATAGGTTCTTTACCCAGCAAAATCTGCTCACACTTAAACTCTCAAACTCTCAAACCCTCAAACTCTCTAACTTTCAAACTCCCAAACTCTCAAACTCTAAAACTCTAAACATCTCTACATATCAACATCTCAAACCACAATGTCTTTACTCACAATGGGCAACTCTCACAGAGGCACGATTGAAAGCATCGTCGAGTTTGTAAGTTTTTAGTTCTTATCTATGTTTACGATCTTGTCTAACGAAACGTTAATTATTTTAGTTCTTGTCTAACGAAACATTAATTATTTGTAAGTTTTTAGTTCTTGTCTAACGAAACATTAATTATTTTGCAGGATGCATCAAGGTTTCGATGTCGTGTGCATGATTACATGCCACACGACCCCCTCATAGCGGGGTACCTTCATCATTGTGGGTTTGGTGATTTGATCAAAATCAAATCATACTCTCTCGATATGAAGTTTACTCTAGTGTTGTTAGAACGCTGGAGACCGGAGACACATACATTTCACCTATCTTTTGGTGAGTGTATTGTGACTCTCTAAGACGTATACATGTTACTCGACCTACACATCGATGGTAAGGCCGTCAACGGCAAAGTTGGTGTCCCTGACCGACTTTGCGAAGATTTATTGGGCGCTCCTCTTTGTGTGGACGCAACTCAGGCGGAAAGCGAGGGCCGCCCGAGCGGTCAGGGAACAAATCTAAAATACCTCAAAGAATAATACAACAGTACTGTCTTAAGTGAGGATAGCACCGAATATGACAAAATAATCAAAATACGGTGCTATATTATGATTTTTTTTTGTCACTTTTTATTTCCAGAGGGAACTGGAAATAGCGTAAATATTATGTATTTACCATTATTACAAAATATAAACAAAGTGTGCGAATATAGTTGGGGATCAACTGTCCTTGCCCATCTGTATAGCGCACTTTGCAAAAATTCCAAAAAAAAAATCTTGTACTTTTTATGGCTGTGCCTATCTCCTACAAGCGTAGGGTTGGTCTAGGATGTCAACGCTTGCTCCAATAAACCGGAATCCTTTTACATTCCCGTACGCCAACAAGTAAGTTTTTTTTCAAGATCATTTAGCAACCAAATTTTCTTTGTAACTTAATAATTTGTGAAATGTGTTTTAGATTCTAACTTATATGTGTTTCTTTTTTTTAGGTGGTCTGTTCCAGGGATGAATTATCAGAGATGTCCCAGGCACTCTTTAATTCAATACCGCAACCTCATCGACCACCTTGGGCCAGATGATGTAAGTTATTTACCTTTAATTTGTCTAACTTATATGCATAAAAATGTATATCTCTGTCTGACTAAATGTATCCACCTTTATTGTAGTTTGTCTGGATGTCGTACGAGGGTCTCGACCACCAGCCCGACCCCAATGATGTTGCTGTGTGGACATCAAGAACACCCATAATTAGGTTCACTACGGTGAAGATGCACCAAAGTGACCGGGTAAAGCTACAATTTGGGATGCATCAAGATATTCCAGATGCTCCGGTAGAATTAGGGCAGTGGCATCAAAAGTGGGTGGACTCACAGTGGAGCGTCAGTCATTGGAAGGAGTTTGCGAAGGAGTTGTGTAAATACTGGAAGAGAAGAAGGCATCACGTCTTAACCGACCATATTGTGCACGTGGCTAGGCCAAGTCTTCAATATATGACTTGGTTTAGGTCTGTCACGACATCTCAGCCATTTTTGTCCGAGCCAACCTATTTGGTTGACCCAAGGCAACGCGCTTTTTCATCAAACACACAACAATAGTCCAGTGCCCAAAATCAGCCTTACCATAACCCATACATGCCACCAAATGCCCCCCATCAACAAAAACATCCTTACCATGACCCGTACATGCCACCCACCCAGTTCCAGCCTCAACCACCATACCATTATAGCCCTGATACGTCTTTTGAGCCTACCCCCTCCACCTATAGCCCAGACAACTCATTTGACCCTACCCCCTCCAACTATCCATTGTTTGACTACCACACCCCACAATAACCAACACATCATTTCCAACCCAATTCGATGTACGAATTCGGACAACCATACCATCCATACTCCATCCAACCTCCCAGACCATCCTACGAAAACATGGGCATTGAGCTTAACTACGGAAGCGCCGTTGATAGTGGACCTCCCAGCTATTGGGGTCAAATGCTGCAAAATCTATCTGATACGTCGGGGTCGTCCCAACAATACCCTCCTCCACAACTCAACACACAAAGACCGGACACACCACAACAACCTCGTCGTAGACCTCGTCGCAACGCGCATCCCCCGCAATGTGGCACCGGTGGTCGCTTGGATAGAGCCGTCCATTAGTTTTTTTTTTCAATTGTAATTTTCATTTTATTGTAAATTAATATATTTTAATATTTTTAACATTTCTATATTTTTTTTAAGGTTATTTAAATTTCAATTAATTATAAAAAAAACATAAACTATAATTTAATAACAAATATTTATTAATACATAATTAAAATATTTATTACAATATTTATAAATTTAATAACAAACTTAATGTTATTACCATTTAAATATTTATTTAAATATTTGATTTCAATTATATTGTTATTTTTTAAATGATTTATTAAAATATTTACATAAACTATTCCATTTATTTTTTTAATAACAAATATTTATGAATACATAATTTAATATTTTTTTTATAAAAACATAATTAAAATTAAAAATTAAAACATTGATTAAAAATAGAAAAACGAAAACCCTAATTATTGAACTAAGTCGCCATTCTCATTGGCAACTCTCCGCCATTTCAAAGCTGTCGCCAATCTGTTTGGCGATTCCATGCAAGCCCAAAATCCATTTCAACAATGTCGCCATTTCATCCGACGACAGAAGGTTGAATCTTGGTCATTTTGGAATTTTTTTTAAAAGTTTCACTTTTATGGTAATTTTGAATCAATACATGGATATTCTAAAAAAAATTCCAATTTTGTTTTATTTTTACTTTATTTTTATTTCTTTTACTTTTATATATGTGGCTCGGATTATTAGGATAAAAAAATATTTTTAATAAAGTGATATTATTGATTAGGATAAAAAATATATATTATTAATTAATATTTATAGTTTTTAAATAATTTTATGAGTGATTATATTTAATAAACTTTAAATTATAATAAATTTTGATTTTTTTACATTACAAATTAATAATAATTAATTTTAATTAAGTTCTTTTAGTAATTAATTTACAAATTAATTAAACATATTTTAAAATATATTTGTTAGCTTAAAGTCTATGTTTTTACAACATCTTTTAAATCCATTGCTTGTGTACATTTGTTGTTTATTTTAACCATAAATCAATTCTTAGTTGAATTAAATTATTGAGCAAATCTTTTTGTTTTCAACGAGAGGCATACTTTGCTTGAGGACAAGCAAAGAGTTAGTTGGGGAGAGTTTCTGAGATGTCAATCTTGCCTTAACTTAATCATTTATAATGGGCATTTTTCAACTCTTTTGTGTTGATTTGTTAGAATTACAACTTGAAAGTTTGTCATTCTTCAACTGTTTGAAAATACCTTTGGTACCTTTGATTTGTGTGTTATTGTGCTGAAAATAGACATTAAATCATCAAAGTGTGAGACACAAGAAAATTGAACAAGGTTGCCAAAGGAAAAGAAGAATATCAGTAAGTTCACTGGGCGAACTTGCTAGTGAATGTTCATTTTGCGAACAACTAGCGAAGAACCAGCGAATACTCCCAAATTTGAGGCAGTAGCAAAAGGCATGTAAGTTTTCTAGGCGAACAAGCCAGCGAAGGTTCGTTGTGGCAACGTGTCAGCGAAAAGCTAACAAAGAATCCCATACATGAGACAGTAGCTAAGGGGTCATAAGTTTGCTGTGCGAACTTGTAGGTGAAGTAGTTTGTTAGGCGAATAATCATTCGCACGGCGAACTTCAAGTCACGCCTTAATGTTTAACCCTAAGACCCCACCTCTTTGTGCATCTCCTTGCATGACCATCTTTAGGTCTTGTGCACGTGTTTGTCATGACTAACAAGTGTGTGCAAGTACATTGATTTCAAGTATATATAACTTATTCTCGCAGTCAGGCATCTCAGGACATAACCCTTCTGATTTAAAAAAAAACCTGAGGGCTTAAATTATGTTCCCATTAATAATCAAAAGCCACTTTCCTCAAAGTTCCTCAGAAGTATCAGTGAATACCTCGAGAAGATCAGGTTTTCTTACTCATAAGATGTTAGCCTGGTCAATTGAATAACAAGGGTCTCATACCAGGGCTTCTTTTCACTATTTATCTTCGAGGATCCTTCAAGGCATCACTATTACATTCCTCATAAAGCCGAGAGGCCTTTGCGGATTAAAATGCAATATACAAGGCAAATGATTCACGATGTTCGAGACGTTGTTTTATTTTTCAAATCCTCATCAACTGCGATAAAGTTGATTTCTAGGAAGTAAAGATACAAGCCACAGGTTATTCAAGTTCAAAGCCTTCATTTTGGTTTCACTCCATCTTCATTTGATGAAAATACCTCTTCCACTCTACATCGATATGCCCACTCAAGACGACCATAAAATCAGGTGATTAAACAAATTTGAAGTTTCCATTGGGTACTCATCAAAACCCTAGAGTTGGCTAAATCATGATTACGTCTTCATCAATATGGGCCCGTGGGAGCATTTAATTGAAGATTCAAATTCAAAATTTAAAATGCAAGTTTTTTTCTTCCAAACAAATGTGCTACACATGGTAGTGTATTGCAGTGTGAGCATTTTCTAATATATTGTGCACCTTGATTACTTGGTAATTTGTTTTTCACATCAAGTCACGCTATACCAAGCGTCCATTTAAGGCGCTTTTTAGTATTATTACACTTCCCTTTGACAAAGTCGGGTTTATAAATCATGTTTTGTTCATCACACAATACTATGCAAAATGAAGGATCCGTGTATATTTATTACAACAGTCAATTACATGATACATAAGCAATGAATGATGGTACAAGAAATTGAGGATGATGCAAATACGTTTCTATTGAGGATGCTTTAGAGGTCCTTTCATTGGGTTGTGAAGAGGATTTTAAACGGGACACCACTTGGAGTTGCAAAGAGCTACTTGAAGGAACTATAGGTCGAGTGTCATTAGACTTATAGAGGCACCTAAGGCACTTCTTGAAAGGGTTGTTGAATCTCTAAGAGCACGGAGATTAATGGCTCCCTGTATGGCAAGACAAAGTTGTTGATAAACAAGCTACAAAATCCAGCAATCACACCCGTAATTTTGTTTTCAAGACATGATCAAAGAGGAACCTGTGAGGTCAGATATTAGATTTGAATCTTTACGAAGTACAACTTTGAAGTTTTACCAAATACAAGAAGTGAGGGTGACATTCCTTTGGATGATCTTGAGGTTGGTTAAGTGTCATAGCTTCCCGTATCTCGCTTTCGTTATCGGCTCAATCTCGACTTGATTATGATGGAATCCTCGGATGCAGCAAAAGTTATGAGATTTTATTTGGAAATAGAAACAGAGAAAATAAGTGAGAATAGTTAAGAAGCACCGATAAACATATCTCTAACATATTCATTGATATTCAAGACAACATTGATGCAGGGGCAATTCTATCACTATCAATAACCATAAATCAGGGAGAGAATCAAAACATTTATCATAGAATCACTCAATCAGTTAGTTCTATGATTGGCAGCAATTTTGGTAAAACTTGGTGTTATCACAAGATGTCCTATATGATGGCTTGACATGTGACTTTAACATTCTGCAGGTGGTTCCTTTTGTTGCTGCAGGGTTTAGTTCATGATGTCAAGTATGATGTCCTGACATATGTTTACAGAACATTCAGTCAGAATGTTATGTTTTGTCTGTTGCATTTTTGTGCAACCTTTTGTGCTTTTCTAGTATGAGATATTGCTGGTGCAATCAAGGTGGAGATTATCTTTAAACAAAAGAGTTTCTACTGTATAATTTGTGGAGTTATTTTGGAATCTTTTGTCATATTTTCATGCAGAAAATCTTGAGGAGATTTGAAGTTTGATTTGATTTGATTTGATCAAATCTGAATTGGTTCTATTTTTATGCCTTTAATTATGAAAAGATTTGAAGAATTATCTGATTTGATTTTATCAAATCAAAGTTTGTTTTTGCTAATGCCTAAGCCCATACAAAGTGTTTCTATATAAAGACTTTACAATCTTATTTGAATATTAGAGAAGCTAGGGTTGAGAGTATGCATTACTTAAGGAATAGGGTTTTACCTTCTTGTGTTTTTGTTATTTGTGAGTCATTCATTCACCACTTTGATGTGTGAATTGGACTGAGTTCTTTGAGTTGTAAGTTATCCACTCTAAGCTTTTAAGCACGAGTGCATTATTCTTAATTGAAGCTTTTAAGCAAGATCAAGTGTTGTCCTTGAAGTGTGTCTTCTACTGTTTAATATTCTATTTTTATCACTGCATGTGATTGAGGGGGAGTGAGAGGTGTCTCAAATTAACGTCATAGAAATAGAACCAAGACAGATAGAAGTTACACGGGTAGATATTAAGTGCGAAGATTGTAAACTAGAAAGAGTTTTCTAATAGTCTTCAAACTAATTTTGTTTAGTGGATTTCCTTCTTGGCTTGGTAGCCCTCAGACGTAGGTGTGTTTGCACCGAATTGGGTTAACAATTGCTTGTGTATCTTTACAATTGTTAAATGCATTTTATCTTGTTAATATATTGGTAATTATTCATATATTAGTGTCATGACATCTCTTTCGACATCTCATATCTGATACCAGAATTTCAATTGGTATCAGAGCAGGCATCTTGCTCTGGTTCTGGGTGAGATCTAGGGACGATAATTTCTGATATTATGGACAAAGAGGGGGGATTTGTGAACAGACCACCTGTTCTGGATGGAAATAATTATGATTATTGGAAACCTCGCATGGTGGCCTTCTTGAAATCATTGCATAGTAAGGCTTGAAAAGTTGTCATTAAAAGATGGGAACACCCTGTCACTATTGGGAAAGATGGAAAAGCTACATCTGACCTGAAACCTGAGGAAGAATGGACTAAGGAGGAGGATGAATTGGCCCTTGGAAATTCTAAAGCCTTGAATGCCTTGTTCAATGGAATTGATAGAAATATATTCAGATTGGTGAATGATTGTGAAGTTGCCAAATATGCTTGGGAGATACTCAAAACTACTCATGAAGGTACTTCTAGGGTGAAGATGTCAAGACTTCAATTGCTAACTACCAAATTAGAAAACTTAAGGATGAAAGATGATGAAAGCATACATGATTTTCATATGAATATCCTTGAAATAACCAATGCTTCAAGTGCCCTAGGTGAAAAGATGTCAGAAGAAAAGCTTGTAAGAAAGATTCTCATATCTCTTCCCAAGAGATTTGGTATGAAAGTAACTGCCATAAAAGAAGCTCAAGACATCAACAAGATGAGGATGGATGAACTTATTGGATCTCTCTTAACCTTTGAAATGTGGATAAGTGACAAACCTGATAAGAAAAAGAGCATAGCCTTTGTGTCCAATATTGAAGATGGAGAGGATGAATGTGATGTTGATACCGATGAAAGCTTATCCAATGCTATAGTCCTCCTTGGAAGACAGTTTAACAAGGTAATGAAGAGGATGAACATGAAGTCAAGATCAAATGTCAAGAACAACTCATATGACATCAGCAGGTTTAATGATGTTGGTAGAAGAACAAGGTCTGAAGAAAAGTCCACTTAAAGCAAAGGGATTCAGTGCCATGGATGTGAAGGATTTGGTCACATTAGAGCTGAATGCCCTACTTAACCCAAGAAACAAAAGAAGAGCCTAGTTGTATATTAGTCTAATGAGGATTCTGAAAGTGATGTTGAAGAAGAATCTGCTAAACATGCGACTGCCTTGACTGGGAGATATGTCTCTGATGAAGACTCTAGTGGTGATGAATTAACCTTTGAAGAAATTGCAACTTCTTATAAATAGTTGTGTCTTAGAAGTGAAGAAGTGTGTCATCAAGGAGAGAAGAAGAAGAAACTTATAATCAAACTGAAGGCTGAAAAGGAAAAGCATCTTAAAATCATCTCTGAGTTGAATGATGAAGTTACCTTACTGAATTCTCAACTTGATCAAATGTCCAAGTCTGTCAGAATGTTGAACAGTGGAACTGACACTTTAGATGAAATACTTCAGGTTGGAAAAAGGGAAGGAGACATGACTGGGATAAGGTTTAATGGAGAAAAGAAACCCTCTTCAGACTGCAGTCCCTCTTCACACCACAGTCCTTTTGGGCCTAAGCGAAATATGTCACATCAGATGTCTCAACATCATGGTAGAGGACACCCAACCACCCAAGAGGAAGACTCCAAAGATGGAGATGTCATTACTGTGGACGTTTTTGTCACATAAAGCATTTTTGCTTCAGGCTACATGGATATCCTAAACCTGTTCCACAACCAAGACCCAATCACAACATTCCTTATAATATGAAGCAATGGGTTCCTAGAGCTGCTGCTACCAGTTTGATAACTCACATGTCTCTCAGAGTCTCAGCTAAAGAGGATTGGTATTTTGATAGTGGGTGCTCTAGACACATGACAGAAATTAAAAATCTCTTAGTAGACATCAAATCCCATTCTACTAGCTATGTGACTTTTGGTGATGGAGCCAAGGGTGAAATCAAGGGGGTTGGAAAGCTGAACTGCTCAGGAGTACCAAACCTTGACAATGTGTTGTTGGTTAAAGGGTTGACTGCCAACTTAATTAACATCAATCAACTGTGTGATCAAGGATTCAATGTCAACTTCACTAAATCTGAATGCTTGGTTACTAATGAAAAGAGTGAATTGATTATGAAGGGAGTCAGATCTAAGGACAACTATTATCCATGGACTCCTCAAGATTCTAGTTACACCTCGATATGTACTCTAGCTAAAGAAGATGAAGTGAAACTGTGGCACCAAAAAATTAGTCATTTGCATCTAAAAGGGATGAAGAAGATCGTCTTTATGGAAGCTATTAGAGGAATTCCTAAGCTAAAGATTGAAGAAGTAAAGGTATGTGGTGAATGCCAAATTAGAAAGCAAACTAGGATGTCACACCAGAAGATTAAACATCTCACTACTTCAAATGTGTTAAAGCTCTTTCACATGGACTTGATGGGACCTATGCAGGTGGAGAGTCTTGGTGGAAAGAAACATGCTTATGTGGTAGTGGATGAATTTTCCAGATATACTTGGGTGAATTTTATAAGAAAAAAATCTGAAGTGTTTGATGTGTTCAAAGATCCCTGTCAAAGAATTCAAAGAGAAAAGGAGAGCAATGTTGTTAGAATCAGGAGTGATCATGAGAAGGAATTTGAGAACCAAAATTTTTCTGAATTTTGCTCATCTGAAGGGATTAGCCATGAATTCTCTTCTCCCATTACTCTACAACAAAATGGAGTTGTGGAACGAAAGAATAGAACTAACCAGGAATCTGCTAGAGCTATGATCCATGCAAAGAAACTGCCTTACCACTTCTGGGCTGAAGCTATGAACACTGCTTGTTATGTTCATAATAGAGTAACCTTAAGAACAGGAACCATGACTACCTTGTATAAAATATGGAAGGGAAGAAAGCCTACTGTCAAATACTTCCATGTGTTTGGAAGCAAATGCTACATATTAGCAGATCGTGACCAAAGAAGAAAGATGGATCCAAAAAGTGATGAAGGAATATTTTTGGGCTATTCTACTAACAACAGAGCCTATAGAGTATTCAACTCCAGAACTAAAGCTATGATGGAGTCCATCAACGTTGTTGTAAATGACGTGCATAACCAGGCTGATGTCCTAGAAGATGTTGGAACATTTCTTGATATCTCAGCAGAGCCTGCAGACAAAAACACTGATCCCAATCCTACTAATGCAGAACCTGAATCTGAACTAGTCAACAAGGGACCCTCTACCAGAATTCAGAAAGACCATCCTATGGATCTTATCATAGGTGATCTAAATGAGGGAGTCACTACTAGATCCAGAGAAGTCATAACAAGTTCTTGTTTCGTGTCTAAAACTGAACCAAAGAATGTTAAGGAAGCCTTAACTGATGAATTCTGGATCAATGCCATGCAAGAAGAGCTAGGTCAATTCAAGAGAAATAAAGTATGGGATCTTGTTCCAAGGCCTGAAGGAACAAATGTGATTGGAACAAAATGGGTATACAAGAATGTTAGTTCTGTGATTGGCAGCAATTTTGGTAAAACTTGGTGTTATCACAAGATGTCCTATAAGATGTCTTGACATGTGATCCTAACATTCTGCAGGTGGTTCCTTTTGTTATTGCAGGGTTTAGTGCATGATGTTAAGTATGATGCCCTGAAACATGTTTACAGAATATTCTGTCAGAATGTTATGTTTAGGATGTTGCGTTTTTGTGCAATCTTTTGTGTTTTTCTGGTAAGTGTCATTCGACGTGAAGATCTTCTTTAAACAAAAGTGTTTCTGCTTTGTAATTCGTGGAGTTACTATGGAATCTTTTGTCCTATTTTCGTGCAGAAAATCTTGATAAGATTTGAAGTTTGATTTGATTTAATTTGAACAAATATGTTTTGGTTCTATTTCTATGACGTTAATTATGAAAAGATTTGAAGAACTATCTAAATTGATCTTATCAAATCAGAGTTTGTTTTTGCTAATGCCCAAGCCCATTCGAAGTGTTTGTACATAAAGGCTTTACAATCCTATTTTGAAGATTAGAGAAGCTAGGGTTGAGAGTGTGCATTGCTTAAGGAATAAGGGTTTTGACCTTCTTGTGTTTTTACTATTTGTGAGCCATCCATACATCACTTTGATGTGTGAATTGTACTGATCTCTTTGAGTTGTAAGTTGTCCATTCTAAGCTTTTAAGCACGAGTGCATTGTTCTTGATTAAAGCTTTTAAGCAAGATCAAGTGTTTTCCTTGAAGTGTGTCTTCAACTTTTTAATATTCTGTTTTCATCACTTCATGTGATTGAGGGGGAGTGAGAGGTGTCTCATATCTGAGAGTGTCTTAGATAGAAGTTACACGGATACAGATTAGGTGCAAAGATTATAAACTAGAGAGAGTTTGCTGAGAGTCTTCAAACTAATTATGTTTAATGGATTTCCTTCCTGGCTTGGTAGCCCCCAAAAGTAGGTGTGTTTGCACCGAACTGGGTTAACAATTGCTTGTTTCTCTTTATAATTGTTAACTGCGTTTTATCTTGTTCATATATTGGTAATTGTTCAGATATTAGTGTCGTAACATCTCTTTTAACTGCATTACGGTTTTGTTTTGGTCCGTGCGAAAAAGTAATCAAGTTCTCTCTATTCAAAGCTTCCCGAGTGTCATTTGCAAGACGTTATGTTTCACAAATTGAGACCACAGTAGAATTGGTAGTATTTTGGATGAATCTTGGATATTCAAGTGTCGACCAGTTAATTTTGTGAAAGTGTCTCTTAAAATAGAAAGTGGGAGTTTAATTATGGTTACCCGTCTACTTTTAAATCAACGCACATCAAATTTTGAAATTCATAATCAAGACCTTTGGAGTCGAACCTTTTATTCATTAATCAGAAATGGCTTGCATTTTATTACATGGCTTGAGCTACAAGCTACTTTCAGAATTGCAAAATTACAAAATTGTTGGATTACATAAATTTCTAAAGGCTAATTCCTAAGACTTCTAACTCCTCGGATCGTCAAGCTTTGAATGTCGTCTTCATCGCATACTGAGCCTGCACAGTGAACAACAATCAAATTCAGAGTAAAAGGTTATTTATTTTTCCTCAGCCCTTAGGAAATTGTCATCATCGGGACGGAAGGGCAATAACCAAAGTCACCGCCAGCTTCCAAAATCAGGGACAATTTTATTTTCGGCAGCATCAAGGCAACTTCTGTTCTTATCTTTTTTTTAAAGTCATTCCGCGGGACAGAGACCCAACTTTCCATTTTCAACAATTGTTAAAAGTCAACGGGTCAAAGAAGAGTTTTTTCGGCCAAAGCTAGCAAAGCCCAAACAGCAGGCCCGCCACGGTAGCGCCTTCGTGAGAAGAGGAGGGAGGTCTCAACAGCAACAAAAATCTACAAGAAAATCAATGTCACCAGCATCAATAATTAAAATAAATTGAAAATTAATCAAACATTAATCCAGCCGGCAACAACAGTAACTTCAAGTTTAACGGTGTCTTAAGTTGGACCTCATGGATTAAAAAAGGAGACATACTTCAAAATATACCTTTAAGAGTCTTAAGTTGGATGACCTAAGGAAATTAGGAGCTTTGATTGAAGACCAAGAAGGATTCAAGAACAAGTATGGGAAGCTGTTGTCTTTGTTGAGACTCCGAGTGGATGAGGGACTTCTTTCTACATTATTACAGTTCTATGATCCGGTTTATCATTGTTTTACCTTCCCGGACTATCAACTTTTGCCTACTTTAGAAGAGTACTCTTATTTGGTTGGCTTACCTATTATGGATGACTCTCCTTTCCCTTTCTTGGAGGTGAACCCTAAAGAACAAGGCATTGCCAGAGCCATATATCTGAAGGTATCCGACATCAAGAACAATATTGTCGCCTGCGCGAAAATAAGGTGCCGGCAGAACAGAAGAGTCACCACCTTTCGTTATTTATCCCTCAGAGCGGGAAAGGAAACGATCGGAAAAACCTAACGAAAAAGGGTAAGACAAGGTCGTCGCAACCGTTGTCTGGATTCGGGAGTCGGTTACGCAAGGGGAAGGTATTAGCACCCCTCACGTCCGTCGTACTCGACGGGATCCTCGCTTGTTGTGTTTACTTGGACGGGTTGGTTTTATCTATCTACCTATCAAGGCTGGCTTAAACAAAAAAAAGAAAAATGAATCGGCAAAGCGTCACACTTTATGCCTACTTATTCTCATCAGAGAATGAGAAATCAGAGTCAACGTAGTTCGGCCTACGACGGGTTATGGGGGAAGGTAGCTCGCCAATACGTCAGTATTGTGCCTACGTACTCTCAACAGGTATGAGAGATCAGAGCTCACGTAGTTCGGGAAACTACGGTTTTATTTCCCGTCTTTTACGAAAGAAGTGTTTTTTATTGTGTTTGCGATTTCAATCGCACTAGAGACTATGACCTGAGAGTGAATGCGTCGAATGTCACCCAAAGGGTACCATACTAAACATCCAGACTGTGGAAAAGAAACTCTCCCACAATCCTTTCTCAGATAGCTTAAGGCTCGTAACGTACGAAAGAAATCATTCATGATTACTGTATCTTAAACTGTTTTGAGATGAGAAGAGAACAAGCCCAACTAGGAGGGAGACTATCAAGTCCTACTGTTGTCATGCATAGGTTCATCCTATGGTTGAGGTTTGGACAGGGAACTCCTAGAAGTCGTCATGCATAGGTTTCAACCTAAAATTCTATCATCAATTCCTTATCAAAGGAAATGAGAGTCCTAAGGGATCATGTCAATGATACACAAAAATAGACAAAGCATCAGCTTTAAACAGTAAAATGCATGCAATGCAAGTGAGGGAGGAAATGTGTGTGGGGCTTCAGCCTCCACAAGCTCATCTCAACCTCAAGCCAGAATGGATAACAGTAATCATACTGAAATGTAAAACATGCTATCAAGCAATAACAGTAAACTGCAATCATACAAATAAAATGAAATAAAATGCCATCAGGCAAACAAACCACATGGGCAAGGGAGCAGGGCTCTACCGAATACCCGCAAGCAAAGCCACACAGTAACAATACAAGCAGAGGGAGCAACTCAACCTCTAGTGCAATCATGCTCCTAGATTCTACCTATTCTAGATATGTACCTATTCTAATGCATCAAGCAAGTCAAACAAAACATGTCAATACAGAAAAGAAAAAGAAAAGAAAGCAGATCCTCCAAGCTTCAGCTTTTCCAACAGCAACTCAGTCTTCAGACTTCAATCACTCTTGACAAATATCAATTTGCTTTTCCAGGTTTCAACCCTTCAACATAAGTTTCAACTTATCTTCTCCTTTAAGCTTCAGCTTCTTGATCAGCTCCACCTTCAGGCTTTACTATTAACCACAAGTATCAACTTGGCTCCTTCAGGATCTCCAACCATCAAGGTAAGTATCAAATTCCTTTGTTCTTCAAGCTTTAGCTCTTCAGAATCAATCTCAATCACTTAGAAGTATCAACTTCATCCTTCAGTCTTTACTTCATCTTCAGGGGTCTTCAAGTATCAACTTGATCCTGTTGCTCTTCAAGCTTCAGCTGGAATGGCAATACTCAAGGATTCATCCTCTTCCATACTCTTCATTGAAGTCTTCATCTTCACACTCAAGCTCAACATCTCTCAAGATAATCAAACCAGAGGAAATCACTTACTGGATAAGCTGGGGATATTGAACTGCTTATTGACCACCAAAGGTGACCTATAAGGGTTCAACATCAAAGGAATGGTTCCCTCAAAAGTTCTACTTCCTAGTTACAATCACTTATCCCTCCAAAGGAGAGAGGTGTATACCATGGAAGGACTTTGAATCATAGGGAGGAATGGAGGTGAAAGATACCATCCATTTTTGAGAAAGAAGTTAACTAGGTCTAAACTCTTCCTAATCCCTAACCCTAAAACAAACAACAAAGCAAACAAGATCAAGCTCTCAAGCTCCTCAATGCTCCTCAATGCTCCTACTAGGCTCCTCAATGCTCCTACTAGGCTCCTCAATGCTACTCCAAGCAATCCCAAGCTCTCCAAGCCCACAAAGCAAAGCAAACAAAAATTCAAGCCCACAAGGGCAACACAAACAATCATCAACTACAAAAATCATCTAAAAATAGTATACTACTATATTAAAACCTAATATAATTCCTAAGGAATCCTACATACCTACCCTTAATACCCTTATATGCCCCAATACCTATCTTGACCTAGAAACCCAAAATTCTAATGTTATTGTGGACCTATGTTAAGGATTAACCTAATTCTACACCACCTAAAATCATTTAAGCAAAACTAACCTAAAATTCATCACAAAATTATGGAATAAATCCAGGGGGAAGCTAAAGCTTATACCTAACTATCCTTAAAAGAATGGCCTAAAAATGTTAAGGGAACTACCTAAACAAAATTCTACAAATTCATGTATCAACATAAAAGAAATAAAATGCAATAAAAAGTAGAAAATACACAAAAAATATCAAAAATGCATGAAATGAAAATATTTTTATTTGATAATTTTCTAGACATTATTATGAAGTGGGAGCAAAAATTCCCATTAAAAAATCATTAATTTTCCATTTATTATGATTTTCAAAGTTTGAAATAAAATGAAAGAAAATAAAAATGAAATATTAAGCTGGGGTGCAGAAAGTAACCAGATACAGTGTAATACGCGTATGGGCTCAAAAGGGGGGTTCAGATAGTATAAGCGCTGGGCCCAATTCATCATCAGAAATTAAATCAAAAAACATAAAGAAAAAGAAAAATCCATGGTGCAAATAGAAACCAAATACAGTTCATTATCCAATTGGGCCTTGATTGGGGGTGGGATTAGTCATTGGATCACTAAGCCCAAGAAACCACCGTTTAATGAAACGGTGCGTTTCATTCGTTTCTGAATTCCCTCTCAAAATGAAATTGAATTGTGTCCGTTGGATCGTTTCTCAGTCAACCAGTCTTGCTTGATCTAATGGCATGGAACTCATCTTCTTCCTCCAGGTAGGGTTCTTGGAACCTCCATGAAAACGCAGAGCTTCAAACACTCATCTTCCTCAACTCGGATTCCATTAATACCTCACCAAATGCAACAATTAAAAACCCTAGATTGCTCCAAATTCCACCAGGAATCTAGCCATGGCATCAGAACTCATTGAAACTCTCTCAAACCTAAAACCCGATAGCAACTTCAAATAACTGATCAAGAACCAATCTTAGCAATTCTCAAAATTAAAGGTCCTAATCTCATCCTCATGTTTCCTTGAACACTTCTTGCTATTAAACTAAGATTATCCCCCAATATTCAGTTAGTTCTTGGTCCATAAAGAAATGGTGTCAACAACAAAACCATCACAAATTCTCTTCAAACTTTCCAGAAAGCTTCCCCTAATGATCCTTAACCATTCTAACCTATTAATCCTATCTAATAGCACTTAAATTAGAGTGTAGAGAGAAAGTTACAAACCTGGTAAAATCGAGTGAACAGATGAAGAAATCCTCCAATTCAGACCTTCAATCTTTTCCAATTCCTTCACTGAGTAGTATTCTTGCTTCTGTATGCAAAAAGAAGGATTGGAACTGCTTGATTCTTGGAAACCGATCTTGAGTTGCAAAGGTGAAAATCCAAAAGCTCATACACGATTCATCAATGGAATTGCCCCCAATTTGATCTGCACACCCTCACTATGATCTATGGAATGTGTTTGTGTAGAAAAAAGGAATGGAAATGAAGAAGAATGTGAAATTGAAACTTGACTTGCAATGGAAGCAACAAGATAGCACTCTCTCTTCTCTGCACCAACTCTCACCAACCTTTGCTTTGAGCAAGTTCTAATCATCTTATAGAACTTGTAGGAACTGTCTAGAACCTTCTGGAACACTCCAATGATAATTTGAACTTCTCATCTCATGATATTTGATTTCATTTCTCACCATATGCTATCTCATGCCCTAGTCCTTGTAACCTTTGTAACTGACTTGAAATTCTCCCCATATGAGATTTATGAAGTGTTACAATGCATAACTAACTTGTTTATTGAGTTTCTTCATGTTTTGCTTTGGTGCCTTAAGATGCAAGTAAGCCATTTCCAAAGCATCCCTATGATCTAGGCCTCAAATCAAAATTGTGGCTGAACCATTGTTTTTAAAATGTCCTTTGGAGTCAAAATGACCTATTATATGACATGGTTTGGATGTATAACTTGTGATTTCCAATTTTCAATTTCACCTTATTTAACTTATGCCTCCATTTTAGGCCATTTTTATCACTTTTTGATACAATCCTTTTCAACATATCATGACCTCCCTATTAGCCTTAAAACATCATTCTAAGCAAGTTTGATGTTGAAGATTTTTCCGTTTGAAGCTTGGAACTAGGAGATATGGCCTTATGCTTGAAATGACCTATAACCTCCAAATGACCAAAAGGCCCTTGACTTGTCAAAGCCATAAGTTGAGTTCTACAAATCCTATCAAGGACTTATAGTACTCTATAGAAATCTAAGAAGATTCTCTACAACATTCATGTTGACCAAGAGTTCATAGGAATCATACTACTAGGGCAAAAGTTGGATGCAAGTTGGGTGACTTTCAAGGACCCAGATTCACATACCTCAGATGACCTGTAATTTGTCAAAGTCATAACTTGAGCTATACAAATCCTATCAAGGACTTCTAGTACTAAAATTAAAGCTAAGAACAAGCTCTACAATATTCATTTTTTGGGGAAGATGAGATGACAATCACATCTTGAGCTAAACTGCCTTGAAGATAGGGATCAAACTAGGGGATTTTACACTGTCGAGCCTTAGAAACCCTAGCTTAAAACTTCTCAAACTCCTCAATCATGATGAGTTGGTCTAGGAATCATCCTTATAGCATCTCAATACATCATTACATGATCACATGGCTCTTGGATTAGGTCTCAACCCTCTCCAAATCATCAGTTGACCTAGGGTTGACCCAGTCAAACCCTCATTCCACTACTCATGGCTGAGTCTTCTGAATTCTTGTACAATGACCTCTCTAGGCTTCATGATGGCTTTCAAGAAATCTCATAAGCTTTCTCAAAGCTTCAAGTCCATCCTCATGGTCTCAGAATCATCTGAGGAGCTCCCACAACTCTCAAGTTATGAGACACACAACCTTGGTTTCAACCAATCTCTCTGAGGATCTCTTGAGATATCAATCTTTGAACACTTGAATAACCTTCTTGGCTAGCTTCAAAGTCTCATACAACTCTTGATGAGTAAATAAATGTTGGTCAAATTTTGGGGTGCAACAGCTGCCCCTATTCAAACGGCTAGAACCTGACTGGGTGAGGAGCGAACGACTCTCAGCCAATCAAGGTGCGAGACGGTTGAATACCGATAAACCCGGAAATTTGCCAACTGCTCAAGTACACGGTACTCTGGCGGGAACAAATCTTCGAACACTGAAATAATAGTTGCACGACAACTTGCTGGAGACATACTGATCTGAACCTTGTCGTCAGTCATCCACATTGAATTCCTCTGACATTGTCATCAGACACCGGACCTCGCCGTCAGGCATTCATGAAAATAAAGCGTCTGACCTCGCCGTCGGACAACCAAAACACCCAACATCGCCGCTGGAAAACTAAATCACCTGACATCGCCGCCCGAAACAAACATCCAACATCGCCGCTGGAGAACTAAATCACCTGACATCGCCGCCAGAAACAAACATCCAACATCGCCGCTGGAGAATTAAATCACCTGACATCGCCGCCAAAAACAAACATCCAACATCGCTGCTGGAGAATTAAATCACCTGACATCGCCGCCAGAAACAAACATCCAACATTGCCGCTGGAGAACTAAATCATCTGACATCGCCACCAGAAACAAACATCCAACATCGCCGTTGGAGAATTGAATCACCTGACATCGCCGCCAGAAACAAACATCCAACATCGCCGCTGGAGAATTAAATCACCTGACATCGCCGCCAGAAAAACATCCAACCTCGCCGTCAAGTACTCAACATAATCTGACTTCGCCGTCAACTCTCAACATCGTCTTCTGACTTCGCCGTCAACTCTCAACATAATCTGACCTCGCCGTCAGGGTGAAGAAATCCATTGGGAAAACATGAACTTGAAGAATGGACTTTGTTGGAGAGAATGATAGGGTGAACACGTGTCAATGATCTTGCTGGAGGTCTGGATACCACACACAGGTGAACGATACTCTGGTCGGTAGGAACATCTTCGAAACTGAGCATAACAGTTGCACGGCAACCCTACTGGGGAATTGGTCACACGGTAACCGGTAATACATAGTCGATCATGCCATCAGGCATCACGATTCGTCGGGACTCTTCAGGTCAACCATCAGGTTGATCATCCCATCAGGCATCCAAAGACAACTGTCGGGCATCAGCCGGACCTCAACCATCAGGTTGGTCATGCCATCAGGCATTCAAAGAACTGTCGGGCATCAGCCGGACTTCAACCATCAGGTTGATCATGCCATCAGGCATTCAAAGAAACTGGTCGGGCATCAGCCAGACTTCAACCATCAGGTTGGTCATGCCATCAGGTATTCCGCATCAGCTGAGAGAACTGCTTCATTAACACGGTCGGACTTCAATCATGGAGTCTTCAAGGGAGGTTTCAACTTTGCCGTTAGAAACCTGCTGGGGATAACGCTTCGCCGCTAGGGATTCTGGGGAACTGTCAAGTAACTCCGCTCCGGGGGTCCAAAAATCATTCTGGATGAATCAACTCTGCTGAGGACTTCAAGAATCATCTTGGACAAATAACTCCACCGGGGGCCTCAAGAATCATCTTGAACCGACGACTATTCTGGAGATTTCAGGAATCATCCTGAGCGAACACTGTTGGGGATTTCAGGAATCATCCTGAGCAACCTTCACTGGGGACTCTACATATCAACTTGAGCAACCAACACTAGAGACTGCACTGGGGTCTTAAGAATCATCTTAAGCAAACGGCCCTGCTGGGGAATTCAAGAATCATCTTAAACCGAAGACTTCGCTGGAGATCTCAAGAATCATCTTGAGCAAGCGGCTTCGTTGGGGGGAAGAATGTCAGGAATCATCATGAGCAATCGATTCTGCGGCGGAACACCTGCAAAACAAGAACGGTAGCAACCTAGATCATGTTTATTATGCATATGCTTCGGCAATGGCGCAATGCTCCACACGGTGGAAATGCTATGCGTTTATGATAAATGTTATGCAGTCATGCACAATGATGCGATCCCGTCAGCAAAATAAATGTCGGGGGGAATTCTCTTGTCAAGGAGAGAGAACTACTCAGATAGAGGAATCATCCAGCTGAGGAGAACATGGTCACACCAATCTCAATTGGACTCCGCAGGGGACACAACTTCAGTTGACTGCTACATGGGAACGAAGTTCTATGAGAACTTGGACCTGCTGAGGGAAAGCGATGTCAATCGCGAGAATAAACTGCGTGGCCTTCATGGCTACTTCTCTGGAGATAACGACTTTGTGGGGAAACAACTTCAGTTGATCAACACTCCACTGGGGAAAAACCAATCATGGTATGAGCAGCTTCCAAGGATTCGGCTCTCTTGGGGATCTGCAAACTCGGCTGAGGAAGGAGAAATCATTCTGCTTTGCTGGAGAGAGTACGACTCTGCGGGGGAATCTCAATTCCGCTGGGGAAGAAGGAATCATCCGACTTCGGGGGAGAGTACGACTCTGGTGGGGAATTTCAATTCCGCTGAAGACTTCAGTCTGGCACCATCAGCTGCTGCATACTTCGGCGTACAAATAGTTTCCTACGAAACCTGCACTTGTGACCCGGTGCTGGGGGATGAATTCATGCTTCGGCGCCTGACTCAGCTGGGGGGATGACGTTCCTTCATGACGCATCTGATTGGGGAAGAGAATCATCTCTGCCTGGGGAGACATATCAATGTTCACGATCTCGCGTTCAGACTCTGCGGGGAGAGGCTGCTGAACTCTGCTGGAGAAGGAGGAATCATCCTGCTTCGGGATGCGCACGGCGCACTGTCTGGAATATGCTACACCTGTAACAACACAAACAGACAGACAAGATACCCTTTTCAAAGGGACCTATCAAGGTTATTATCTCGTGACAATATTCAAGTAATTAATTGCTTCAACAATCAGTGGCCTAGGCCAGTAAGTTTATGTATGCGCATTTTATCAAAAACATCGACGTTCTTTTTCGCAAACAAAACAGGTAAATGCTAAACAGGCAAACAGAATTGCTGAATAGTATACATTTTATTGATAGCGAACCCCTGAATGGGTAAAAATGTTTTACAACAGATGCAAGCTTCTGGAATGAGGAAGCTGCGCAAAAATAAAACATAAATATACATCAGTGTATACAAATGTCGGCAACGAGGCATAGACGAACACCATGAGTTGATCCCTCTATGACCCACTCGACTTCGATACTTCTCCGACGCTTCAGCTTAGGAAGAGATTGATTCAGATAAACGGCCCTCAGGTCCTCCAAACCACTAAACAATGAAAGTCCACACGCGGAACGCAGTCATTTGCTTTTTCAAATCCCTAACTTTTGCGTGAACCGCCCTTTGCGGGTTTTCAGTTCACCGGGATACCCTTTTTTGCCGAAGTCGCCCAGTGTAGGTTTTCGACTTCGCGGGTGTACATTTTTTCAATTTATATCCCTAATTTTTGCCCGAACCTTTTATTCTGTTTTTGGTTCGTCGGGATGCCCCTTTTTTGCCTGGACTCTCTTTTTTTGTCCAACGGGTCACTTTCAAGCAAAGTATTTTTTAACTGCATCCGCGTTCACCAGGGATGCAAAATCTTCACCATCCATCGTGGATAACAGCAAAGCTCCTCCCGAGAAGACCTTGCTGACGACGTACGGACCTTCGTAATTCGGAGTTCATTTGCCCCGGTGATCGGAGTGTGGAGGAAGAATCTTCTTCAGGACGAGATTACCCGTCTGAAAGCTTCTAGGACGCACCTTCTTATCATAAGCTTTCTTCATTCGGCTTTGGTACAGACGACCAAACGCAATCAACGCTAACCTCTTCTCGTCCATCAGGCTGAGTTGGTTCAGTCGGTTCGTAATCCATTCTGCCTCGTCGAGTTTCACATCAACCAAAACTCGCAAAGAAGGGATCTCCACTTCTAACGGTAGGACAGCTTCCATACCGTACACTAAGGAGAAAGGAGTTGCCTCGGTCGACGTACGTACCGTCGTACGATAACCGTGTAATGCAAATGGCAGCATCTCGTGCCAGTCTTTGTAGGTCACAACCATCTTCTGAACAATTTTCTTTATGTTCTTATTGGCTGCTTCAACGACGCCATTCATCTTCGGCCGGTAAGGAGATGAGTTGTGGTGTTCAATCTTGAAACTCTGGCACAACTCCTTTATCATCTTGTTATTCAGATTCGAACCATTATCAGTAATGATTCGCTCGGGAATTCCGTAACGACAGATGATGTCCCTCTTTATGAATTTAGCCACCACCTGCTTGGTCACATTAGCATACGAGGCTGCCTCCACCCACTTGGTGAAGTAGTCGATAGCTACCAGAATGAAGCGATGACCGTTAGATGCAGTGGGCTCGATCTTTCCTATCATGTCGATGCCCCACATGGAGAACGGCCACGGGGAGGACATGACATTCAACGGGCACGGCAGCACATGAACTTTATCAGCATAGCCTTGGCATTTATGACATCTCTTCGCGAATCTGAAGCAATCCGACTCCATCGTCAGCCAGTAGTATCCTGCTCTCAGGATCTTTCTCGTCATAGCATGCCCGCCGGCGTGCGTACCAAATGTGCCTTCATGGACTTCTTCCATGAGCATACTCGCCTCTTTCTCATCTACACATATGAGTAGCACGAGATCGTGGTTTCTCTTATACAAAACTCCATCAGGATTGAGATAAAAATTTCCAGACAGCCTCCTCAGAGTCTTCTTATCCTGGGTTGACGGACCCGCAGGATACTCCTTAGTCATAAGGAAGGTCTGGATGTCATGGAACCATGGCTTGCCGTCGGCGGCTTCCTCGATCGCAAAGACGAATGCAGGTCTATCAAGACGGGAAAGGACAATTCTCGGAGCCTCATTCCAAAAATTGACTTTATACATGGAAGCCAACGTGACTAAGGCATCAGCCATCTGATTTTCTGCTCTGGGCACATGATGGAGTTCCACTCGATCAAAGAACGGAAGTAGCCTTCTGGCATAATTCATGTACGACACCAAATTCGATTGACGAGTCTCCCACTCCCCTTTAATCTGGTTGATCACAAGCGCTGAGTCACCATATACGTCTAGATTCTTGATTCTCAAATCAATTGCCTCTTCTAGACCCATGATGCATGCTTCGTACTCCGCCTCATTGTTGGTGACTGGAAACATCAGTCTCGCAGTAAACGGGATGTGGGATCCGTGGGGAGTCGTGATGATCGCCCCGATGCCACTTCCATAGGAATTAACCGCCCCATCGAATATCAACTTCCACTGGGATTTCCTATCTGGCCCCTCGTCGGGCAACGGCTCATCGCAATCCTTCGCTTTGAGAAACATAATATCCTCATCCGGGAATTCAAATTTCATCGGCTGGTAATTCTCAATCGGCTGTTCGGCAAGGTAATCAGACAATACGCTTCCCTTAATGGCCTTCTGGGACACGTACTGAATATCATATTCCGTTAACACCATTTGCCATCTGGCAATCCTACCCGAAAGAGCCTGCTTCTCAAAGACGTACTTGATCGGATCCATCTTCGAAATTAGCATGGTGGTGTGATTGAGCATGTACTGTCGTAGACGTTTGGCAGCCCAGGCTAGTGCACAACACGTCTTCTCCAGCATCGAGTAGCGAGATTCACAGTCAATGAACTTTTTACTCAAGTAGTAAATGGCATGCTCCTTTCTGCCCGTCTCGTCGTGTTGACCGAGAACACACCCCATACTATTCTCAAGAACTGTCAAGTACATGATTAATGGCCGTCCAGCCACTGGGGGTATCAAGATTGGAGGTTCTTGAAGATACTGCTTTATCTTGTCAAATGCCTTCTGGCAATCCTCATTCCAAGTAATCGCCTGATCTTTCTTTAAAAGCTTGAACATCGGTTCACAAGTGGCCGTGAGCTGAGAGATAAACCTTGCAATGTAGTTTATTCTGCCCAAGAAACCACGAATTTCTTTTTCTGTTTTCGGCGCTGGCATTTCTTGAATGGCTTTTATTTTCGCAGGATCAACCTCGATGCCTCGTTCACTCACGATAAACCCCAGTAACTTTCCGGACCGCACTCCGAAAGTGCATTTGTTAGGATTCAGCCTCAACCTGAACTTCCTAAGCCTCTCAAAAAGCTTCAATAAGTTGACCAGATGCTCTTCCTCCGTTTGGGGCTTCGCAATCATGTCATCAACATATACCTCAATCTCATGATGAATCATGTCATGAAACAAAGTTACCATTGCTCGTTGGTAAGTTGCCCCCGCGTTCTTCAGACCGAAAGGCATTACCTTGTAGCAGAATGTTCCCCAGGGAGTGATAAACGTCGTTTTCTCCATGTCCTCCGACGCCATCTTGATCTGATTGTAACCGGAGAAGCCATCCATGAACGAAAACACGGAGAACTGGGCTGTGTTGTCGACCAACACATCGATATGGGGCAACGGGAAATCATCTTTAGGGCTCGCCCTATTCAAATCCCGATAATCGACGCACATGCGTACCTTACCGTCCTTCTTCGGTACAGGTACTATGTTGGCGACCCACGGAGGGTAAGTGGTGACCGCTAAGAAGCCAACATCAAGCTGCTTTTGCACTTCTTCTTTGATTTTAACGGCCATATCTGGTCTCGTCCTCCTAAGCTTCTGCTTAACGAGAGGACAATCTTCTCGCAGCGGCAAGTGGTGGACCACGATGTCCGTATCAAGTCCGGGCATATCTTCGTATGACCAAGCAAAGACGTCACTATACTCTCTTAGCATCTCGACCAATCTCTGCTTGACATCACTCTGCAGCGCAGCCCCTATCCTGACATTTCTGACGAGCTCTTCAGAACCCAAATTCACGATCTCAATCTCCTCTTCATGAGGCAGAATAACTTTCTCCTCTTGTTTCAACAAGCGGGCCAACTCTTCAGGAAGGTCTTCGTCTTCAGCAATCTCTTCTTCGGCTTGATAGATCAGGCAATCGAACTCGAAGTGAGCCGTAGAAGGTCCAGAGACGATGTCATCTGTTATGTGGATCCTGCAATAACAAGGGTTAAGTTTAAAACAAGAATATGCAGGTTAGCACAAACCCCATTGCCATTTTACTATTTTTCAAAACAAATATAAAACAGGAATAACAGAGATCACAATATTTGAATACGAAGAGAACGCCTTTGATTTATTAACAAAATGCATGTACATAATCCAACCAGGCCCTGACAATAAAACCGCTATGCCCCGGGTAGGACATAGGGTTGTACAATGATTGGAAAAAGTAAATCATTACTCTTCACTTGTCATCTGGATGATATCCTTGATGGTCCAATTGTGGAGGCCCTCGCTCGGCTTGCTTGGCTGAATCCAAGAGTCGAGGTCACAATCGCTATCCCCGCTGTCTTCAGACGCCGCGTTGATGCTTTCGAAAATCACTCCGCCACTGGTAAATTGGATCGGCCCTTTACCTCGAGACGCACTGCTAGACGAAGAAGAAGAAGCTTCAGCTCCAGGAGAATATCCTAACCCAAACTTATCCTGCTTGTTGGGTATCTCCAAAATATATCCCCAGCCTGGGGTAGATCCGGCTTGGACGACGGCCCGAGCTTCCTTGAACAAGGAGAGACTCATCTCTGGCTTTTCTGTGACTACAGGAGCTACGTCTTTCACCTTGACGGCTTCGAATGCTTGGCAAAGAGTTTCATGGATTTTTCCATCCATTTCAACATACTTAAAGGATGACAAATGGCTCACCATTATGTCTTCCTCGCCACACACGGTTACGATGCTTCCCCCGACAGCATATTTGAGCTTTTGATGCAACGTGGAGGTCACGGCACCAGCAGCATGGATCCATGGCCGGCCCAAGAGGCAACTGTAGGCAGGCATGATGTCCATGATATAAAAGACCGTGTCGAACGTTTCCGGACCGACTTGGATCGGCAGGGTCACCTCCCCGAAAACGTGGCGTTTAGTTTCGTCGAACGCCTTCACCACCAGATCACTGGGTGTGCAAACCAATCCACGGGTATCCAACTTCATTAACGCCTTCTTCGGAAGAACATTAAGCGACGAACCCATGTCCACCAGCACGTGTGACATGATTGTGCCCCTACACTCTATCGAGATGTGCAGGGCACTGTTGTGATTCCTCCCTTTTGGCGTCAGCTCTAAGTCTGTGAAACCTAGCCCATTGCCAGCATTAACATGGGCTACCACCTCTTCTAGCTGATTCACCGATATCTCTTACGGTACGTAGGCGGTGTTCAACACCTTCAGCAGCGCGTTGCGGTGTGCTTCAGAACACAGCAACAAGTTGAGAATGGAAATCTTCGAGGGTGTCTGATGGAGATGGTCTACAATCTTGTAGTCACTCTTTTTGATCAACCGCATGAACTCCTCGGCATCTTTGACGAGCAAGTCTTTCTCTACCCCACACGGGACCTCTTCAACGACTTTGCTTTTCCCTTTATTGGCCGCATCAGCTTTGACCGCTTTATCCGCTACGACCTCTGGCGGCGCAAATACTCTTCCGCTGCGAGTAATACCACTGATTCCTGCGAGATTCTCCACAGTCGATCCATACGGTTCCAGCTCCAACTTTTGTCCGTTACAGTAGACTTCAGCCCCATAATGCCACGGAACGACGTTAGTGCTCTCGAAGGGTATCAGCCCAGCTTTGGTAATAGTAATTGTGGGCGGTCTGGGCGCAGAAATGGTTATTGGCCGGCGAGGGATGGTGATGGTGGCGACTTCATCGGCCTGCTTCAGCACTACCTCTCCTGATCCACTTTCAGCCCTCCGGCTAAACTGCAGAATCCCCTCAGTCATCAGACTTTGAATTCCTTCTACCAGCTGCTCACATCCATCAGAACGTGTAACACAGTCCATGCATAGTTCTCCGCACCCTGGAAAGAACCCTCCATTCAGCAACTTAGCTTTCACGAAGCTAAGCGGCGTCTTTAGGTCTCTGACATCAGTCAACAGGTCTGCACTCTCTTCTTCGATAATGACGTTCACTCCGCCTCCCCTATGATTCGGCATAGGATTCTTCGTGACATTAGGCATATTATCGGAGAAGTTGATGATCTTGGCATCTACCAGGTTCTGCACCTTGTGCTTGAAGGCTTTGCAGTTCTCGATTGTGTGGCCTGGTGCCCCTGAGTGGAAACCGCAAGTGGCATTTGCGTCGTACCCTGGTGGAGGTGCCCCTGTCAAGGGAGCCATCATCCTCTTCTGGACCAACTGAAGCTGAAGCAAAGTCTGCAAGAGTTGCGCGTACGACATAGGCGGTGCCTCGAAGTGACGGTTTGTCAAAGATGCCCGATTCTGGTACTTTCTATATCCCTGTTGATTCGGTTGCTGCTGCTGCTGCGGAGCCGCTGGGATATTTATACTGGCTACCTGCTGCTGAGGGCCCTTGCCCTTTCTTCGAGCGTTGGTCACAGCGCTCGCTTCTCCTTCTCTTCGTTTGCCAGCATAAGGTTTCTTTCCACCTCCTCCAGCTGAGGATGACTCACCTTGAATTTTCCCGATCTTGATTCCATTCTCGACGTGCTCGCCCATGATAATGAGAGCTGAGAACGTCCCAGACATACCGCTGACTAACTTTTCATAGTAAACCCCTGGGAGGGTAGCTACAAACATCTGCACGAGCTCTCGTTCAACCATCGGCGGTTGAACCCGAGCGGCCAACTCACGCCACCGCTGGGCGTACTCCTTAAATCCTTCATTATTCCTCTGCGACAGGTTCTGCAACTGGACTCGGTTCGGGGCCAAGTCGCTGTTGTACTGGTAATGGTGCACAAACGCTTCAGCGAGATCCTTCCATGTGCACACGCTAGTGGGCTCCAGACCCATGTACCACTCGAGGGACGGCCCAGAAAGACTGTCCTGGAAGAAGTGCATCAGCAACTTCTCGTCTTCGGAATAAGCAGACATCTTCCTGTAGTACGACCTCAGGTGGACACGAGGGCAAGTGGTGCCCTTATATTTTTCAAATTCAGGTACCCTAAACTTAGGAGGTACCTTGAAATCAGCAATTAATCCCAGCTTGGACATATCAACGCCCAAAGTATTCTGATTCTCGATATCTCTCATTTTATCTTCAAGTGCTTTGAATCTGAGTCGCGCTTCAGCATTCAGCTCCCCTTCAGCACCTCTTTGAGAGAACACATCATCCTGATGATCCTCAAGCCATGGCTAAGGCACCAACAGATTCCCGACGCCTGCATTGCCGTTGCCCGGCCCAATGTTGACATTAGCTCCCAGACTCCCATTACCGACGCCCGCTGTATTGAGTCCGATGTTGGCCATCACATTGCCATTAGCACTGCCGTTGCCCCCGGCCACGGGGACACCATTCTGCGGAGTATCAACTGGTGGAGGAGTAGGCACGGTCCCACCGTGGAGGATGCCGTTGCTATCAACCCTGGAGATCAAAGGCTGAACCAAAGTCCTGAGCTGGTCCTGGCCATTGGCGACCACTTGCATGAGCTCCATGAAGCGGTCCATCCTTTCGCGGAGCTCCTGAACATCAGTTTGCACTTGATCCATGATCCTGGTCTGATTAGCTCTAGTCGGATAACGGTGAACTAGTCTCTGATCAATCCTGGAGTCACCGGGAACAACCTGGGACACCTGTAAACCTGTAAACACTAAAGGGTTAGGAAGAACAACAAAATGCTCGTCATGCAAATGCTTCATGCAAATGCATACGTGTGTCTGTGTGTTTGGGAGATTTCCCCCGATCCTAGTGCCTAAGTGCCAGTGCTGATAATAATAATAAGAAGAAGTATGAGTCCAATCATGGAAACATCAATCTCATATATAAAGAAAGCCTATCAAGGCAGTACATAGCATCAGCGAGTACAAGACGAATCAACAGCGTGACCTCAACCAACAAGCCTGGTAATGGTCAGCATACAACAATGATCAAAACAAAAGGAATACAAATAGTCAAGTACGGCCACGGGCGCGATACTCTTCTAACAACTCCTTCGTCTCTGGATGATCTGGCAGAGTGAGCAACCCCTCGACGAGTAATTCCCTCTGTACAATGGTATACTGAAGTCCCTCAACCGAACTTTCCCATGCTCCTTCGCCGAAGCAATCTTCTAACTTCCGCTTCTTGGACTCAAACGTCAGCTTGCGCTCCTTCAAGTTAGCGAGAGCTTTGTTGAGCTGGCCTTCGGCGGCGTATCTGCGGGCGGTTTCTTCATCAAACCTCTTTTCACTGTCCTTCACCTGGGCTTCCAGCTTGGAGATCTGTAGCATCAACTTATCCCCCCGCTCTTTCCTGGTGGCCAGGGAAGCCTTCTAGTGCTGGTTGAACTTGGATATCCTCTGATATGCCTCGTCCAAGTGCTGCTTCTTCGTAGCCAGTACGTCGTTGACAGCTTTGAAGTCTCGACCCATGCGTTCCCGCTCGGCTATCTGCTTAGTCAGGTCTGTACCTAGCTGGTTCACCAGCTCTATCTGCCTTTTGAAAGAATGAACGGCTTCGTTCCTCTCACTTTGGAGCTGAGCTAATTCCTTCTCCAGTTCTTCGTTTGCCCACTTCAATTCATCCCGCTCAGCTAATACCTGGTTATGTTGCTGAATGGGCACAGTAGTAGGCTCTTCGATTGTTGGAGGACTTTCTGGCTTGGCATGAGGAAACGGCATCCCTATAGCATTTACTCTGGCTCTGATCCAAGTCAAATACGGAGGGTAGGCTTGATTGTTGCTTTTTCTCAGCAATGGCTTTCCTCGCTTACTGATACCATTCCACGCGCGCTGAAGCTTGGACAACAGATCCCCCTCTAGAATACCAGTGAGGTACAGAGATTCCTATACCTCTTCATCCTTCGGCGGAGTTCTCAAAGCATACGCGAACTGTCGAACCAGCAACGACGAATTGTAGTTTATACAGCCCTTCCTGCCTATCAAAGGCACGTTTGGAAACCCGCTGCAACTGAAGATCACCTCAGTACCCAACCTATCTCTGTCGAACCAGTCAATATCCTCTGCAGATAAACTCATCAGACGCTCAGGCCATTCAGCTGTGGCTGCAGACGAGACAAAAGGACCCCTCTTGGGCAGATGACTTTCAAGCCATTTGTACAGCAAGGGTACGCAGCACGAGACATTATTCCCCCTCCTGTTCTCGTTTTTGTAGTGGACTGAATGGTAGACATCTCCGATCAAGGTAGGGATTGGATTCCCTGAAGCAAAGATGTGAAACGCATCAAAGTCTACAAAATCGGGCATGTTAGGGAACAGGATGATGCCATATATGCATAGAGCGAGGATGGCATTGAACGCGACCCAACATCTGTCCTTGGCACACTGCTGAGCCTTACCCACCAGAAACTGCAAGGAGAACCCAGAAACCTTGTTCCAACTAGTCAATACTAACTCGGAAGCGTCCAGATGAAGTGAAGGAGCTAAACCAGCCAGATCAGGCTCAGCATCCATGTGAACAAAAGGCATCTGCCTCTTGATAGGCACACCTAGCAAATCAGCATATTCTTCCAGCGTAGGTGCAAGGATAAAATCCTGAAAAGTGAAACATCTCAGCGGAGGGTCGTAGAACTGCAGCAGAGCGTGCAACCTATTCAACTCGAACACAGAAGGCTTGTGAACCAAACTGAGCAACCTGCCGTAAGATTTTCTGAACTCATCCCTCACAAAATCATCTGCTAGAGCTATCAAACCAGTCAGCTTAACCATATCGGGGACAGGGAACTTGTAAACCACGGTCTTCCTCAGAGAGCCCATAACAATACAATAGGAGGCAAGAAATCCTGGATCGGGGAAAACGGTACCTGCAACACAGACACACGTTAATGAAATGCAAATGAATGTGCAAACTAATGCAAAATGCGGTCATGCAATAGGAGGCCAAGGCAAATGGTGCTGTGGAGGTTCTGTATCAACAGCCACTGATAAGAAGAAAACCCCGGTGTAAGACCACAAATCTGATCTGCCAAGAACCACCATTTGATAGGGCCATATACATAGGATCATAATTCTGCTCTGTCAAGAACAAATGTCTGATAATAAGGACCTCTGATGTAGGATCAAGAAATATCTGCTGATGAGGTCTTCAGACCCCAAATCAAAAATCTGCTCTATCAAGAACAAACATACAGCTGCTGATGAGATCTTCAGACCCCACTCAAAAATCTGCTCTATCAAGAACAAACAACATCTAGTGATGAGATCTTCAGACCCCAAAAATCTGCTCTATCAAGAACAAATACCCATCTGATGATAAGATCCTCTGATCAAAACCTGCTCTATCAAGAACAGACAAATCTGCAACTGAGAAACCCTGGTACCAACAAAACTGATTCACTGTCAAGAAAACCAGGTAGTCTGAAGGTCAAGGTTTCCTGCAATAAACCCAACCCTGCTCACCGGTATGGACCTAAACTGACTCAAGTTCGGCATCCTATGCGTTCATCAGCGTCACAGACAATCAAGAGGGGTGATACGATACCCAGAAGATGTGGCATCACCAGCTCATGAAGCGGCCTCACTCGGCTGAATCACAAATGATCGGTCCCGAGAGTCGACAATCCACCAAACCAGCAACCGTCTCAACCCAAAGGGTTGAAAGAGAAGCCAACCGGATGAACCTCGTCTGAGCGTGGATTTCATGAGACACTAGTGCCTGCAAAGCAAGCACGCGCCCACTAATTTCCACTCTAAGTCTATGGTGCACTCAAGCCTGGGTCTGGCTTCTCACTCATCAGAACTCCCAACCACAGCAGCACAGATAATCATATTATACTGAAAATAAAATGCGGTAAATAAAGCGCGAGAAGCAAAATGCGATAAATAAACGCAACCCAACAAGTAAACATACAAACGTTAGGATTGACTCTCGCGGGGAACCGTTGGAGTCCCCAGCAGAGTCGCCAGCTGTCGCTTGCGCGAAAATAAGGTGCCGGCAGAACAGAAGAGTCGCCACCTTTCGTTATTTATCCCTCAGAGCGGGAAAGGAAACGATCGGAAAAACCTAACGAAAAAGGGTAAGACAAGGTCGTCGCAACCGTTGTCTGGATTCGGGAGTCGGTTACGCAAGGGGAAGGTATTAGCACCCCTCACGTCCGTCGTACTCGACGGGATCCTCGCTTGTTGTTTTTACTTGGACGGGTTGGTTTTATCTATCTACCTATCAAGGCTGGCTTAAACAAAAAAAAGAAAAATGACTCGGCAAAGCGTCGCACTTTATGCCTACGTATTCTCATCAGAGAATGAGAAATCAGAGTCAACGTAGTTCAGCCTACGACGGGTTATGGGGGAAGGTAGCTCGCCAATACGTCAGTATTGTGCCTACGTACTCTCAACAGGTATGAGAGATCAGAGCTCACGTAGTTCGGGAAACTACAGTTTTATTTCCTGTCTTTTACGAAAGAAGTGTTTTTTATTGTGTTTGCGATTTCAATCGCACTAGAGACTATGACCTGAGAGTGAATGCGTCGCATGTCACCCAAAGGGTACCATACTAAACATCTAGACTGTGGAAAAGAAACTCTCCCACAATCCTTTCTCAGATAGCTTAAGGCTCGTAACGTACGAAAGAAATTATTCATGATTACTCTATCTTAAACTATTTTGAGATGAGAAGAGAACAGGCCCAACTAGGAGGGAGACTATCAAGTCCTACTGTTGTCATGCATAGGTTCATCCTATGGTTGAGGTTTGGACAGGGAACTCCTAGAAGTCGTCATGCATAGGTTTCAACCTAAAATTCTATCATCAATTCCTTATCAAAGGAAATGAGAGTCCTAAGGGATCATGTCAATGATACACCAAAACAGACAAAGCATCAGCTTTAAACAGTAAAATGCATGCAATGCAAGTGAGGGAGGAAATGTGTGTGGGGCTTCAGCCTCCACAAGCTCATCTCAACCTCAAGCCAGAATGGATAACAGTAATCATACTGAAATGTAAAACATGCTATCAAGCAATAACAGTAAACTGCAATCATACAGATAAAATGAAATAAAATGCCATCAGGCAAACAAACCATATGGGCAAGGGAGCAGCACTACAAGAAAAAAAGAGATTTACGACACTTGAGTTGCGACAGTTATCACAAAACCATTCTTATTTATGGATTGCGACGGTTGTCACGACAGTTATGATCAACTGTCGTAGATTTTTTGCGACAGTTATCAAAAAACCGTCCTTATTCCTAGAATATGACAGTTCTCACGACGGTTTGAGTCAACCGTCGCAAATTTTTTAGCCATGTTGTATAAAATAATACGACAGTTACCAAAGAACCGTCGTCTTTCCACACTCGCGACAGTTAAGGCGAACCGTCGCAATTACTTTAGCCAATCATCATCACTATTTTTTTATTCCTTTAATTTTCCACTTTTTTCTTTCATTTTTATTTTCTAACCTTTTTAATTTTATTAATTAATTTAATAAATAATTATTATAATTATTATAATTTTTATGATAATGTAGCTTAATATTTTTGTCTAAAGTAATAGTAAAATATTTTCTGTTTTATTATATAAATAGTTAACTTTTATTAAAATTAATTTTGGTTATTATTGTTCTTTGTCTCACAAATTGATATTAAGTTTTATCGTAATTTACAACAAGATTCACAGTAATATTAATATTACTTCTTTGTAATCAAGCTCATATATATTCTATTAGTCATCTAACAATCTTAATCATAAATTCATAACAATTATAATAAATTTTAAAACACAAAAGGTAAAAATATAAAAAATTAATTTTTAAAAATAATTTATATAAAATCATTAGTAATATATAAGTATGTTTTTCGTAATTTAATTTTTATTAAATTATTATTTTACTATTTTTGTAATTTAATTTTTATTAAATCTGGACACAGCCAAACCATAACCCACCTCTCTCAACAATGGCGAACAACGAACTTTAATCTCTAGATTTAGGTTACGATCCCAACTTCTTTTTCAATTCCTTCAAAACTAAATCATCGTTCATTTCCTCTTCTCTATATATTTCTTCCACTCTCTCTCTGTGCGCGTGTAGTTAGTTACATAGGTTTATTTGTGTGCAGATCCAGGGCGGAATGACGATGTTGATTTCTTAGCTATCGTGGATGGATATCTGAAACCGGATGATAAGATCCGAATAACCTCCTCCAAGGTGCAAGGAGGTAGAAATGCCAGTAATGCTTTAACATGTGTGGCTCGACTCGGTTTGAAATCGAAGCTTATTTTCAATTTTTTTAAATTTGTTTATATTTATTTATTTTCTGATATGCTGAAACTGGTTGGGAGTGTTGAGTTTTTGTTGAGGTGGTTGTTTGTATGTGTTTTCAATTAGGTTACTGATGATACTCAAGTAAAAAGCATATTGGAGGAACTTGAAGTGATAGGGTTGATACTTCCTTTATCGTTGTAAGATTCGGCTTGTGTGTTGTTTAACTATTTGTTTATTGATTTTAGAACTTGGAATGGATAATTGCTTTTTCTCTGGTGTGTGTTCTATGAAATTGGAATAATTATTATGCTAAATAAATACTAAATAATGTCTGCTACTTTGTCTTGGGAAATATGATTAGAAATGTATGTAGAAAATTTACACAATTAGTGCCATAACCTATTTCTATATTGTTATTTTAAAATTCATGTTAAATAAGTACTAAATAGTGTCTCTTCTACTTTGTTTGTGACTCACAGAGAGTGCTCTAGTTTATACTTAAGGGTTAAGTTTAATCCATGAGGCAAGCTATTGGCATTTTTAACGTAGTGATTAAAAAGGAACATTGAATATATACCTCAATAAGCCAGTCAATCAGTATGGACCTCATCCTTTCAATAATGTCAAATTGCTTAGCAGTATAATTAGGTGGGACACAACCAGTACTCTGCAAGTTGTTAATGTTGTTAGTAATTCAAATTTGATTAGAAAGCAACATTTAAAACGTTCTTAATGCTCAACCATATAATATTTCTCTTCTCTAATGTTGATTGTAACTGCTTGTTTCTTTGATATCTTGTGACTAATAAAACATGTTACATGCTTCTCTGTTGCCTCTTATTGTATATAATTTAATTATGTTTTATTTGGATTTTAAGTATGACCATTAAGTATTGACCCGTTTTGAATTGCAAGATCCTGGAAATGCAAGGTTTGATTTCTGCTCTGGAATGATGTCGTAAACCTGTGATTACAAGTATGCGCGGAGGTTGCATTGGTGGTGGAATTGACATCATAACCAAGTGACAATGTTTCTATGTGTTTATCTTTGAATTAACAGCCAAGATGTTGTTTTGAAATATGCCTTAAAGATGGGGACAAGACTTTTATCAGCCTTTTGGTAAGTCTTGCATTTTTGTTATCTACACGAACAATTTTTAACTGGCCACTTAATTTGTTTAACTTGCTATGATACATGCTGCTATTGTACTTAAATTTATAATGCTTCAAGACTTTCATCAGCCTCTAGGATTGTTGTTGTGATTATGAAACTGTAGACCGTCTTAACAAGGAAGTGTTGCACCCATCTCTTCAAGAGCTTGTAAAAAATCCGTTCTTTTGGTATTTTAAGGTTTGCTTGTTGTCGTTTCTTATGTCTATATTTTGTATTTGCAGCCATCCTTTTTGATATTGTTGTTGCTTATAATTTGAGATCAATTAAAGCATTTGGTTTTCAAGAGACATTTTTATTGTATTTTCTACGACTATATGATTTTTACTTATCACCAGACTATTTTAAATTTGATTTCTTGAACAATTTGAGAAATTTGAAAGAACTCTATAGACATTTTAAAGCATTAGAACCGAGTCAATGTGCTATCACTTGAGTTATCAACTGATCATTCTGCCTTAAGCTCAAACTATTTAACCAGGTTTATGGATTTTAATATCGAACTTTCTACCACTGTTGAGTAGGAAAAGTAATGTTTATGATATTGTTTGGTAATTGGTGTAGGATGAATGTTAATTTAATTTATACACAAAGTTTGAACTGTGAATTGTGTTTACATGTCAATCATGATATTGTTCAACTATCATATTAATTACTGAGTTGCTTTCTATTTTCCCCTTTTGTCAACCCTCATTTGTTCCTTATGCGCTAAAAACTAGATGAAATTTTATGCAGGCCAAGCTATGGTGTGACTGCCCTTTTTGGTTATGGATTTGGGTTCTTACTAATAATACCTGCAGTAGCTATTGGTGTTTCACTCCCTTTTATCATTGGCTCAATCTTCCATCATAAAATTGAAGTATGGCCCGTTCCTTTGAGAGATTCTGTATGTGGTTTTGACTCACATGTAGTAATTTGGATATGATGTTTCATGATTCTATGCAGGGATGATTAGAGAAGTATCCAAAGAAAGCTTTTATTCTAAAGTCTGCTGGCAGTGGAAGTTGGTTTCATCAGTTTCGAGCTGTTGCCTTAATCAGGATTTCTCCATTCCCCTACATGATCTACAACTATTATGTTGTGGCAACAAATATCAAGTACGGGCCTTACATAATTAGATCCTTGGTTGGAATAGTGCCAGAAATATTCGTTGCAATCTATACGTATGCACTCTCTCTCTCTCTCTCTCTCTCTCTCTCTCTCTCTCTCTCTCTCTCTCTCTCTCTCTCTCTCTCTCTCTCTCTCTCTGTGTGTGTGTGTGTCTCTCTTTCTCTGTCCTTGGTTGATATAGGTTTCTCACATTTATAATTGAATGTTATAGTTGAAGTGTTGATTTGAATAAATAGCAGTAGTATGCTTTTATTGGTAATGCACATGCATGGTGGTAAAGGCTTTGAACTCTGCAGATTAGGTATGTTTTCATGATTATTCATGTATGGTGGTTCAATTTCTTTGAATGTTTGATGGAGTATTGATGAAATGTTGTTGTTAAATTGAAGATGGAATTGATTTGAATTTTAGTTTGGATAGGTTTTCTAACTGGTATAGAAACCGAAGAAGACGAAGCTGCAGAGGCCTACGACATTGCAGCCCTAAAGTACAAAGGTGCAAATGCTATAACCAATTTTGATTCAAGTATATACGATATGGAATATATATATATCGAAGAATCCTATTCTAATTGGTCGAGCATCAAACGCTTGAAACCTTCCCAAGAATCAGAAAAGAAAGCTCCTAGGAGCAGGACTGTTCAGCCTCCTTGTACAAACATGAGGAAGTTTTGCTTTTGGAAGAGCGTATTGGTGAAGCCAAAAGATTAGCAGCAACTAGAAGACTACAAAACTGATTATGAATCCCTCATTATGAAGGGCTCATGATGATACTAGAAGACCACAAGTGATTTTTTTTATTGGTGCTAACTAGAAGTAATTTTTAAGCTTTTGTAGATGTTCATGTCTATCCTTTAAGGCAAAGTCATACCAAAGAATTCTTCAGCCATCGGTAGAAAATCTTGGATCATCATTTGGTGTGGAAAATTGGGCAGAATATCTTGGATCATCATAGGTTGTACAGTTATATTGATTATATTGTATATATCAAGTTATAGATTATGACATTTGATCATTTAGATATTCATAAGTATATATTTAGTAGAAAATATAATACTTTAAGTTATAATGAAATATCAATTGTTTTTTAAGTTATATAAATTTATATATTTGTTATATGTGAGTCTTTATATATTTGATATACGTGAGTCTTTATATATTTGATATATTACCAAAAGACAATAATAGTTTAAATTAAAAAAACTGTTATAAAAAAATGAGATGAAAGTAATTTAAATAAAAATAGAATATTATAAAAAAAGTCTATAGATAAAATTACGACGGTTTAACCCGTCGTAACTAGTATAAATAATATTTAGAATTAGTAAATATAATTACGACGGTTGAAAACCGTCACAATATGGAGATTACGACAATTAGCCACCCGTCGTGAAAATAAATAATACTTAAAATTAGTAAATATAATTACGACGGTTGAAAACCGTCACAATATGGAGATTACGACAGTTAGCTATCCGTCGTGAAAATAACGACGGTTTGTACGACAGTTTTCACAACCGTCGCAATACAGCCTCGCGACGCACGTTTCTGCGACGGGGTTGAAACCGTCGTAATTTACAAATTGCGACGGTTAAAACCGTCGTAATATGGCAAAATGAACCGTCGCAATGTGCCAATTTTCTTGTAGTGCAGGGCTCTACCGAATACCCGCAAGCAAAGCCACACAGTAACAATACAAGCAGAGGGAGCAACTCAACCTCTAGTGCAATCATGCTCCTAGATTCTACCTATTCTAGATATGTACCTATTCTAATGCTTCAAGAAAGTCAAACAAAACATGTCAATACAGAAAAGAAAAAGAAAAGAAAGCAGATCCTCCAAGCTTCAGCTTTTCCAACAGCAACTCAGTCTTCAGACTTCAATCACTCTTGACAAATATCAATTTGCTTTTCCAGGTTTCAACCCTTCAACATAAGTTTCAACTTATCTTCTCCTTTAAGCTTCAGCTTCTTGATCAGCTCCACCTTCAGGCTTTACTATTAACCACAAGTATCAACTTGGCTCCTTCAGGATCTCCAACCATCAAGGTAAGTATCAAATTCCTTTGTTCTTCAAGCTTTAGCTCTTCAGAATCAATCTCAATCACTTAGAAGTATCAACTTCATCCTTCAGTCTTTACTTCATCTTCAGGGGTCTTCAAGTATCAACTTGATCCTGTTGCTCTTCAAGCTTCAGCTGGAATGGAAATACTCAAGGATTTATCCTCTTCCATACTCTTCATTGAAGTCTTCATCTTCACACTCAAGCTCAACATCTCTCAAGATAATCAAACCAGAGGAAATCACTTACTGGATAAGCTGGGGATATTGAACTGCTTATTGACCACCAAAGGTGCCTATAAGGGTTCAACATCAAAGGAATGGTTCCCTCAAAAGTTCTACTTCCTAGGTACAATCACTTATCCCTCCAAAGGAGAGAGGTGTATACCATGGAAGGACTTTGAATCATAGGGAGGAATGGAGGTGAAAGATACCATCCATTTTTGAGAAAGAAGTTAACTAGGTCTAAATTCTTCCTAATCCCTAACCCTAAAACAAACAACAAAGCAAACAAGATCAAGCTCTCAAGCTCCTCAATGCTCCTCAATGCTCCTACTAGGCTCCTCAATGCTCCTACTAGGCTCCTCAATGCTACTCCAAGCAATCCCAAGCTCTCCAAGCCCACAAAGCAAAGCAAACAAAAATTCAAGCCCACAAGGGCAACACAAACAATCATCAACTACAAAAATCATCTAAAAATAGTATACTACTATATTAAAACCTAATATAATTCCTAAGGGATCCTACATACCTACCCTTAATACCCTTATATGCCCCAATACCTATCTTGACCTAGAAACCCAAAATTCTAATGTTATTGTGGACCTATGTTAAGGATTAACCTAATTCTACACCACCTAAAATCATTTAAGCAAAACTAACCTAAAATTCATCACAAAATTATGGAATAAATCCAGGGGGAAGCTAAAGCTTATACCTAACTATCCTAAAAAGAATGGCCTAAAAATGTTAAGGGAACTACCTAAACAAAATTCTACAAATTCATGTATCAACATAAAAGAAATAAAATGCAATAAAAAGTAGAAAATACACAAAAAATATCAAAAATGCATGAAATGAAAATATTTTTATTTGATAATTTTCTAGACATTATTATGAAGTGGGAGCAAAAATTCCCATTAAAAAATCATTAATTTTCCATTTATTATGATTTTCAAAGTTTGAAATAAAATGGAAGAAAATAAAAATGAAATATTAAGCTGGGGTGCAGAAAGTAACCAAATACAGTGTAATACGCGTATGGGCTCAAAAGGGGGGTTCAGATAGTATAAGCGCTGGGCCCAATTCATCATCAGAAATTAAATCAAAAAACATAAAGAAAAAGAAAAATCCATGGTGCAAATAGAAACCAAATACAGTTCATTATCCAATTGGGCCTTGATTGGGGGTGGGATTAGTCATTGGATCACTAAGCCCAAGAAACCACCGTTTAATGAAACAGTGCGTTTCATTCGTTTCTGAATTCCCTCTCAAAATGAAATTGAATTGTGTCCGTTGGATCGTTTCTCAGTCAACCAGTCTTGCTTGATCTAATGGCATGGAACTCATCTTCTTCCTCCAGCTAGGGTTCTTGGAACCTCCATGAAAACGCAGAGCTTCAAACACTCATCTTCCTCAACTCGGATTCCATTAATACCTCACCAAATGCAACAATTAAAAACCCTAGATTGCTCCAAATTCCACCAGGAATCTAGCCATGGCATCAGAACTCATTGAAACTCTCTCAAACCTAAAACCCGATAGCAACTTCAAATAACTGATCAAGAACCAATCTTAGCAATTCTCAAAATTAAAGGTCCTAATCTCATCCTCATGTTTCCTTGAACACTTCTTGCTATTAAACTAAGATTATCCCCAATATTCAGTGAGTTCTTGGTCCATAAAGAAATGGTGTCAACAACAAAACCATCACCAATTCTCTTCAAACTTTCCAGAAAGCTTCCCCTAATGATCCTTAACCATTCTAACCTATTAATCCTATCTAATAGCACTTAAATTAGAGTGTAGAGAGAAAGTTACAAACCTGGTAAAATCGAGTGAACAGATGAAGAAATCCTCCAATTCAGACCTTCAATCTTTCCCAATTCCTTCATTGAGTAGTATTCTTGCTTCTGTATGCAAAAAGAAGGATTGAAACTGCTTGATTCTTGGAAACCGATCTTGAGTTGCAGAGGTAAAAATCCAAAAGCTCATACACGATTCATCAATGGAATTGCCCCTAATTTGATCTGCACACCCTCACTATGATCTATGGAATGTGTTTGTGTAGAAAAAAGGAATGGAAATGAAGAAGAATGTGAAATTGAAACTTGACTTGCAATGGAAGCAACAAGATAGCACTCTCTCTTCTCTGCACCAACTCTCACCAACCTTTGCTTTGAGCAAGTTCTAATCATCTTATAGAACTTGTAGGAACTGTCTAGAACCTTCTGGAACACTCCAATGATAATTTGAACTTCTCATCTCATGATATTTGATTTCATTTCTCACCATATGCTATCTCATGCCCTAGTCCTTGTAACCTTTGTAACTGACTTGAAATTCTCCCCATATGAGATTTATGAAGTGTTACAATGCATAACTAACTTGTTTATTGAGTTTCTTCATGTTTTGCTTTGGTGCCTTAAGATGCAAGTAAGCCATTTCCAAAGCATCCCTATGATCTAGGCCTCAAATCAAAATTGTGGCTGAACCATTGTTCTTAAAATGTCCTTTGGAGTCAAAATGACCTATTATATGACATGGTTTGGATGTATAACTTGTGATTTCCAATTTTCAATTTCACCTTATTTAACTTATGCCTCCATTTTAGGCCATTTTTATCACTTTTTGATACAATCCTTTTCAACATCTCATGACCTCCCTATTAGCCTTAAAACATCATTATAAGCAAGTTTGTTGTTGAAGATTTTTCCATTTGAAGCTTGGAACTAGGAGATATGGCCTTATGCTTGAAATGACCTATAACCTCCAAATGACCAAAATGCCCTTGACTTGTCAAAGCCATAAGTTGAGTTCTAAAAATCCTATCAAGGACTTCTAGTACTCTCTAGAAATCTAAGAAGATTCTCTACAACATTCATGTTGACCAAGAGTTCATAGGAATCATCCTACTAGGGCAAAAGTTGGATGCAAGTTGGGTGACTTTCAAGGACCCAGATTCACATACCTCAGATGACCTGTAATTTGTCAAAGTCATAACTTGAGCTATACAAATCCTATCAAGGACTTCTAGTACTCAAATTAAAGCTAAGAACAATCTCTACAATATTCATGTTGTGGGGAAGATGAGATGACAATCACATCTTGAGCTAAACTGCCTTGAAGATAGGGATCAAACTAGGGGATTTTACACTGTCGAGCCTTAGAAACCCAAGCTTAAAACTTCTAAAACTCCTCAATCATGATGAGTTGGTCTAGGAATAATCCTTATAGCATCTCAATACATCATTCCATGATCACATGGCTCTTGGATTAGGTCTCAACCCTCTCCAAATCATCAGTTGACCTAGGGTTGACCCAGTCAAACCCTCATTCCACTACTCATGGCTGAGTCTTCTGAATTCTTGTACAATGACCTCTCTAGGCTTCATGATGGCTTTCAAGACATCTCATAAGCTTTCTCAAAGCTTAAAGTCCATCCTCATGGTCTCAGAATCATCTGAGGAGCTCCCACAACTCTCAAGTTATGAGACACGCAACCTTGGTTTCAACCAATCTCTCTGAGGATCTCTTGAGATATCAATCTTTGAACACTTGAATAACCTTCTTGGCCAGCTTCAAAGTCTCATACAACTCTTGATGGGTAAATAAATGTTGGTCAAATTTTGGGGTGCAACAAATATGACTATCAAAGGTGGGACTTTTGGGTTGCCTACAGACTTCTTAATCAAGAAAGCTCAATACTACGCTGATCATATGAGCATGGATACATTTAAGGCAATCTTCGCCTTACTTATTTATGGAGTACTACTTTTCCCGAGTTTTGAAGGATTTGTCGACCTCAACGCCATCAAAATCTTCATGAAGAATAATCTAGTACCAACTTTATTGGGTAACACTTACCATTCTGTGCATCTCCGAAACTTTCATGGTGGAGGGATGATCACCTACTGTGTGCCCTTATTATACAAGTGGTTTATTTTGCACTTGCCCAAGTCTGCTTCTTTTTCGGATCTTGACAAAGGACTTTGGTCACCAAGGATTATGGCGCTAACAAAATTGGACATTGATTGGTATAGCCGTGTGTATGATGGGATCTTGATCATTGATAGCTATGGAGACTTTGCTAACATACCCTTACTTGGCTTTAACGGAGGAATCAATTATAATCCTATTCTAGCTCGTCGACAATTAGGATATCCATTGAAGGAACCACCCAAGAGTGTTCATGTTGAAATTATTTTCTTCAAGGATGACAAAGAACTTCAAGATAAGGTTATGGCTGCTTGGTGTCACTTGTATAAAAAAGGAAAGGAAAGTCTAGGAAAACCTAATTGTGTGTCTTTGGAACCATATCTTCATTGGGACAGAGAAAGAGCAATTAAGCTGAAGATGCCTTATCCTCGTCAAGATCCTATACCTCCAAGAAGAGAACTTGTTTTGGTTTTTATGTCTGAAGCTGACGAGTTGAAGATCGCTTTGAGAAAAGCACAACATGAGTCAGAAGCATGGAAAAACAAGTATCAAGTGGTTGTCGAAGAGAATGCTGAACTTCAGAAGCAACTTCGGTCAAAGAATGAAGAATCACTTTCTTACAAGAAGAGGAAAACTCTGGAGGATTTATTTTCCTCCGACCCTCAATCTACCCTTTGGAAGTTGATTATGGACAAGCTCACCCTCGAGAAGACCCAGCTGGAAGAGCAGATCAAGTAGCAGAATATGACGCTTCCTTAGAACTTTATTAGCTTTTATTTAGCTATTTATTTGAGACTCTTTAAGGAATACTTATTTGTAATCCGTTATTAAAATAATAAACGTCTTCTTTCTACCGCAATGTCCATAAATATTGGAATTCCATGAAATTCTTGCATCTGCATCCTGCATTTTTCATGTAGCATTTTTTGCATATGCATGTGTCTCTTCTCCGTTGCGGCTCATCCGGATTTATGTCTTTGTCTGTCAGCTGACATCTGAACCATCTGACCAAGCTTGAAGTACTTACTGAAGGATAGTAAAGAGAACGAAAGATATGGATCCCATGACTGGCTTCAGAATTGTGACTAATCCGATATTTGATGGCAGTGTTCAACAAGTGGATGTTCCTATGCAACCTCAGCCTCTGCAAGATGACCTATTTGTTCAAGTTAATTCCTAGTTTCCGCGGTGTATATCAAATCCTCTAAATGTCTGTACTGAGATAAAGATGAACGATCTTAGAATTATAACAAATGAGAAAGGATTTCACGATCTCGAAGAACAATCGAAGGTGGTGAAAAGGGCTGATATACATAGTCTCGAGGCTTATAACCTATGTCTATTTCCAGGAGTGGTTATTCCTCCAGAGTTCAAGATGCCTGTCTTTGAAGTATACAAGGGTATTAGTTGTCCAAGATACCATTTGACGATGTTTTGTCAGAAGATGACTGCTTATATTGACAACGACAAACTGATGATTCACTACTTTCAAGAAAGTTTATGTGAGGCATCCTTGATATGGTATATGAAGCTACAAAGTAACCACGTTCAGTCTTGGGAAGACTTAGTCGTTGCTTTTATGAAACAATACAATTACAATCTGGATATAGCTCCAGATAGTAAGAATGACGATGAATCTTTCAGAGAATTGGTAGTTCCAGTATCTTATTCTCAACATCAGTATGTAGTGCCCGCTCAGTGCAAACAACAACTACCTCCTAAGTAGAGGTTGACCTTTCCAGATCAACATTAGAATCGACAGGTTCGAAGACGGTTTCGTAATCGGAGGATACCTCTGAGTATTCCAGAAGAAGAAACTCGCTGGTTTGATCCTATCTCGATGACTTACCATCAATTGTGGTCTTATTTTGCTAGAAACTCGATAATGAAACCCAGAAGGACTAGAATCATGAAGTCTCGCCCACCTTGGTTCAACTCAAACTCCAACTGTGAATTTCACGATGGAACAATGAGGCATTCAATTGAAGAATGCATGGTATTTCAAGAGAAAGTTCAAGAGATGATCGGCGACAAAGTGTTGACCTTCAAAGGCAGAGGCCCACGTGTGAACGGAATGCCATTGCGTTGACGAATACGAAGACTTAATAAAATCCCAGAGAAAGGCTTGTCTGGATTTTCACTTTATGTTGCTTATGTGTATTTCATTTCTTTGATTAAAAGCATATTTGGCATGTAAGAACTTATTATTTTGAATGTTAATGCAATAAAATGTTTGTCTTGAAGAAATTCATTCGTATTCACTCAAATCATTTTTCATAATTTATAATGCCGACTTTACCCGATCTCTTGCTCTAATAGAGAATTGGGAGGAGGATGACGAAGTAAAACGCAGGATCTCTTGTTGTATGCTTTTGAATAAAAACCCTACTGATGATGTAAGGCATTGTTTCAAACCCCCTAAACACCAGAAGTAGTTAACCCCTCTTTTAAGCCTTGAGGAAGGATCTGTTTTTTTCTCTCCCAAATTAAAATCTCATTTTTAACCTAGTGCAGGGTATTAAAAAAAAAAGAATGAGCATCTTTCAAAAATTGGGTGGGCATAAATGTATACTTTGACCCTTATTCCTTTGTTTTACAAATCATAAATTAAGCCCAGATACAACCCTCAAAAGTCCTAATTGAAGTAAGGTTTATCTCGAAAGCATACTCGATGAGATAACGTTTCCTGACTCCTTTGAGCTTTGCTCAAACTTTGTTGGCATTATAAATTTAAATTTATATCCTAACTAGTGATTCTGACACAAGTTATCGTGATATCTCTTTTCAAAAAGAACTTCAAGACAAACATGTATGTTGCATTAACAGTTTTGAAATTAACATTTTCGACTTGCTAACTTCGCTTGATATCTTAGAAAGTTTACATGTGAACATCAGTGTTAAGTTTGTTACATTGGAATTTGAAGACTCTGCTAACCTGGGGCCGATTATTTTTGAGCGGTCTATTTCTTTACAAGTTCGACCATACCTGAAGCACGAGTTTGGAGACTCAGTTATACATGATACCGTCAATCCGGGGTAGTTACGCCGAGATTCGGCAAATCTCTCCAAGAGTTTGAAAATAGTGGGCCAATTGGACCCCACGTTCTCTGTAAAATCCTCTTTGAACGACCTTTTTCTCATAAAGCATGTACTCTGGGGCATTTGAGAAATAAGGATTATGTTACCCATTCACAATGCTTATTGTTCAAAATGGCAACTATTACACAGTTCATCAAGATCAAAACTACGTTCTTCATGTCCTCGATGATTTTTTTTACTTCAATTGGCCATGATTCCTCTAATAGATCTCTATTTCAAGCAGTGATGATCAATGCAAGAAATTTCCAGTGAGTGACCTGCAGATTCCCAGTGGTTTGCTTAGTTTCACATTCCCAGTGAAGTGGATGTTTTCCTACTCCTCAGTAAATCTCTCTCACTATGCCGATTTCCCTCAGCGAGACGGATGTTTATTTCATCCCCATTAAAGTTTCGATGCCGACATAGTCAACAACTTTGTTAACCCAGGTTTCCCCATTGAAGTGGATATTTATTTTATCCCCTGTGAAACTTCAGTTCGGGTATCTTCGTCTGCAACTCTAGTATGAATCTCTCCAGTGAAATGGATATTTATTTTATCCATGGAGTTCTCCAGTTATGAGTTTGATCCGCTCCCAGTAGATCTTTATTCTCATCTTTAACAAGATAACCGAGATTTATCAAGATGTTATATCCCTAAGTAGAATGTCTTCTATCCCCTAGAGAAGTTTTTGAAGCCTTGAAGCAGAGTTGCGATCCCATATTTAATTCTCCACCTATCCCCAGTGATGCTTCTTTCTTCGAAGACTGGTCGGATGTTTGTTTCGGGATGTTTATTTCATCTCCGGTTTCCTTTTGTCGTTTGTTTTGTTAGTATCCAACATACGCATAGCATATAGATAGATAGCATGACATATGCATTTTGCATCTTTGTGTTGTTTGTTTTGTCACTTTGGCCGTGGTTATCCCCAAGTGACTGGGTGTGTCTTCTCCTTCCAAGTAGAGTTGTCAGTCTTAGGCAGAAAGATCATAATATTTCTAATTCCCCACTGAGTTTGATCCTCGTGGAAGACGGTTGTTTTAGTACATTCCCAGTTGAGTTCATACCTCATTGGTCGAGCCTTGCTTGACAGTTTCTCTTCAGTTACTTCCTGAATTGAACTTCAGTCCCCGACAATCACATTGTGGATATCTCCAACTTTTTGAGCATGGATTAGGCGTGCATTTATTTTGCACCTTCACTCCCCAAGAGAATCTTTATGAAGATCACTATTGAAGACAGGTTAATTCTCCAACAATATTACCAAGATTTTCCCAGCAATTTATATATGTATTTCCAGCAATCTCTTTATTTGAGCAACTCGTTTTGATCAGGATTTCGTTCAAAACGACAAAGGGTAGTCTCCTCAAGACAGTTTGTCCATCCTCGGCGATTTTATCAAGATTATCAACTCGTCAAATGGCATCTCTACGGAATCCCGTCAAAGAAGTTTGTCGAAGACTTTAACAAATATTTCTCTTTATTTGAGAATTATCACTTCAAGAGTTTCATATATTTTACAACTACAACAAAGGTACTCCTCAGGAATGTATTTCCCAGTGAGTTCATTACACAAGACTAATTCAATCAAATGGCATCTCTCCTGAGAAGTTTGGTGAAGTTTATTACAATTGATTTCTCTTTATTTGAGAAGACATATTTTGCAAATCAACCGACCTACATCTCTTCTGAAGATCCCCGGTGAAGCTTTATAATCTCCAGTAAAATTCTGATTGCCTTGTGAAGATACACACCTGCGTATTCGTCATTCCAGGAATAAACAGAGACCCGCTCATGGCACACAAACCATGAGGCGTGGGGAGGTTTATTTCAAGGAAACTGAGACCCGTTCGTGGCATACAAACCTTGAAGTGTGGGGAGGTTTATTTTGGTTATTACCTTTTCTTAGGCTATCATACATCTGATAGTAGGTAATTTATCGTATCTTTTTGGTTATTACCTTTGCTTAGGCTATCATACGTCTGATAGTAGGTAATTTACTGTATCTTTTTGGTTATTACCTTTTCTTAGGGTATCATACGTCTGATAGTAAGTAAGTTACCGTATCTTTTGGGTTATTACGTTTGCTTAGGCTATCATACGTTTGATAGTAGGTAACACACCTTTCTTTTGGTCAGATACCTTTGCTTAGGCTACCATGTTCGATAGTAGGTCATCTTTCCTTTCTGTGTTCACCTTTTCTAAGGCTATCATATATTTTGATAGTAGGTAACACACATCTTTTTGGTCAGACACCTTTTCTTAGGCTGCCATATGTCTGGTAGTAGGTGATCTCTCGTTTCAAGTTTATTACCTTTTCTTAGGTTGTCATGTGTTTTGATAGTAGGTAATACACCTTGTTTTGGCTATTACCTTTTGCTAGGCTATCATACGTTTGATAGTACGTAATATACCATCTTATTTTGGTCAGATACCTTTGCTTAGGCTATCAAGATTGGTAGTAGGTCATCTTTCCTCTTCATGTTGCCTTTTCTTAGGCTATCATTTGACTGATAGTAGGTAGCAGGCGTTTCTTTGTTTCAACCGAATACCTTTGCTTAGGCTACCGCGCGTTGGTAGTAGGTTATCCTTCACTTTCAGGTTCCTCGCCATTGTTCAAGCTACTGTACTCTTGGTGGTATTAATACATCTTTTTCTTAGGAGATTCTTCGGTGCTGGTTGTCTCCTTTCCCCGTGGAGTCTGTTTTTCTTTCGCTGTTCCTGTGTTTCTCGTGGGTGGTGTCTCGTTTTTCCCCTGTGACATCTTTTCCTCACAGGATCGTCTGTCTTGCATTTTCATATCATTGCATATCATATGCATTTGGTGGCATCTTAGGGCCAAAAATTTGTGCAATGTTTGTATTTAAGTCCCTCCTATCGCATCGAGACGGAGATTTCAATCTCCATATCTCCGGATAGAAGAAACTTAAATAGGGGCATCTGACACACCCTAATTTTTTACCTTAAGATCCCACCTTTCTTGTGCGTTTTTTTTTTTGCGTTATTCGAATTTATATTTCATATATTTATGTTTTTACGACTAACGAGCCTGCGCAGGAACGTCTAACAGGTAATTTTTGCTTCTAACTTAAGCACTTCAATCCATCTCCGGGTTATTTCTAAGCATAACATAAAGTCTTTATCAAGAGTACCCCCAAGCCGTAGAATTCTATTTTAAAGGAGAGCTGAGATGAATCAATTTGGGTTTTTATGATCCTCCGAGGCATTACGATTTTGTTTTGGTCTGTGCGATAAGTAATCAAGTTCTCTCTATTCAAAGCTTCTCGAGTGTCATTTGCAAGCCGCTATGTTTCAAAAATCGAGACCACAGTTGAATTGGCAGTATTTTGGATGTATCTTGGATATTCAAGTGTCGACCAGTTAATTTTATGAAAGTGTCTCTTAAAACAGAAAGTGGGAGTTTAATTATGGTTACCCGTCTGCTTTTAAATCAACGCACATCAAAATTGGAAATTCATAATCAAGACCTTTGGAGCCGAAACATTTATTCATTAATCAGAAATGGCTTGCATTTTATTACATGGCTTGAGCTACAAGCTACTTTCTAAATTGCAAAATTACAAAATTGTTGGATTACATAAATTCCTAAAGGCTAATTCCTAAGACTTCTAACTCCTCGGATCGTCAAGCTTTGACCGTCGTCTTCATCGCATACTGAGCCTGCACAGTGAACAACAGTCAAATTCAGAGTTAAAGGTCATTTATTTTGCCTCAGCTCTCAAGAAATTGTCATCACCGGGCTGGGACGGAAGGGCAACAACCAAAGTCACCGCCAACTTCCAAAATCAGGGACAATTTTATTTTCGGCAGTATCAAGGCAACTTCTGTTCTTATCTTTTTTTAAAGTCATTCCGCGGGACAGAGGTCCAACTTTCCATTTTCAACAATTGTCAAAAGTCAACGGGTCAAAGAAGATTTTTTTTGGCCAAAGCTAGCAAAGCCCAAACAGCAGGCCCACCATGGTAGCGCCTTCGTGAGAAGAGGAGGGAGGTCTCAACAACAACAAAATTCTACAAGCAAATCAACGTCACCAGCATCAATAATTAAAATTAATTGAAAATTAATCCAACATTAATCCATCCAGCAACAACAGTAACTTCAAGTTTAACGGCGTCAAAATTCAACACACAGTCTGATACGAAAGAGGAAAAGGATCAGACAGATCCAAAATCATCAAAGAACATAACGGCAAATCTGTATCTCCCAGACAACCGTGAATCAAGAACATAAAGAACTAAAGTGTCTCTAAAATCTTTCCAATATCCATCAGACAACATCGATTTGAAAGGGGAAAGTTTTAAAAATAAAACTTAATTGCAGTCCCCAAACGAATTATAAAAGAAGAAGAAGAATCACAAATTTAAAACGGAAAAAAACCATCACGATAGCAAAAGCTCGGACCCTTCAATCACCACCGCGGAATCTCTTCCAAACCCAGATCACCGTAATACTCCATCGAAACGAGCAACAATAGTGAAACTCTGTTCGTTTCAAATACACCACCACATAAAGCTCAAATTGCGAAAACGTCTTTATAGCCGAGGCTCAGACGGAGTTCGCATCATCATCACAAGCCGCGATAACTACCACCGTCGTTTCACCTCCGTCCAACCAACTATAAGGATATCGCAAACGACACTGTCACCTTCATTTTAGGGTGAGTCTTTTACTAACATGATTCTTCTGGTTTTTGTATGGACAGGAAAGAGCAAGAAACGATAGAAGAATGATGGAGGAGCGGGTAGAAACCACATGCAGGAAGAAGGAGATAAGAAAAATGAAGAAGTACAGAGATGGTGAGAGAGAGGGGTCGGCGGCGCAGAAGAGAGTGGGGAGGGGAGATTAGCTCCTTAGGGTTTTTTTATGATTTTGTTTTATATTTTGTAATGTGATCACCTACACACACACACACACACACCATAGTTACGGTGCACCCCATGCATGCAACCCTGTGATCTCCAACGGATCCGCATCCAACGCTCTACAACACAACTCTACCGTAGACCCTCGTAATCCCACACACAACCAATCCGTGCGCCTAACCACCCATCTAACCCCTTAATCTTCCCTTAACTTTTGATTAAACCGCTAATTTTATTTAATCTGAATTAATTAAAATTTTTATTTTCAAATTAATTTATTTATCTAATAGTTATCCCCTTAAAAAATCAACCACCTTTTTTTTATTTAATTTAATCAACCCTCTTTTTTTTTTCTAATCAATTCACTTTTTTTAATAATAAAAACCTTTCTTTAATTAACTTTCATCTTTTATAATAACCAACTTTTAATAAGAAATCTATTAATAATATCAACCAAAAACTTTTATAATAAGCAATTTTTCTTTTGTAATTTAATTTAACTATTTATCTTTTATATTAATAATTAAATCTTTTTATAAAAAGAAAACTCTTTTAATTTAGTTAAAGTAATTTACACTAATAATAACAACCTTTTACAATCTGACTAATAACCTAATCTATAATAACAACTTTTATTAAAATTGAACCATTTTATCCTTTTTTATTTAAAAAGATAAAATAAACCCTTTTAGAATCCTTTTAGTTAATTTCTGTTTAGAACTTAGTTCAAAACTTTTACTAAATAAAACTAATATATCTAACTTAAGAGTAACCTCACATAACTTAATTAACGCATTTCCATCTCTCAGCACCAATTCCGATTTAATTTCCATGATCCCGCGCTTGGCTTATCTGTTTCCAGCACTTTTATCTGTGTGTATGGATTTATTTATTTGCCTTTATTTTTACTGTCATTTATTTTTATCGCATTGCATTATGTCCAAAGGAAGAATCTGCGCATGACTTACTACTTGTGCGTATGCATGTCATCTTGTATCATCTTCCCCACTCGACCCTTGATCCTTTTCAAGTTGATCGCTTAAGGTTAGATCCTACCCCATAAGGAGGACCTTTTTCTTTTTACAACATAGAAAAAAAACCATTCAACTCAATCAAACTATTTCTCCCATTAGAGAATAAGATGTTAGTCATCTTGACATTCGAGAAATAAATCTCCTGCCCCATAACAATACAATCGAGATATAAGATCTTTTCCGCTTGAGAGTAATAGTGGCATACTCGTCGATTACAATCCGAGTTTCTAAACCCTTCTCTCAAGACGATGCAAAGACCATCTCCTACAAGTTGTGGTAGTTAAGTCGAGTGTTCTCCCTCAAGATGACGACTCGTCTTTTCTCCTAGAACCAATCAATCAACAAACCCTTTCCCTTTGGAATTTTGACCAACAGTCAAGAAGTTCCTCAAACCCTTTAGGGGAACTACAAATACTCTGATTCCACTCCCGTCAGGATATGTAGGCACAAGACGCGACGTCTTGGCGAGTATACTTAGAAATAAACCAATAGGTCTCTTATCCTTAAGCAGAAAACCCTTAGCAATAAACACATAAAACAAGAGGTTCATGTAGAGTACTACATAAACTTAGGATGGTAGCACCTTCCCTAAGTTTAACCAACCCCCGAACCTATAACTCTCTAGCTTTTGCATTTGCATTGCATTATGGGTAATTTAATCTTTTTCCCTTCCTTTGGACAGATTAAAGACCGGTGGTGAACTAAATGAATTAAGATTCAAATTAATTAATAATTTGACATCAAATTCTCACCGCGATAGAATTAAAAGTGATCATGGGAAGGAATTTGAGAACAAAAAAATTGCTGAATTTTGCTTATCTGAAGGGATTAGCCATGAATTATGTTCTCCCATTACTCCATAGCAAAATGGAGTTGTGGAATGAAAGAATATAACTATCTAGGAATCTGCTAGAGCTATGATGCATGCAAAGAAACTGCCTTACCACTTCGGGGCTGAAGCTATGAATACTGCTTGCTATGTTCATAATAGAGTGAACTTAAGAACAGAAACCATGACTACCTTGTATGAGATATGGAAGGGAAGAAAGCCTACTGTCAAGTACTTCCATGTGTTTGGAAGCAAATGCTACACATTGGCAGATCGTGACCAAAGAAGAACGATGGATCCATAAAGTGATGAAGGAATATTTTTGGGTTATTATATTAACAGCAGAGCCTATAGAGTATTCAACTCCAGAACCAAAGCTATAATGAAGTCCATCAATGTTGTTGTTGATGATGTGCATAAGGAGGTTGATGTCCTAGAAGATGTTGGAACATCCCTTGATATCTCAGTAGAGTCTGCAGACAAAGACACTGATCCTAATCCTACTAATGCAGAACCTGAATCTGAACTAGTAAACAAAGGACCCTCTACCAGAATTCAGAAAGACCATCCTATGGATCTTATCATAGGTGATATAAATAAGGGAGTCCCTACTAGATCCAGAGAAGTCATAACAAGTTCTTGTTTCGTGTCTAAAATTGAACTAAAGAATGTCAAGGAAGCCTTAACTGATGAATTCAGGATCAATGCCATGCAAGAAAAGCTAGGGCAATTCAAGAGAAGTGAAGAATGGGATCTTGTTACAAGACCTAAAGGAACAAATGTGATTGGAATAAAATGGGTATACAAGAACAAGTATGATGAAAAAGGAGTGGCTTAAAAAATAAAGCCTGATTGGTTGCTCAGGGATACACTCAGATTGAAGTGGTTGACTTTGATGAAACTTTTACTCCTGTAGCTCGCCTTGAATCTATCAAATTACTTTTGGGAGTTGCTTGTATTATGAGATTCAAGCTGCTTCAGATGGATGTTAAGAGTGCCTTCTTAAATAGATACCTAAATGAAGAGGTCTACGTGGAACAACCTAAGGGATTCATTGATCCAACTTTTCCCAATCATGTTTATAAGTTGAAGAAAGCTCTGTATGGACTAAAGCAAGCTCCTAGCTGGGTATAAAAGATTAACATAATTTCTTGTTGATAATGGATACATATAAGGTGGCATAGATAAGACTTTGTTTATCAAAGAAGAAGGAGGAAAGCTCATGATTGCCCAAATCTATGTTGATGACATTGTGTTTGTTGGGATGTCTGATAAGATGGTTCAACATTTTGTCCAGCAAATGAAGTCAGAATTTGAAATGAGCCTTGTTGGTGAATTAACCTATTTTCTTGGGTTGCAAGTCAAAGAGATGGAAGATTATATATTCCTATCTTAGAGTAAACATGCCAAGAATATAGTTAAGAAGTTTGGGATGGAGAAGGTCAGTCACAAAAGAACACCCGCTCCTACCCATCTTAAGTTGTCTAAAGATGAAAAGGGTGTAAATATGGATCAAAGTCTCTATAGAAGTATGATAGGGAGCTTGTTATATCTTACAGCAAGCAGGCCTGACATTGCTTTTGTTGTAGGTGTGTGTGCTAGATACCAAGCTGAACCCAAAGTGAGTCATATCAATCAAGTAAAGAGGATTCTGAAGTATGTTAATGGAACAAGTGAGTATGGAATGTTATATACGCATGGATCTAGCTATGTGTTATCTGGGTATTGTGATGTTAATTGGGTTGGAAGTTATGATGATAGGAAAAGCACGTTAGGAGGTTGCTTCTTTTTGGGGAATAATCTTATATCATGGTTCAGCAAGAAGCAAAGTTTTGTGTCTCTGTCTACTGCTGAAGCTGAATATATAGCAGCTGAAAGTAGTTGTTCTCAACTGGTGTGGATGAAACAAATGCTGACTGAATATAATGTCACACAAGATGTCATGACATTGTATTGTGACAATTTAAGTGCTATAAACATCTCAAAAAATCTTATTCAACACAGTAGGACCAAGCATATTAATATTCACCATCACTTTATAAGAGAGTTTATTGAAGACAAGATCATTGCCTTAGAACATGTTGCTACAGAGAAGCAGCTAGCTGACATCTTCACTAAGACATTGGATGCTAGTCAATTTGAAATTTTAAGAGGCAAATTAGGGATTTTCATTTATGAGGATTTGTAGCAATTATTGCTGAGTGGAAATATCATTCAAGAGGTTTGGTATTTTCCAAAAATAAAGATGTCTCAACAACACTTATTATTTCAAAATACATTAAAAGATATTTTCACACGCTACCCTAACCTCACTTATCATTCCAACTGCTCTTTCATCTCCCATACTTTCACAGAACTCTTGCTTGAACATCATCGTCCCACACACAAAAATCTCAAGATGTCTCAGCAGCATGGTTCAACTCCGTCCAAGTCTACTAGGTCAGAATCTAAGACTACGACTCATCCTGTGAGCATCTCGTTTGATGATGTGATAGATGTGGCTCCGCTAGCCATGGTTCCCTATGACGATGTTGAGTTGACAAAGTCCACAAACTCACATGCAAGCGGTTCCAAACAGGATCCTATAGGTAACACTTCTAATACTCATCTTGATTCAACCTCTGAAAATATGACCAAAGAGGGTAGTATGTATGTTGATAGAGCCATTAAAAAGTTGGTTACTAAGGTTTTGTATGGAGGTCACAATGTTCCTGGGATTTCTACCCCACTTTCTTGAATGGATGTTATTCCCACTTTTGATGCTAACCAAAGTGAGGAAAGAGATGTTGATTGTTCTCCTTCCGAGAAGAGCATTGATACTGATAACCTGCACAAGTTGGCTAATTATGTGCTTAAGGAAGGGGTGATTGAAAGTGATGCTAATGATGATGCTGATATTTCTGGTGTGGGGAACAAGACTGATGGTTCTGATCAAAGTAAGAAAAAAACTAATGTCTCTGATGATGTTGTGGATCTTGATAACTGATGTTGTGATTCGCAAGTGCACGAATAGCGTCGGAGTAATATAAAAGATTATTGATCCCACAGAGACCAAACATCAATCTATCAATTAATGTTGTTATGGTGTTTATCTAAGGTAAGTCAATTTGGAGTTGGGTTGTGCAAAATAAAATTAAAGTGCAAGAATAAATTAAATAATAAAACAGCAGGCTTGGATGTAATTCACATAGCTAGGCAGTATTCCAAATGCACACAAATAGACTTAAGGGGTAATGTTTTCTACTCACGAAAAGAACTAATTTAACGGGAACTGTCGCTTTCGTGTATTCAAAACCGAGTTTATCCCCTAACCGATCCCTCTTATTGTCACTTATAAAAAGGCGCGCATTGTGTTAGAGTGATTAAACCTATTTTTAAGAAATATAGTTTCTTGACTTAGTTGAAAAGTATTTTGACCTGGAATTTCTAACAGAAAGAGGTTCTTGCAAACTGGACTTTAAATCCATAAACGCGTCCAAAAATAGTTTTAAAATCGTTTTTCTAAAGCATTAAAGATTCCTACTTAACTGGACTAAGCACTTTCGCTTCCTTTGAACAGTTAAGACTAACCAAATTTATCTAAAGGTTGGACGACTTTCTATCTTACCCAACAGATTTTAAGTGCAGAAAATATGTATTAAAAGTCAGAATAACCCCTAAGTGAATCTATCGACAGCCGTATGGAATACCACTTTTAGCTATGATCCTCACATCCTAATCTCTAAGATTTAGTCGGACATGGAAACGTAAATAGACATGGTAAATAAAATGCGATAAATAAGGGCAGATAAATAAAGTGCAGGTAAATAAAGTGCGATAAATAAAGTGTAGGAAATAAATGCAGATAAATAAAAGCGGAAAATAAATAGAAACCTGCTCCAAGCGGGAGGTTTTAAATCTTGGTACAACTAGAAGTAAAAGACTTGAAATAAAATGGCGGCAGGATTAACTTCTACCAAAGTGCTCCAAACCCGATTACAGACTCGATTAGACAATATGATAACCACTCGATGTGAGAAGTTTATCACTTTACAACAGATGGAAATTTATGGCTTGAGTTCTGTAACTAAGCTTGGATGCTTAGAAATGAGGCAGAACTCTTCTATTTATAATGCTAAGAAAGTACAGGGAAAGACTAGAATGCCCCCCCAACTTCTTTTGGGAGGGAAACGAAAATGCAAGGGTGGCGCCCGCCATGCCCTCATGGCACCCGCCATGTGTACTAGAGTGGAAAGAAGTGGGAGACATGGTAGTTGTCAGAAGTTGGTCTCTTATCCCACTCATGACTTCTCCTATGGCGCCCGCCATGGTAAGTGCCATGTGTACAATTTCCTGAAAAGCTGGTCTTTTTGCTTGTTTTTCTTCATTTCTTCTTGGGTAGCTCTGAAAATATAAAATCCTGAAAAAGAGACAAAACGGAGGCATAATACAAGAAAACAGAGATAAAATCCTAAATAACACGTGCGAATCGAGTCTAATAAAAAGTATATTTTAGGTCTATCAAATTCTCCCACACTAAAGCCTTTGCTTGTCCTCAAGCAAAACATCATGATAAAAGAAAGGTGATATCCATAAATGATCTGGGCAAAAAGGGCTTCTAAGTTCAAGCTGGGATGAAGCGATAGGTATTAACTCAGTAAACCACGGGAATCGGAATGACACTTCTCCGTAAATACTAAAAATAAAGAGGATGAATCAGAAGAAGATACAAATGAAAGTTTATCAAATTCCATAGTGCTTCTTGGAAGACAATTCAACAAAGTGATGAAAATAATGGATATGAAGTCAAAACCTAATGTCAAGAACATCTCTCATGACATCAGTAAGTCCAATGATGCATGTAGAAGAACCAGGACTGAAGAAAAAACGACAAATAGCAAAGGGATACAATGCCATGGGTGTGAAGTTTTTAGTCACATTAGAGCTGAATGTCCAACCTATCTCAAGAAACAAAAGAAAAGTCTTGATGTTTCTTGGACTGATGAGGATTCTGACAGTAATCTTGAAGAAGAGTCTGCCAAACATGAAACTGCTTTGACTGGAAGACACTATTCTGATGAAGACTCCATTGAAGATGAATTAACATTTAAAGAACTTGCAGCCTCCTACAAAGAGTTGTACCTTAGAAGCGAATAGGTATGCCATCAAGGTGAAAAGCAGAAGAAACTCATCATCAAACTGAAGGCTGAAAAAGAGGAACACCTTAAAACTATCAAAGAGTTGAATGATGAAGTTGTTGAACATCTTAAAACTATCACTAAGTTGAATAATGAAGTTGCTCAGCTGACTTCCCAACTTGATCAAATAGGCAAGTCTGTTAGAATGATGAACAGTGGTACCAAAACCCTGGATAAGATCCTTCAATCTGGAAGAAGGACAGAAGACAAGACAGGGTTAGGATTTGATGAAGAAAAGAAACCACCTGCAGACAATAATCCTGCCTCACGTCATAAGCCATCTGGATCCAAGGAAAAGATGTTCCATCAAATGTCTCAACATCACGACAGAAATCAACCTAGCCAACCAAGAAGATTCCAAAGATGGAGATGCCGCTCCTGTGGCCGCTTTGGTTATATAAAGCCCTTCCGTTTTAGACTGTATGGATATCCTAAATCTATGCCTCAAGCAAGACGTGATCACAATATTCATTCCTCTAGGAAGCAATGGGTTCCTAAAACTGCTACTACTTGCTTAATAGCTCATATGTCCCTAAAAGTCTCTACTAAGGAAGATTGGTACTTTGATAATGGGTGCTCGAGACACATGACAGGGATTAAAAATCTATTAGTTGACATCAAACCTCACTCTACCAGCTATGTGACTTTTGGAGATGGAGCCAAACGTGAAATTAAGGGAGTTGGAAAATTAAACTGCTCAGGAACTCCTGATCTTGACAATGTTCTGTTAGTCAAAGGATTAACTGCTAACTTAATCAACATCAGTTAATTGTGTGATCAAGGTCTCAATGTCAACTTCACTAAACTTGAATGCTTGGTTACTAATGAAAAAGGAGAGTTGATCATGAAGGGAGTCAAATCTAAAGATAATTGCTACCTATGGGCCTCTCAAGACTCCAAATATGCTCTTGCCAAAGAAGATGAAATGAAATTATGGCACCAGAAACTTGGTCATCTGCATTTAAAATGAATGAAGAAAATCATATCTATGGAAGCTGTTAGAGGAATTCCTAAGCTGAAGATTGAAGAAGGAAAAATCTGTGGTGAATGCCAAATAGGAAAGCAGACAAGGATGTCACACCAGAAGATCCAACATCTCACTACTTCTAAAGTATTGGAACTTCTTCACATGGACTTAATGGGACCTATGCAGGTGGAGAGTCTTGGTGGAAAGAAGTATGCTTATGTAGTGGTGGATGACTTTTCAAGATACACCTGGGTGGTTTTTATAAGAGAAAAATCTGAAGTATTTGATGTGTTTCAAGACCTTTATCAAAAGATTCAAAGAGAAAAGGAAAGCAAGGTTGTCAGAATCAGAAGTGATCATGGGAAGGAATTTGAAAATCAAAAGTTTGTTGAATTCTGTTCCTCTGAGGGAATTAGCCAAGAATCCTCCTCTCCCATTACTCCTCAGCAAAATGGAGTTTTAGAAATAAAGAATAGAACTATCCAAGAATCTGCTAGAGCAATGATCCATGCTAAGAAGCTGCCTTACCATTTCTGGGCTGAAGCCATGAACACTGCCTGCTATGTACATAACAGAGTGACCTTGAGAACAGGAACAATGACCACATTGTATGAAATATGGAAATGAAGAAAGCCTACTATTAAATACTTCCATGTGTTTGGAAGAAAATGCTACATACTTACAGATCATGATCATAGAAGAAATATGGACCCTAAGAGTGATGAAGGTATATTCTTGGGCTACTCTACCAACAACAGAGCCTATAGAGTGTTTAACTCCAGAACTAAGAGCATGATGAAGTCTATCAATGTTGTTATAGATGATGTGCATAAGGGGATTGATATCCCAGAAGATATTGGAACATCCTTTGATATCTCAGCTGAGTCTGAAAACAGAAACAATGATCCTAATCCTACCATCATTGAATCTGAACCAATTAACAAAGGACCACCTACCAGAATTCAGAAAGATCATCCTATGGATCTTATCATAGGTGACCCAAATAAAGGGGTAACCACTAGATCCAAAGAAGTTATTTCAAGTTCTTGTTTTGTGTCTAAGATTGAGCCTAAAAACATCAAGGAAGCGTTAACTGATGAATTTTGAATAAATGTCATGCAAGAGGAGTTGGAGGAATTCAAGAGAAATGAAGTTTGGGATCTTGTGCCAAGGCCTGAAGGAAAAAATGTGATTGAAACTAAATGGGCTTACAAGAATAAGTCTGATGAAAAGGGAGTGGTCACTAGAAACAAAGCCAGACTTGTCGCTCAAGGATACACTAAGATTGAAGGGGTTGATTTGATGAAACTTTTGCTCCTGTAGCTCGCCTTGAATCTATTAGACTTCTTCTTGGAGTTGCCTGCATTATGAAAATCAAGCTGCTGCAAATGGATGTTAAAAGTGCCTTTTTAAATGGTTACCTAAATGAAGAAGTTTATGTGGAACAACCTAAGGGTTTTGTTGATCCAACTTTTCCTAATCACGTGTTTAAGTTGAAGAAAGCCTTGTATGGTCTGAAGCAAGCTCCTAGAGCATGGTATGAAAGATTAACAGAGTTTCTTGTTGATAATGGATACAGAAAAGGTGGCATAGATAAAAATTTGTTTATCAAGGAAGAAAAGGGAAAACTCATGATTGCTCAAATATATGTTGATGATATTATTTTTGGTGGGATGTCATATGAGATGGTTCAACATTTTGTGCAGCAAATGCAGTCTGAATTTGAAATGAGCCTTGTTGGGGAATTAACTTATTTTCTTGGATTGCAAGTCAAACAGATGGAGGAATCTATATTCCTATCTCAGAGTAAGCATGATAAGAATATAGTTAAAAAGTTTGGAATGGAAAATGCCAGCCACAAAAGAACACCTACTCCTACTCATCTAAAGTTGTCAAAAGATGAAAAAGGAGTCAATGTGGATCAAAGTCTCTACAGAAGCATGATAGGGAGCTTGTTATATCTTACATCAAGCAGGCCTGACATTGCATTTGTTGTGGGTGTTTGTGCCAGATATCAAGCTAAACCCAAGATAAGTCATATTAATCAAGTCAAGAGAAATTTGAAATATATCAATGGGACAAGTGAATATGGGATGTTGTACACTCATGGATCTGGTTGTGTGCTATATGGATACTATGATGCTGATTGGGCTGGAAATGCTGATGACAGAAAGAGCACATCAGGAGGCTGCTTCTTTTTGGGAAACAACCTCATATCATGGTTTAGCAAGAAACAAAATCGTGTATCTCTATCTACTGCAGAAGATGAATATATAGCTGCTGGGAGTAACTGCTCTCAACTTGTGTGGATGAAGCAAATGCTTACAGAGTATAATGTCACACAAGATGTCATGACATTATACTGTGACAATTTAAGTGCTATAAACATCTCCAAGAACCCCATTCAACACAGCAGAACAAAGCACATTGACATTCACCATCATTTTATAAGGGAGCTTGTTGAAAATAAAATCATTACCCTAAAGCATGTTACAACAGAAAAACAGATGGTGAATATTTTTACTAAATCCTTGGGTGCCAATCAGTTTGAAATTCTGAGGGAAAAATTAGGGATTTGTATTTATGAAGATTTATAGCAATTATTGCTGAGAGAGATTAATACTCATAAAATGTGTTTTTTTTCTAAAATATAGATGTCCCAACATCACTCTTTATTGCATAGCACGCTCAAGGATACTAACACACGCTACCCCAATCAAAATTTTCCCTTCAACTGCCCTTTCAACTCCCATACCCTCACTAAGTGTCTGCTTGCTTCCCACTCTTTGCGTGTTTCTCCCATTACAACCTGCTTTTCTTCTCTCAGAAAACTCAAAATGTCTCCCAAACATGCTGCAACCTCTTCAAAAGCTTCAAAGTCTGAATCTAAACCCAAGGCTCGTCCCATGAACATTTCTTTTGAAGAAGTCCTTGATGTTAATCCTCTCTCCACGGTTCCTAGTCACGATAACGAAGCTCCCAAGACCACTCCAACTCATGCAAACAAATCTCAACAGACTTTCAAGGGCAAATCCTCTGAAACCTCTGTTGATAATATCACTAGGATGAAGAACAAAGAAGGCATTGCCTATGTTGATAGATTCATTAGGGAACTTGTAACTAAGGTTCTCTATGGTGGACACAATGTACCTGGGATTTCCACTCCCTTATCTCGCATAAATCCCATTCCTAGTTTTGCTGCTGACCTAGGTAAAGATGCTGATAAACTCTCATCTGATGAGAACCCTAATACTGAGAACTTGTATAAGCTTGATAGCTCTGTGCTCCAGGATGTTAGAGAAAATGATGCTGCTAATCAGAATGATGGTATGGAAGACACAACAAACTGTTATACTCCAAACAAGGAAAAGGTAAACATCTCTGAAAATGTGGTGGATGTTGAGGATGTCCCTTCTGATGATGAGCTGATCAAGAATGTTGCCCCGGGTATTGCTAAAAGATTGAAGACTAGAAAGGGAAAGGTTGTGCTTGAGGAATCCCCCTCCAAAAGTCAGAAGAAGAAGACCCCTATTGGATCTCCAAAAACTTGGAGTAAGGTTACCTCTGCCTCCAAGAAGAGAAAAGTTAGGTTGGAAATTACTGACTCAGATGATGATGTTGAAGAGGATGTCCCGAACATCACCCCTGCAAAGAGATCTATTGCTAAGAAGACCACAAGGCCTGTGCCTGCTGCACCTCTTAATAATGTATCCTTCCATTCTATTGACAGCGTGTCAAAGTGGAAATTTGTGTACCAACGAAGGATTGCTCTGGAAAGGGAGTTAGGAAAAGACGCCTTGGATATCAAAGAGGTCATGCAATTGATTACTGATGATGGTTTGATCAAAACAGTTACGACATTTTCCAAATGTTATGATGTGCTAGTAAAAGAATTTATTATGAACATTCCTGCTACCATTACTGAAAGGAAAAGTAAGGATTTTATGAAGGTTTTTGTTCGAGGGAGGTGTGTTGAATTCTCTCCAATGGTGATTGACAGATTCTTAGGAAAGACTGATGAAGGTGAAGGTGAAATGAAGGCTTCTGACAACCAAGTGTGCAGGATTATTACTGCAAACCAACTTAATGCCTGGCCATTTATAGGTAAGCCTTCTGCTGAGTAACTTAGTGTCAAGTATGCCATCCTTCATAGGATTGGTGCTACTAACTGGGTGCCCACTAATCATACCTCAACCATAGATGTTGGATTGGGTAGATTTATTTATGTTGTGGGTACTAAGATTGGTTTAACTTTGGACAATATATTTTTGATCAAATTGTAAAATATGCAACCACTAGTGCTGTGAAACTGCCTATTGCATTTCCATCTCTTATTTGTAAAATCATCCTTAACCAACACCCTGGAATTCTTACTACAAATGATGTGGCTTGCAAGAGGGAATTTGTTATGTCCCTTCATTACAAGTTGTTTGTTGGAAGACATGTCCCAAACATTTTCTTGACTTCTGCTGAGAAGGCTTCTACATCAAGGGATAGGATTATTTTTGAGTTGAAGGAAACATGCAGGGAATTAGGTGATATGATTAATGTGACCACTTCTAGGAAGATTAAATTGGAGGCTTTGATTCAATGTTTAGAAAATGAAGATAATGTGATGCATGATGATGATGCTCAAGAAGATGGAAGTGAGGAAGTGTCTGAGGAGGAGAGTGGTGATGGTGTTAACTCTGTGCCTACTGATGCTGATACAACTGAAAGTGCTAGTTCTGAGGATGAATATTAATCTTGTTTGATTTGCTCTTTGTTTTTTTTAGCTTCTTTAATTTGTCTGCTGCTGCAGAATGTACTTTTTTTGCACTTCAGGTGCTAATGGCTTGTACTGTAATTGGGTCTTTGTACCATTAACTTCTTGGTTCTAGTAATGTGATATTTGTTACTTTCTCTTAGCTTGCTCCCAATTTATTTCTAAAAAGGGGGAGAAGTTTGGTGTGTGTAAAGCTATGTTTGGTAGGTGTGTTGCTGGTCTGAAGCTGTTGCTGCTCTGTTGCTCTGCTGATCTTGTAGATGTTGATCCTGCTGGATGTTGTTGTTATGTTTCTATTTGGGCTGTTATAAGTGAATTTGTGATTTACAGGTTGCTGACTAATGAAGTGTATTTGGGAGGATTGATTTGCGTTTTAACTTGAAGAGTTGTTGGTTTTTGTGTTGAGAGGGAGTTTTGCTTTTACTCCTGTTTGAAGTTTTTTTATCTGCTTTGTTGTGCTCTCTGTTTTAGGAGCTCTTGTGATATGTTTTTGTTTTAGCCAAAATTTTCCAAAGGGGGAGTTTGTTAATTCCTGATTGGCAAGCACTTTGGTAAAACTTGGTGAAATCACAAGATGTCCTAGAAGATGTCTTGACATATGGTTTTAAGATTCTGCAGGTTGCTATGATTGTTGTTGCAGGATTTTGTTCATGATGTCAAGCATGACGTCTTGACATTTGTAAACAAAACATTATGTGAGAATGTGTTTGTTTGTCTGTTCTTTTGTGCAATTCTTTGTGCTACTATGATCTGTTCTTTATGGGCTAAATCTGCGTAGATTTAGTTCTTATTTAAAAGCATTTTTGTTGCATATATCGTGGAAGAGTTATGGATTCAGGTGGAGCTATTTTCTGAAGAAATCTTGAAGATTGATTTGATTGGAGCTGATTGGATCAAATCAAATCTGTTTCATTGATGCTAATTATTTAGATTGATTTCTTCACGATCAGATGTTATTTTTGCCACAACCTAAGCCTGACCAAGTGCTACTACTTAAAGCATTTGCAACCCTAGTTTTCAATCAGAGAAGCTAGGTTTAAGATTGTGTAATTGCATAAGGATTAATGTTCCAGCTTTCGTGTGTTTTATGGTAATTTGTGAGCCATTCACTCATTGCTTTAATGTGTGAATTGGACTAAGTTTTGTATTGTAAGTTGTTCACTCAAAGCTTGTAAGCAAGAGTGTATTGTACTTGATTGAAGCTTTTAAGCAAGACCAAGTTGTGTCTTTAAAGAGTGTCTTCTAAAGTCTTATTATTTGTTGTTGTTATCACTGCTGTGATTGAGGGGGAGTGAGAGGTGTCTCTTATCTAGGAGTGTCCTAGGTAGAAATTGCAAGGGTAGAAATTAGGTGAAAAGATGGTAAACTAGAGAGAGTCTACTGTATATCTTCAAACTAATTCTACTTAGTGGATTTCCTTCCTGGCTTGGTAGCCCCCAGATGTAGGTGTGTCACCGAACTGGGTTAACAATTGCTTGTGTCTTTTTACATTTGTTATCTGTTTGTCCTTGTTCTTATTGATGATTATACAGATATTAGTGTCGTAGCATCACCTTCGACATCTGATATCTGATACTAGAATTTCGCCTTCTTTAAGAGTATTGGCTGATGTGAAGCTTGACAAAGCTGAATGGGCGTAAACTAGGTTGAATCAGTTGAGCCTTATTGATGAGAAGCAATTGGCAGCCATTGCTCATGTCCGGTTGTACCAGAGTAGGATGAAGAAAGCCTTTGATCAGAAAGTGCATCCTCAGTTCTTCCAGGCAGGTGATTTGGTTTTGAAAAGAATCCTTCCTCCTCAAACAAATCACAGGGGCAAATGGACTCCAAACTATGAAGGTCCATATGTGATAAGAAAGGTTTTCTCTGGTAGAGCCTTATTATTATCTACTATGGATGGCGAAGACTTTACGTCCCCTGTGAACGCAAAAGTAGTAAAAATATACTTTGCTTAACAGAGACCCGCTGGACACAAAAAAGAAAAGTCCAGGTAAAAATGGGGCATCCTGGAAAACCATAAAAAGAAAAGGTTCGGGAAAAATTAAGGATAAAAAGAAAAAAGAATAAACCCGCAAAATTGAAAACCTGAAAAGGAGACTTTGGCAAAAATGGGTATCCTGGTGGATTGAAAACCCGAAAGGGCGATCCAGGCAAAAGTTAGGGATTTAAAAGCAAACGACTGCGATCTGTGTTCGATCTGTGCGCTTATCTCCATACATGGTTATCCCGAAGGAAATGAATTAGTCCAGTTAGTCTTTTTAGAAGGCAAAGAATTTGTGAACATTGAAGGCATACAAGTCATAGCTGAATCGACACATGGTGGATATCTGGTCCCACATTGCTGACATTTGTATATTCTTCTTTTGCTTTTTACGCAATTACCTCTTTTCAGGAATTTCCTCCAAATTGTAACTTTCCTATTTACAGGCCTTCCATCAATAAAGTATTCATTTCACTCAAAGAGCTTTTCATTTTTTTTTTGTTTTTACTATTTTGTTTGCAAAATCGTCTGATATTTTTGGTAAACATTACAGGTGAAAACATAAGGCTTTACAAAGCGCATTGAAAGAGGTGAATTTACTTGAATGATAGGTGTCATGAATGGAAACTAAGGTATCCATTTCGCATGTAGAATATCCTATCGCTTTTTGTTTATTTGCAGGATGACATGATCCTCTCTCCAGTAGAGCTTTTTCTCTCCAGCGGTGAAATCATTCCTCCCTTAGCAAGAGTCTAGAAGATTATGTATTCCTCAGCCGAGTTTGATTTGTTCAAGGGTTGATTACATCAGGTAGAATGGTGTTGATATGCATTCAGGCATTTGTTCGTTGGGGTCTTTCTCTTTGTCTTCTCATAGTAAGAATTTTGTCTCTCCCCACAGAGTACTGTTGTCAGATCAGAAGTTTTTTCACCAGCAGAAGTGTACTCTAATCTCCAGCAGGGTGGATTCCTCTTTAGTAAGATTGACGTTCTTGACGTCTTTCCCCAGCAAGGTCGGTAGTCCTTGACTTCTCTCTCCAAGCAAAGTTTGGTGTTGGTTCCCTCGATAGGTACGTCAATGGTAGGTTGATATCTCCAGCAAAGTCCAATGGTCATTGGTACCTTTTAGAATCAGGTTTTGGGACAATATCCCAGCAGTTGGTATTTTCATTTCCCTCAGGGCAGATGTTTTAAGCAGAGCTTTATAATTCCAAGTATAGTGGAACTCTTGGTAGATGTTTATTACGTTCCCAGCAGAGGGGAATCCCCAACGAGTGTTACTTTCATTTCCCCTCATAATGGACTTCTCAGTAGAGTCTTACATCCCCAGCAGGATGGATTTTTCATCAGGTGTTACTCTTGTATTCCAAGTAGAGTGCCATTACCAGCAGATGTTCCTCGTTATCCCCAGTAGGGCGGATTTCTCAAGAGGTGTTATTCATCTTGGATGTTATCCCAACTTTTGGTTGGTAGTCCTGTTTTTCTTAGATGTTATCCCAACTTTTGGTTGGTAGTCCTTTGTTATTCCAACTCTCAGTTGGTATTGTTTCCCCTACAGATTCGTTATCCCAACTTTTGGTTGGTAGTGTTTGTTATGGTGAGTTCGCCTTCGTTCGGCGTTCTGGAGATCCTAACTTTTGGTTAGTAGCCTTTTATCCCAACTTTTGGTGGGTATCTTGTGTGGACGATTCCACCTTTTGGTTGATAGTTTTTGTGTTGACGAATCCAACTTTTGGTTGGTAGTCTTCGTTTTTGTATGGATGATTCCAACTTTTGGTTGGTAGTCTTCATTTCTGTGTGGACGATTCCAACATTTGGTTGGTAGTCTTCATTTCTGTGTGGACAATTCTAACTTTTGGTTGGTAGTCTTCGTTTCTGTATTAACGATTCCAACTTTTGGTTGGTAGGCTTCGTTTCTGTATGGATGATTCCAACTTTTGGTTGGTAGTCTTCGTTTATGTGTTGACGATTCCAAATTTTGGTTGGTAGTCTTCGTTCCTTGTTGATGATCCCAACTTTTGGTTAAAGTCTTCGTTCTGTGTTGATGATCCCAACTTTTGGTTGGTAGTCTTCCTTTGTGGGTTCAACTATTGGGGTTGGCATCTTTCCCCGTAGAGTTCGTCTTCGGTCAGTGTTCTGGTGATTCTAACTTTTGGTAAGTAGCTTTGTTTTCCAAATTTTGGCTAGATATTATCCTCTTGCAAAGTCGTTATCCCAACTTTTGGTTGTTAGTCTTCGTTTGTGGATCCAGTTTTGTTTGGTGTTCAAGTGATTATAACTTTTTGTTGGTAGCTTGTGTTTATACTTTCGTTGTATTCCAACTTTTGGTTGGTATTCTTTGGATCATTCCAACTTTTGGTTGGTAGCCTTTGCCTTTTATTCCAACTTTTGGTTGGTATTCTTCCCTATCAGATCGCCTTCGATCAGCGTTCGGGTGATTCCAACTTTTGGTTGGTATCCTTTGTTTATCCCGAATTTTGGTTGGTATTCTTCTTTGTTTATTCCCTAGGGAGTAGCCTTTATCCCAACTTTTGGTTGGTACCCTTTGGTTGCTTATTCCAACTTTTGGTTGGTTTCCTTTGGTTGTTATCTTTGGATGATGTTTACCCCCCGCAGAGTTGTCTAGCTAAGCTTCTCTTCTCCCCCAGCGGAGTCATCTTTTTCTCCCCAGGTCGTAAGTTCATTGATTTTACTTCATGTATATCTTGATTTGATTTTGTCCTCAGAGGGTTGCCTTTGGTCGACATGCCCGTAATCCCAACTCTTGGTTGGTATCCAGTGGTTTTCATCCCAACTTTTGGTTGGTATCTTCAGCGAGTCGCATCCCAACCTTTTGGTTGGTATCCGCTATCTTTCACCCCCACAGGATGCAAATTTCCGGGTTCTTTTGGTATTCGATCTTCGTGCACCTTGAATGTTTGAAAGTCGTTGCTATCACCCTTTCAGGTTCAAGTCGATCGAATAGAGGAAGCTGTAACACCCCAAATTTTCCTCATCGTTTCTTTTTACTGGCTTATGTTTCTCTACATTTTTGCATTTCTGCATATCATGGAATTGACTCTTGAGACGTGGGGTCAAGGCTTTTCATGGCTCAGGGTTCTCTTTAATTATAAGAGTTTAAACAACGAGCGTCAGAGGCGTCAACATTTATTTTGTCCAGCAATCGGGTGACCGATTTTATTTTATTCAGCAAGTTATTTTTAGCATAGGAGACATGTCACAAGTTATCACAGACATTTTCACAGTTATAATGTCAAAAGGCAAGTTTCAGAGGCTTAACAGGGCTCAGAGCGAGTGAAAACGGATGAATGTGCAAGTTTCCCTCCAAATGGCACAATTTTTCAAAATTTGTGAGTGGTTAACCAATTAACCAATTTGCACTAGCGAATGGTTAATCAATTAACCATAGTAAATTTTGCCCAGTAATGTACATTTTTAATGCTGCCACTTTTAGGGTCTATTTTGATCACTTGTGAATTTGATTTTATACCAGAAGAAGGATCTAGAATCACTCTAAATTTGGATTAACTTTCAAAATCAATTCAATTTTTCTCCAATATTCCATTCCTAATCCCATTCCAATTTTCAAAACCTCACTCCAAACCATAATTCTACTCCTAACCAAGAGCCTATTTAAGTGAATTTTCTCCAAACCTCCATACAATTCACCATAACTTCCAACTTCTGATTTCACACTCTCTCATTCTTGAGAATTTTCTCTCAAAATTCTCTCAACTTTTCTAAACTTCAAAAACTCCATTAAAGCTCTTTTCACTTGAGTTCTTTGATTCTTAATTGGAATCATTAAATTCTAGAGCTAAACTTCCATCACCTTCAATTCATCATTTGATTTTCGTTTGGATTTGGATATGATTTTGGAAGCAAGCTTGTAAGTGATTCTTGGATCAATTTTGGCTTATTTTGGCTTGTTCTTCACTTCTATTGCAAGAAAGCTCTTGGATCTTGAAGATTTCTTGGGTTTCTAGCTTGGATCTATTAATTTGCAGTAGATCAACACTTACCAAAGCAAATCTCAGCTTTAAAGGTTGGTTAATTCTAGATTTGATTCTGTTTTGAGCTTATTTGAATAATCACAATGTAGATCTTCAAGTTTTGATTGATTTTGGTGATTTTGATCTTTGTGATTTGTGATCTCAATGCTTGATTAAGTTTCATTGATGTTTGATCACTGATTTTTGGTGTTAAATTCGGGCATAATTGATTACATGATCATTTGGATGATTGCACATTGAACTAATTGCTGAAAGTGCTTTTGAATTGCTGTTTTTCTACTTCTGGTGCAGTGTTAATTGATTAACCAGTTGCAGTATAAAACTGGTTAATCGATTAAACAATACAATTTCTGAATTTTTTAAGTGGTTAATCGATTAACCAGTTTGCACTAGCAAATGGTTAATCGATTATCACTGGACCATAATGTGATTTTTGGTTGTTTTCAAGCATGTTTTGATTTCTTTCCACCTCTAACATTTGTGGATTGATATGATGCATTTGTGTGGATTGTTTTTGACTTGTTTCATCATGCTTGATGGTTTGATCTCGATTTTTTGACGCGTAATTTTTGGTTTTCGTTTGATCGCTTAACATGCTTATGTTGCTTGCTTGATGTGATGGTCATGTGATGTGCTTGCTTGTATCATGTTAATGATTAATTATTGATGATTATCTTGCTGGACTTGTGATGCATACGTGTGTTTGCTTCCAATTCCGTTTGTCGCATGATCGTTTGCTTGAATTAATTTGAAAAGCATGTTGATCTTGATGATGCATTCTTGTTGAATATTTGTGTTTGATTGTTGATGCATGTCCATCCTCGCATGATACCTGTTCATGATTGGCATTTGCTCATACTCGATTGCATTGAAACATGCTTGCTGCCCTACTTTCTACAACTATCTTATTCTGAATTTGCATGCTGTCTATGTTATGCTTGCTTGCTGCCTGCCTTTTACACCTACTTTTATGTTAAATTAGTAGCTGTTAAATGTTGTTGTGCTGCCTTGCTGGGTTTCATAGTTGTTTTATGCAAGAAGCGCTGTTGTAGCTGCTATTTTTACCTTGTTTTCTTGCTTTTTGCCTTTCCTTTGCATGCTCCTTTAGGATTCCTATTCCAATTTAATTTCCGATTAATTTTGGATTAGGATAGACATTAGGAGTGCAATCCATGAATGATAACAAGTTGGATAGTTACTTTTAACCTTAAACTTATGTCCATCTTTTGCATGCTAATATTAGGATGGAATTCTCTTTCACATCCCAACCTTAGGACCACTTTGCATGACAATGTTAGGACCGAGTTTCCCTTAGACCTTTCGTGCGTCTTCCTCTCTTCTCATCTCAAAACAATTCTAACACACTTAATAAATATGATGAACCTTGTGCGCCACGAGCCTTAAGCATATGAGAAATGATGAGTGGGGGATTTCTCCTCACTTGTCTAGGGTGTTTAGTGTACGCCCCGTGGGTGATATGCGACGCATTCGCTCCTATATCATAGTCTTTAGTGCAACATGAATCACAAAGTAAACGAATTCACTTCATTAAAACTCACAAACAAAATTCAAACCTTTTTATCCTTCAAGATTGTGTTTCAAACTCATTTTCAAAAAAGGTACGTTACTTTTCCGTTCTATCGCAAACATGCATCGACCCTAACTACTGGAATGAAAAATTAACGTCGCTCATAAAATACACTTAACCAACCTGTGGTTTCGTAGTTACCCGAACTACATTTACTCTGATATCTAATACCAGATGAGGATATGTAGGCACAAGACGGTGATGTCTTGGTGAGCAACCTTCCCCCCATCACCCGTAGTTTTCCGAACTACGTTGACTCTGACTTTCCCATTGCACGAGGGAATACGTAGGCATTGGGCATCGATGTCCTATCAAGTCTCTTTCTTTTTTTCTTTTTCTCGTTCCTGTTTAGCAGTAGCTTATAGAAAACACACTCTTTGATTAGACAACAAGCGTGGATCCCGTTGAGTACAACGGACGTGAGGGGCGCTCGTACCTTCCCCTTGTGTAATCGGCTCCCGAACCCAAGATTTGGTTGCGATGACCTTGTCTTTTCCCGTTCTTCAAATTTTCTTCGATCGTTTCCTTTCCCTATGTTAGGATAAATAATGTTCGGTGGCGACTCTTCTGTTTTTCCGCCGGGTGTTTTTCGCAGTTGTGACACCAATGATACAAAACTTTTGCTCAATCAATCCACTTGATTAAGACTTTCAGTGCTCAAGCACATAGCATGAGATTTACATGGCTCAAGCATCTTGGCGAGAGACTTCCTTGCTTGAATCTCAATGATACAATACTTTTTCTCAATCAGTCCACTTGATTAAGACTTTCATTACTCAATCCCATAACATGAGACTTACATGGCTCAAGCATCTTGGCGAGAGACTTAATCTAAACTGCTAAACAAGTTCAACAAAATAGAGAACAAGGTGTACTTGATACTAATATCAGAGGTACGAAAAATCACCATAACAAAGACCTAAGGTGTACTTGATACTAATATCTTAAGATTTCTGAGATATTTAATGTGTAAGAAATCTTAAGACTTTTACAATTACAACCAACAACAAAAAATCTGCATACACGATAGAGTTGATAATTGCTGATCTTGTTACTCCTTCATCTGGTTAATCCTTGTTAAAAATTCAGTTTGAACCTTCAGCCACTTATATAGCAGTTGCAGGAGACTAACCATTGGAAGAGATAATTTAATCAAGTGTCTTTGCTTTACTCCATAGTACAAGAGTCGTTAAAGATAGATACACCAAAAGATATTGATCCATTGTGTAACATGTTTAACCATTGAGTCTTTAAAAAGATCATGTACTATAGAGTCGTTGAGAGTAGATATCTGTAAAGCATGTCAATATTTCTTGAGCCTTGTGAACTCAGACTCCAACTGACAAACTGATTTGACAATGCAGCTTGCTTTATGCAGTATGGACAACTTCAGCTTTATCACTGACTCTGAATGATACCAGAAGTCAATTTACATTCACCAAGTGTAGAGACAATTATGTTGCTTTTTCTGATGCTGAGGCCTTCAACTTTAGAGTCTACGCCAGAGATCACTTAGCAAGTGTTCTTCAGATTCTGCATCACCAGAAGCTAGCAATTCAGGTTCTCTCAAGTGTGCCTTTGTATACACTACGCAAAATAAGACCTTTAGCAGTGCTTAAAAGCGCTGCCTAAAGTGGCGCTGCTAAAGGTAAAGGCATCGCTTTTTATATGGATAAAGCGCTGCTATAGGCCCCCTTTAGCAGCGCTTTTCATAAGCGCTGCCTATTCCCCCTCCCCCCTTTAGCAACGCTTTTCAAAAGCACTGCCTATTCCCCCCCCCTTTAGCAGCGCTTTTACTTAAAAGCGCTGTTTATTCTTCACGTTTTTAATTTTTTTTTAAATAATCACTTTTTTTTATGTTTTTTCCGATAAACCTGCTTATAACAATTACATTCACTTGCTTATAATTCAGGCCTTTAATTCAACACTTTGACCTTATATATACATTGTAATTCAACACTTTAGCCTTATATATACATTGTAATTCAACACTTTGGCCTTATATATACATTATAATTCAACACTTTGGTCATAATCATTGTAATTCACATAAACCTGCTTATATATAATTCAACAAAAGCCGATCCTCAGAACAACTTCATAAATACAGTTACTTTACATATAATTACAAAACCAATAACTTTACAAATACATACGACTTCCAGAAATATTATTATCCCGCATCAATATTTGACGATACATATACCTTATACAATTCTCAACTCAAGAATGTATTGACACCATTCCTCCTTAATTTCTTTCAATCCTGCTTTCGAGTAAGTACCACACTTGAATTCATCAAAGTACTACATAATATAACAGAACATGCACGATTTAGTTTTAAAACTAATTACTCAGATGAAATATCAGTTAATTATTAAAATAAATTATATAACTTATGAATTTATCCATACCATGATTGGAATATCTATTTGTCCCGAGTGAATAATTTCCTTCATAAAGCGCAATACAAAATATCCGCAATCAATCCCATTGCGCTGACGAGGACACTGTAATATATATACATAAGAAATATATACATAAGAAATATATAAATAAGAAAAACATATATATAATTTTATTGAATGACATAATATGTAATTTTGTTGCATGATATAAATATGTAATTTTATTGAATGATACAATATGTAATTTTACAAGTACCTTTGTCACTAACATCTCTTTCTTTTCTTTGTTAGAACGTGGTTTACTTGTCTCTTAACAACACGGACAAATGGATTGATCCAAATTCTCTCGTTACGATCATTTCTAATATATGTTTCGTCCGCTTTAATATGCTCATCTTGATCATATATAATATAAGATTCCTTCTCAACATCAACATCAACCTGATCTCCAATGTTATCATCGATTACTTTGTTGGAAAAAAGAACTATAGACCATTTCGTGCTTGTCAGATCAGTGACATAGAACACTTGTTTAGCTTGCGTGGCTAGAATAAAAGGCTCATCTTTGTACCCCACCTTATTAAGATCCACTTGCAAAAATCTTGAGTTATCCATCCATATGCCACTATTATTTTCAACCCACTTGCATCCAAAGATGGGAATCTGAAACTTCTCATAATCAAACACCCAAATGCGCTTGATAACCCCAAAATACGACAAATTCGCATATTTGGGGTTTAAGTCCTTCACACTTGAAATGTGCATTTCTTCGGCAAGCACAGTGACACCACTATTTTGCATTGTACTTTTATCATCTAGTTCTTTGGTATAAAATGTGTATCCATTAATTGCGTATACGCTATAAGAAAACACATGCAAACTTGGACCATATGCTAAACATCTCAACCTTTCTGTTATTGAAGCGGGATCAGAATAAAACTTTGAAAAAATATGATCCTTGAACCATGTTATAAAACTTCGATTGTGCTCACGTATTATCCAATTTTCATTTCTATTCATATTTAAACCTCAGAGAACATCCTTGTGCATTTCAACATACGGCTCAACCTCAATGTCATTGTGCAGAACATACAAATGCACTTGCTCCCGTTCATCCCTTGAAACTGTCACAACTTTATTTCCAATTAACTGTTTTCCTACTATTTTTTCAACAACATGAGATTTTGGGAGGCCAATGGATTGAACATTGGACAAATATTCATTACAAAACTCAATCGCTTCTTCAACAATGTATCGTTCAACAATACAACCCTCTGGTCGACTTTGGTTTTTCACATACCCTTTCAATATTTTCATATAGCGTTCAACAGGGTACATCCATCTCATATAAGCTGGTCCACACAATTGTGTCTCTTTCACAAGATGAACAACTAGATGTACCATTATGTCAAAAAATGATGGAGGAAAATACATTTCAAGCTCACACAAAGTAATAACTATTTCTTTTTGCAATGTTGGTAAGATCGCAAGATCGATCACCTTACTACAAATTGACCTGAAGAAAACACACAATTTAGTTATTGCCCTTCTCACTTTTTCCGACAAAATAGAACATATACCTATTGGTAGAAAGTGTTCCATTATAACATGTCAATCATGTGTCTTTAAACTCTTTAACTTGAGATCTTTCATAAAAACAAGTCTTCTAATATCTGAAGAGTATCCTTCTGGAACTTTAACTTCACTCAGAAACTTACACAATATCTTTTTCTCCTTTCTAGATAAAGTATAAGCAGCAGGTGGTAGATATGTTCAATTTCCTTTCTTCAAGGGTCCTAATTCATTTCTTATTCTCATTGCTACCAAGTCCTTTCTTTCTTTAAGGCCATCTTTAGACTTTCCTTGTATATTGAGTAACGTACCAATAACACTTTCAAATACATTTTTTTCAATATGCATAACATCAAGAAAATGTCTTACATACAACGAATTCCAATACAACAACTCAAACAAAATTGACCTCTTCTTCCACCCACGCGTGACAAGCGTATGAGCAAAAGGCTTGCCAAACTTAGTACTCACATCTTTCACCTTTTTAAAAATTTGTTCGCCGGTCAACGTAGGTGGAGCTCTACCTTTTTCTGAATTTCCATTGAATGCTTTTCTCCACCCACGGTAGTGATGATTAGAATTTAAGAATCTACGATGACCAAGAAAGACATTCTTCTGACCAAATTTCAATTGCGTCCAATATGTGTTTTCTTCACAGATAGGACACGCACATTGACCTTTAATGCTATACCCCGATAGATTTCCGTATGCTGGAAAATCATTAATTGTGCTAAACAACATCACCCTCAAATTGAAACTTTCTTTCCTATATCCATCATAAACATCCACACCGTTCTCCCACAAACTCTTTAAGTCTTCGATTAAAGGTGTCAAGTATACGTCTATGTCATTCCCTGGTTGTTTAGGGCCAGAAATTAACATAGATAACATCATGTACTTACTCTTCATACATAGCCATGAAGGTAGGTTATAAATCATAATAATTACAGGCCATGTGGAATGTGAGATACTTTGTAGACCATGCGGATTCATTCCATCAGTCAATAATGCCAAGCGAAGGTTTCTAGCTTCTTCTCCAAAATCAGGATACTCATTATAAATTTTCATCCATTGTGGTGAATCTGCCGGATGTCGATACTTCCCATCTATAATTTTATCATTTGCATGCCAAATCAAGTGTTTTGCATCTGTTTCACTACGTAACATGCGTCTAAATCTCAGAATTATAGGAAAATACCATAAGACTTTTGTTGGTGACAACTTTTTCTTATACCGAGATATACCGCATTTAGGACACTCGTTTAATGATGCATATTCATTTCGAAACAAAATGCAATCATTTGGACAAGCATGTATCTTATCATAGCTCATGCCAATAGAGCATAACATTTTTTTAGCTTCATAGGTTCGATTGGGAAGAACATTATCCTCCGGAAGCATCTCTTGTAGTAGGGCTAACAACTCTGTGAAACTTTTATCCGACCATCCATTACCCGCCTTTAAGTTGTACAACTTTAATACTGCAGAAAATCTTGTGAAAGTAGTGCAACCTTTATACAACGGTTTCTCTGCATCGCTTACCAACCTCTCAAACATCTTGGGACAATCCTGAAGATCTTCTTCAAGTGGTTCTGCAATCTCTTCGACTCGATCACAATCATATGTATCCCTGCCGTTGTCCTTTTAAGCATAAGTCGTATTATCCCCCAGTTCGACATTCTCGTTACTTATCTCACCATGTAATGTCCAACATGTATAACTTCGATCAATTCCATGTCTCATTAAATGAGATTCCAACTGAACTGCGTCAATCCGACGCCCATAACAACAATCTAAGCAAGGACATGTGATCCTACTGGGGTCTTTGGCGTGTTCAACAGCAAACTTAACGAATTTTGATACCCCATTCTCGTACTCTTTTGACAATCGATTAGAAGACATCCATTTTTTATCCATACTAATTAAATAGACTAAACTAAACTAAGAAAGCTAAACAAAAACAACGAATACCTGTAGCACCTGTAGAGAAATCACCAACTTCTAGAACTACACAGTAGGATTCTTGGAAACGATCACAATCTTGCTCTACACAGGTAACCCCTATAACAGACAAAATTAATAACATCATCAACATTAAATAATTCTTGGAAACCTAAAATTAACAATCATACACAAACATAGTTCAACAATTTTTTTAAAATAATCAGAAATACTTTAGGTAGTAATACACAAAGCTTAGAATAAATTACAACTCTATCAACCACGATTTTTCAGAATCAGAACTGGCATAAAGCTGATTAAATTGTCATCATAGCCAAATGTTAGAAAAAATTGAAACCTAATTTCAGTAAATTAAATAAAATACAAAAATACAGAGAATAGTCTTATGAAATTAAATTTGTCTCATATCAAGAAATTCAACCATTTTTTCCGATATACTTCATGGTGAAAACTCAGAAGCGCGGATAATATGTAATCATAGCTGAATTTAATCAAAAATACGAATGATGCATAAAAAATGTGGCGAATTTTTTTAGAGGCATAAACATTGAAAAGTTAAAGCACCACGTGAAAACCTTTAACATCAATGTATTGTACAGACTACATATTAGAAGAAGATGAACAACAACAATGTATCCATCAACATTGTCATTTTAACATCAACAACAACACTAACATGCAACAACATCACTAACATGCAACAACATTATTTGTTTTCATCAAAAACATTTTTAAAAAACTTGAAATACCTTAAAAATGGTGGAAATACGCTGACAGTGGAGGTGGAGGACAAAGATGACGGTCAAAACGGACGGACGGAGGCGGAGGACGAAGATGACGGTCAAAACAGACGGATGGCGACGGAAGGAGGCGGTCGGACGAAAGCAATGGACGAAAGTTGTCGTCTGTGACTAGGGTTCTATGCGCGAGCAGGAAAGAAAGCAAAACCACGACTGTTCTCTTTTATGAAAAATTCTGGAATTTTTTTAAATTTATGCGACTTAAACCTATAGCAGCGCTTTAAAAAAGCGCTCTCTAAGATCTGCCTTAGGCAGGACCTATAGTCGCGCTTTTATAAAAGCGCTTTCTTTTGTACCCCCTTTAGCAGCGCTTTTTAAAAGCGTTCTCTAAGGTCTGCCTTAGGCATGGACCTATAGCAGCGCTTTCGTATGTTACACCTATAGCAGCGCTTTTTAAAAGCGCTTTCGTAGAGCCTACTTTTAGCAACGCTTTTTGTAAAGCGCTTTCTATTGTTAACCATAGTTGCCACCTTTAGCCGAGCTTTTCTAAAAGCGCTGTCTAAAGTCTTTTATTTTTTTCTTTTTTTCTTGACTCTTTAGGAGCACTTTTGCAAAAAACGTTGTCTTTTCTGCGCTGCCAAAAATCATTTCTGTAGTAGTGATATCAGATTATGTATAAATATTTACAAGTATTAGAACCTGCATACAAGAAACACACATCAAATATAATCATCATTCTTTAAATACTTTATTATCATCAAAACCTAAGAAATATATGTCATGAACAAATCTTATTCTAACATTAGCTAACTACTAGTTAAAATGGCTTTAAACATATTATTGTATTAAACCATGTACAAGGCAATGAGCGAATATAATTAAATATTATTTCAATTTTACTTAAGGGTCCCTCTTTCGGAGTTATATATATATATATATATATATATATATATATATATTTTTGATATTTTTATTTGAACATGTCACATAATGATATATATATATATATATATATATATATATATATATATATATATATATATATATATATATATATATATATATATATATATATATATATATATATATATATATATATATATATATATATATATATATATATATATATATATATATATATATATTTTTTTTTTTTTTGATATTTTTATTTGAACATGTCACATAATGGAAAGACATCAATCAAATATTTTTATCAAGATATTTATGCATGATTAGGTTTCAAAACTTAATTTAATATAATTATAAAAAATTGAATTACTGATAATTAAATTATTAATACTTATTGCTTAATTTAGTTTATCAAAATGATATTTCATACTACCTCCATTTTTTATTATAAGTTGTTTTAAAAAAATATTTTATACCACAATATAAGTCGTTTTCTAATATTAATGAATAGTTAATGTTATTTTTTTATTATACCCTTAAATATTTATTATTCTCTTTCTTTCAATTATGTAAATTTGTCTTTGCAATGTCATTAATAAAGAACAATTTTGTAAAACACTTCATAATTTTTCTTTTTTCTATCACAATTATTATATTTCTTTAATATATGTTAAAAGTAAAAAAAAAACTTATAATAATAAAAATAGAATATTATCTAAGTCTTGGAATCAAAACTTGATTAAACCCTTAATACCGTATTAATCATTTTTTATTTTCTGTATAAAGAATATAAAATATATTTATTTTCTCTTAAAGTATATTAATGTATAACACCAACCTAAAAATTTTCGTTTTCATCTAATGCATATTACACATTTGAAAAATGCTACCACATGTTAATTAGCATAAAACTTTTATTATTGAAAAAAATTCAAGAATCACATTGATTGAAGATAAAATATTAAAAAAAATTATATAAAAGTAATATTATAAATCAGTTTTATAAAGACGAGTTAGATGAAACTCTAATATTTACTACAAATATATCTACTTAAAATAATTAAGGTGACAAAATAAATTCAATAGTTTTTAAAATATAATTCATCTAATAAATATTAATATTAATAAAAAACAAAACATCTCAATAAAATTTTTAAAAACCTAAAAACGAAATTTAAAATATTTAAAATAATTAATAATTTGAAATTTCTCACGTGATTAAAATTTACTAAATATCATCTATAATATATATAAAGAGAAAACTTGATTTTGGTGTAATTTATTTTTATTTTAATTATATCTTTTTATTTTTTATTTTAAAATTCAACTTCTCGTTCACTTTCTTTTTTATTAATTGTTGTATGTTGGTTTGCACAACTATTTCTAAATATAATATTCTATTTTTAATAACAAAAATCGTTTTTTAATAATAAATAATAATAATAATATAAATATAATATTGTTTCAATAAAACATTAAAAATAATATATTTGATTTTTAATATTCAATTTTTAAAGTAATAAAACTTAAATAAATTTAATAACACATAAAAATTAAAAGTATTATTAATATTCAGTTTTTAATATTGTTACTATATATAAAAATTTGTTTTAAATAACACATAAATATTAAAAATAATAAAACATTAACAATAAATTTAATATTCTTTTTTTATATTTTATTAATATTCTGTTTTTATATATTATAACCAAAAAATAAATAAAATATTAAAAATAATATATTTCTGTTTTTAATATTTTATTATTAAATATAATATTCTATTTCTAATAACAAAAATTGTTTTTTAATAAATAATAATAATAATAATAACAATATAAACATACAGAAAATAATACATCTAACAAGAATCCAAAATTCATAAATCAAACTAAAATAAAAAATAAAATAGCAAAATTACCTCTTCTTCACACTCCTTCAATCTTCTAGACAATTATCTTCTTCAATCTCCTTCTTGTTTTCTTTCTCAATAACAATGATAATTTGACAACAAAAAAAAACAAATATTAAGCTCATATAAAATTACAATTTAAACTAAATTAATAAAAATAAATTCAACAATAACCATATGAAAAGAAAATATATATTACCTGAACAAGCAAAATGAACAAAACTCAAGAAAAATTATGAAAAAATTTAGAAGAAGAACAAAGGAGATGAGGAAACAAAGAAGCGAACAAATTGTGGAAGAAGAAGAAACAGAGAGAAAGAGAAAGAAAGTAATGTGAAATAAGTGTGGTTTGGGGAATTAACACGCATGCCATAAATAAAATCTTACTGACATGAATTTCACGACGCAAATTTGCCACGTGAAATTCACGTCGCAACCTATAACGGCTAAATTTAATTATTCACATTACCAACGATCATTCTTATTTAGTCAATCAACCTGCAGCACAGTCAACGTCACTTCTAAGTCAGATATTTTTTTCTCTTAAATGGTTGCGACGTGATATTCACGTCACAACCCAAAATTTGAAATTTTTTCCCTTTCCGCTTCAGTAGATATGTAATTTTAAATATTTTTCTTTAATTTACATGTTGCAACGTGATTTTCACGTCACAAAAGTTTTTATTTTTTAAAAATCTGATAGGCCATGTTGTTTTATATTATTTTAATATTAAACAAGTTAGTGACGTGAAAATCACTTTCCAACTGTCAATATTTTGTCACGTGATTTTCACTTCACTAAATCACGTGATTGGACGCAATTTTTTTTATAGTGATTAAAATAAAAAATAAACACATAAAAAACACGTTTATATTTTTAAAAGACTAAATATTAAAAAAGCAGGTCCCTTTGGACGCCAGTATATGTAATGGCAAATCAATCTTAATTTCAAAATAGTGAAAGAATTCATCTTCTTCAATCATATGATATTTAGCTTTTAACATAAGATAGTGATCAGTTTGGTACAGTATAGCCACTTTACCTAGCAAACATAAAAAGAAAAAAAAGAAAACCTTTAGGAATGGAAATAGTGGACCCTTCAAAGCACTACACTGCTAGTGCTCCTTCTAGTTTAAGTAATCAAGTGGATGATATCGAATCTATAGATCATTCTGGAATCACATATTAATCCATAATAAAACTCAGAAAACTATATGTCATTATCACATGAAATAGATCAAAGATTTTTATATCATGCAAGTACAGTACATGTATTATTTAATGACTAACATAACATAATAGCCAATAGAAACTGTGCATGCATGTATCAATTGTTATATGAGGCAAAAAGTAGCATCCTCCACCATGAAACTTTTGGAGGGTTGACAAAAAAGAGAAGAAGAAAGCAATTAAGCAAAGAAAGTGTGTGTGGTGTGGTATATACATTTTTCTTAGAGACTAAGAAATGGAATTCAAATCTTTTTGGTTTCTGTCTTCACCAACTGTCATGCACTCTCCAATAACCTACTGCCAGATTACTACAATATTTTTTATATTTATTTATGCATAGAAAAGCAAATAATGTTAAAGTATTGTTATTTGTACAGATGATTATATGGATGACAGAAAGGCAAACAGATTTTGGAACCTAAAAAAGTAGGTAATTTTTTAAATGTCATGTGGTATGAAATGAAATTTAAGGGAAATAAATTATTTCGAATAAATTGAGTAGTTTTTTTAGGAAAAATAAACTAAAAGAAAAAAGCAATATTTTTAAAACGAAAAGAAAAAGCATTATTCAAACGGAAAAGAAAAAAAAAGTAATAGAATACCAAGAAAAAGTAAAAGGAACTAGATTCCTGTCTCAAAATAAATTATTTTACCAACACTTATTTTTCTCATGCTTTTCTTTTACATCTATAAATTAAACCAAAACTTCACCACTCATTTCCGAAAAATATAACAAAACCTCAACATAAAACAGAAAAAAAAACAGAGATACTCTGTTCTCAAATTCTTACTCACACTTCAATTTTCTTATATCAAACAATTTCACTCAATTTCCATGCTTCTAATCCCAAATACCATTGCAGTTTCTCTAGAATCTGCTTTCATATACATTGTTTACGACCATAAATTCTCAGTCCCTTTTATCTAAAACCAGAACAGAGTAAAACAAAAAACAGAGGCTGTTCTGTTTTGTTCTGTTCCATTCAGAAAAATGGGTTCAGTCGTTTTGCACAAACAGAAAACAGCTAAATCCAACAAAGTTCAGAAACATAGCCAGCTACGAAAGATTACGGATTTGTTGAGGTATGTTGAGATGTGTGTTGTGTTGGTTTTGATTTCAAGGGTTTCGTTTCAACAAGTACCATTGGCTTTGAAGAGTTCGACCGAGTATTTTCGAGGGTTCGAGGTTAGTCCCGGACTTGTTTTTCTGATTGGGAATGTCATCATTATCACACTCATTGCTCAATCTGGTCATTTTTCAAATGATTCTACAAAGAGAAAAAGTTCCGAACAAGATCTGTATCTCGAGTTTCTCCAGAATAGCAACATGTATCAGAGAATCCAAGGTTCTGATGAGAGAAAACTGAGTGTGAAAGTGGAGAATAGTATAAAGGGTCGTCGAATAATCGATGGAAGCAAGGTGAAGATCTCCGAAAAAGATGTTAAGAAAAGTGATGAACAGAGGATGAAATTGAAAACAGAGATGGATTTGGAAGTGAAGGAATACAGGAGGTGTCAATCGGAAATTGAGTTGGTGAGGGGTGTGGATAGTGATAATGAGAAGGATCAGAAAGTGTTGCAAAGATGTGAGAGTGAGAACGAAAAAAGAAAGAAGAGAAGCATTGATACTGATAAAGAGAAGAAAAAGATGGTGAAGAATTCGAGTTTATATCCTGAAGATGGAATGAGCAATGATGAATTTCGTCGCACTGTGGAAGCATTCATCGCACGACAACAGAAGCTACGATAAATGGAGTTGAAAGCTAATTTCTATGTAATTGGTATAAGAATTGGATTGGGTTGTAATTGGTAGACTAAGAAGGTAAACCCCTTTCTGTTTTTCTTTTGTTCTTTTTAATGAACAAACAAATATGTGATGTATTTTGTATCATCATGTAAATTAAGATCAAAGGAAGTGTGTAAATAACTTCTTGGATAATAAACATTGTGCTTATTTATTTAATTGAGTTTCACTTTTAAATGTATGCTTGTGATATTGATGTTGAATCTACTTTGATGCATACCAACGGGTCAAGATATTGTATATGACTTATGTTTGTTTTAGACTATTTAATAAATTTTATAAGAATGATGGGATAAAAATGTATTTGACAGTTGAGTTGTAATTGAGTTTTTGGTGTAAGGTTAGTGTCAAAACAACTTATCTAATTGGCAAATATGATTAGAGGATGAAATTTGTAGACTATTATATTTTTAATGTTGTCAAAACATTGATTATTGATCAAATCAAGCTAGTTCATTGATCAAATCAAGCTAGTTCAGTTTAACGGTAAGGTTATGACTTGGATATTGCTATCCAAGAGGTGATAAGGGTTACGAGTAATGAGAAATAAAATTTAGAGGATCAAAGTTAACCATTCGCAAATTTATTACTTTCAGCGAGTCATGTAAGGAGAGAAAGAGTAAAGACCTAGAAGTGAAGATTTTATAAACAATGGTCAGGAAGAATCAGTTTGAGTTGTAGGCTCTTGCTACGAATACTAGTAGTAATGAGGAAACATTTACAAAGGCCTCAGATTTTAATTTTACTTATGATAAGGTTAGGAAAGAGAATGTACCATATCAAAGATACAATTATGTTAGTCTTGGTGGATTTACTTTGAATGTGGTTGAAGGGTTGTAAAAATTCATAAACATGAACCTTCAAGGAGGAATTTGAAAGAAGGTGAAGTCAAATATTATTGAAGAAACATAATTGTGTGCTTGCTAGATTACTTGAAAAGAAAATGGTGGTAGGAAGCAAGTGGATGCGGGTGACAAGGTTAAGATTTTAGTGTGAATTGAAATTGATTAAGGTTGAAGAACCATAATTTTGTGCTTTCTATGATTGTGTTCTTGAAATTTAGGAAACCTTTGGAGGTATTTAAGGGGATTGAAAACCACTTCTAAACATGTTGATATTTTGTGATTCATGTATATATATATAGTAAAACAAAAATATGTCATGTTCGCCTAGCAAAGACCACTTTTGGACACTTCAAGTTTCTCAGGAACAGTTAAACTGCCCTTGGAAAATATCTGAGTTTGCAGTGCGAGCACTTCTTCGCACAGCAAACTGCTTCGCTATAGCTTCGCCCAGCAAACTTTGGACCCTTTTCCTACTGCCCCTAATCTGAGATGGTTCGTTGGGGCTTTGTCGAGACCTTACACAACAAGCATTCGAACATGTTGATTCATCTTCCTTTATTTGGCTTCCTTGTCCAATTATTTGTGTCTTAATAATTGATGTTTTATGCCTATATCCTGCATAATAACACACACATCAAAGAATCCAAAGGTATTTGCAATATGTTGAAGAATCACACAAGAAAAAGAATTAAATCCATTAAAACATGAGAAAAGATTTGAAAAATGCAAAGAAAAATGGTTCAATTTAAGTCAAAATTTGCACTTATCATAAGTGCAATCATGAATGCCAAACACCTCTTCCTAGGCCTCTCTAAGTGCACTAGGACCAGGCTAAGCCATATCATACCCTTGATTTCCTTCCCAAAAATACATCATGAAGCTTTTGCTTTTGCCTTTAAGTGTCCAATGCTTCAATCATGCAAGGAAACCTACAAAAAGAGATGAAATTGCTCAAGCTAAAAGATATTTACATGAAAATGCAAAATACACAATATTTACATACAAGTTGAGGTTTTGATATTCAAATCCAATGAATTAAGTTAATAAGTGCCACAAAATTACACACATGTTTAACACAATTTGGAACTTATCACTAAGCCAGCTATGCCAACAAAAGAAGAATTCAAAGCCAAGTAATTTTAAGGCTAAGCAACAAAACTCGTTTAGCTTAGTATCAAATCACTAAGAGAGGTATGGATGTCTATAACTTCAAGGCTAACTTACTTCATGGGCAAGGAATGGTTTGCTTGCTAAGAAAGCTTATACGACACACTAAACGAGGAAAGGCGAAAAATGAAACTTGCATTGAGTTGGCCAAACTTAAGGGTGAAGAAAGTAGACGCAATAAGCAAGCTACAAGCCTCGCTTAGAGAGAATTCCATATTGATGTAGTCCTCCTTTTAGGTCTAAATTGTAAATCTATTATGGTTAAGTGTAATTAATTTCTCTTTTTTTGTTAGATGTGGTCGTCCTTATACTCATATATTGATCACGATCATGGTATTCTATATAATTCTTCTAACGCTTTAATATTAACGAATTCTTCATTCGTAATGTTTTTTTTTGGATTAGCTACCTTAAACATGTTTTCCTTATTTGAATTAATATTTGAAAGGTACTGGTCATTACTAGATCCAAGATTTTCATGTAATAGATATGCTAAAATGTAGACATAGATTTAGGTATAGTATCTGTATGAACCATCGAAGCTTAATGTTATTGTATTGGTTAATAGACTGAGAAATTTTCTATTAAATAATATGATTGATTTCACGTTGTTGGCTCAGACATGAGCTACGACATAGAGCAATGAATAATATTTGATTAGAATTACATACTAATGATCAATGATAATATATGAGGACAGGTCGACAAAATCTAACTCCAACATGTTTTCTCAACTATTAATATTAACATTTTTTTTCATTTTTTTAATGACACCTGTAACCACTAATGCCACATCATAAATTAACATGTATTTGATAACTACAACAATCTAACTCCAACAGTATCCCACTTGACTCATGTGATAACTTGATGTTTCAAAATCTTATATCATAATTTTGCAGCATTCGTTAAAAGCACCAAATCATTATCTTTAATGAATTGAAATGATTGGATTGTGACGGTCACAAGTTATCCATCAACTTGATTCATTCCATGTATCACAAATCAATCCAACTCAAATATTTAAGGGATAAAATTACGTGTCTTTCATGTCTTTTCAAACACACTTTTGTCATCACATATTAACAATAATGTATACAACATAATATGGATAACAAACCAAGTCGAAATATATCCTTAATAGAATTCAAAAGTGTCATACAATACGAACATTAAATTATACATGTATATACCGATTATATTATAATGATAACAAGGACTTTTCCATAATGCCTATCTTATCTACGTGGCTAAAAAATGTCTTGGACGGTAAACCTTTAGTTAACGAGTCTGCTATCATTGATCTTTATCAATGTGTTCAAATGACATGTTTGTTTATGCACTTCTCCTTTAACTAATAAGTGCTTCAATTTCATGCATTTAACTCCCTTTAAATACTTATCATTCTTAGAGAAGAAGACAATTGCAAATTATCACAATAAGTTCTTAGCGATTGATCAGTGCATTTTGATGCACCTTCTTCTATGTTTAGACTTAAGCATTTCTATAGTTTGGTTTATTTATTTTTCTATTTTATGATGTTTTTACAATTCAATTTATTTTCAGCCTTATTTGATTTTCGTTTGTTATTTTCAGCATTGTCAGCTTTTAATAAAAAAATCATAATTGGAGCTACAGGAATCAGATCGAGGCATTCTACCAGTCATTGGAAAGATAAGAAAAAGATCTACAACTTTCATGTTGCACGAAGAATCTGATTCGGATTGCATGAATCTCGAATAATTCGTTGAAGTTTCTAACTTGTGATAATTTAGTTGTTTTTCCCTATTAGGTCTGGTTTATGTTTCCGACCCAGATGAGTGCCTTATTCTATTTATAAGGTTGCTGCCGTGCTACAGTGACGGCTACTCTAGTTTTTCCGAAATTTCTTTTACTTTCATGTTTTCCATGGCGAACTAATCCTGAGCAAAAATCTGCCAGTTTCGAATCCCGTAATCTTTTAAGGTTTATTTTAATTTTATTTTAATTTAATTTCGTTCCAATTCATTTTATAACTTTTTTTGCTTAATTCATTATTATAAAATAAATTGGATTTAATTCGATTGATCAATGTTCCTTAACTTAATCGCGGATTAACTTAGCTTTTTCGTTAATTTGTATCATCTTTAACTGTCTGCTTAATTCGGTAATTAGGAATATAAATCGTGCGGTATTGTCGACGCTTGTTCGTCAATATTGAAATCGAATAGGGATTGGAACCGCTTGCGAATTGGAATTGTAATGAACGATGATAAGTTGGGATTCGAACCGGTAGATTTACCTGTTTTAATCACTTATTTCAAAATCACTTATTTTACTGCTAATTTTCGTAATCGAATCATAAATCAAAACATCCCCCCATAATCGTTTTCAATTGGCTATTTTGTAAACAAGAATCCTTGTGAATCGACATCCGAATTACTGTCGCTTTACTACGTTTTTTTTCCAAATCACTCGGTTTTGATCCGCGCGCGACAGCGGATCAACGATCTAGCTATACTTTCGACAATATCAAACCCTACGACAAAATTCTGCAACCACGATAATTGAATTGTGGTCTCAAAGCATGCCACAAATTCAAATTTTCCATAATAGTTCTCCTCTAGTAAGGAGAAAACATTCTTAAATGTGGATTTCCTTGAGTCCACACATCCTATAAAGCTTAAATCTGAGTAGTCAGTCACTTCAAGGTGATCTGACCTTTTATATTTGAGCCTGTAATCTTTGGTGCCTTGTAAGTACCAAAGAACCTTTTTTTTACAGCTTTTCATGTGACCTATTCTAGGATTACTATGATATCGACCCAACATACCAACATCAAAATTGATATCTGTCGAGTACATATTTGAGCATACATCAAGCTTCCAACCATTGATGCATAGGGAATAGACTCCATTTTCTTTCGTTCTAATTTATTTTTGGGACATTGCATGTGACTAATCTTGTCTCCTTTTTATGAATAGGAACTATCCCAGCAGAGGATTTATCCATTATGAATCTCTATAATATTAGCCTTTCTGAGACAATACCAACCGTCCTTGTGATCTATTATAAAATATTTTTATTCCTATCACATATGATGACTCACTTATATCCTTTATTTCAAATTTATTAGAGAAATTTCTTTAGATCATGTAACAAAGCAAAATCATTAACAACAAGTAAAATATCATCAATATATAGGAACAAAATTATAAATTTGCTCCCACTGACCTTCATATAGATACACCGATCTACAGTGTTCTCTACAAAATCATATGACAAAACAATATTGTTAAATTCAAGATACCATTGTTTGAAAGATTTCTTTAGTCCATATGTTGACTTCTTTAATTTACACACTAAACTTTCTTTTCCCGTAGTAGCGAATCCTTCAGGTTGAGCCATATATACTTCTTCCTCTAATTTTTCATTTAAAAATGCGATCTTCACATCCATTTCGTGAAGCTATAAAAAATGACCTATCATTCATGTCATTACATATTTGATTAATAACATAAAAATTTGACGAAATTTTATTTTATTGTGGTCTACCTAACATAACTCCTTTTTTTCGAATTTGTAGTAAAATTAATTTACGCATGATTTGGTTAATAAAAATATAGTTGAAATAATTAGTTAATAATATAAATTTTTATAATCAATATAAAACACAATTTTATGTGTTAAAAAAATATTTTTTTTATAAATTTATTTAAAAAACAAAAAAAATATATTGCCGTATTTGAACATTTCCAAATATATGTGTATTTGTCGGTATTTGTTCCCATAACGTTATTATTTAATTTCAGAGAATGAATTGGTAACTTTTTCTTAAATATGCCAAAGTTGATTAATTATAAAATTTTCATAATCTAATTATAAGCTGCTACTTTCTATTAAGAAAAGTAAAGTTAACTGTGATTGTTATGTAGGAAAAAGTAAACGCATTCCTATTAGGAATCTGAAATGGCTCTAACACAACTCAAAACCCATACTATGTGATTGGCACTAACACAACATGCCAAAACACATTATTATTTTAACTTTTTAGGCACTAATAATGTTTCAACATGTATTATTTTTAGACACCAAAACCTAACTTTACCACTAGATCTAAATTTTCTATTTAGCTTTTGCCTTGTGCATCTTACTTTTAATTTAATTATTAGTATAAAAATAACACTATAATATACACAAGAGAAAAACTATATTATGATTATTTTCCTTCTCCCTTCCCTAACTTAATTGTCACGGTAGCATTATTGTGACCTTCCTTCTCAACCCTCTTTGATGCACCTTCCTCATGGGTTTTGAAAAGGAGTGTGAAATTTGTATTCTCACCTAAAGGAAAGAAAGATGATTAAAACAAAAGAGAGGAGTTGTAAGAAATTTCTCAATATACTAATGAGAAGCACAATACCATCAAGTATCCCAAGCTTAAAGGCCTAATGCTTCTTGCTAGTTCATATTAGCATTTAGCATTCTAGTTTTTTCTGACACATATGATAACTCAGTGAGGGCAAATAATGTTGTTTTATAGTGTTTTTTAAGAAGTTTAGTTTACTTTTGCTTATTTTGTATTAAGAAATTGTTATATATTTAAAAGAATTAAATAGACATAAATTATAATATATTATTTAATTAAAGAATAATTAAGAATAATAAAAACCGCGTATATTGTAGATTGAATAAATGATTATCGAAAGAGTGAATAGGAAAAGATTTCCATCTTTGTTGTTTTCTAAGATTTTCAAAGTAGGTAGATTCTGGATTGACTTATTGTTTATGTTTTTTTTTTAACTCTAACAACTCTATAATGTTTTGTGTTGTCGGTTATTAGTTTCGTAACACTTAAGTTTTTGAGTTATTATTTTAATTAATTTAATTGTATTTTAATTTAATTATTATGTGCGATAATTGAGTTAATATGAGCGTTATGGGTGTGTGATCCTGAGGTAGGGGTATAGAAGGTAAGTAGAGGTTAGTGAAATTTATTTAGAATAATTGAAGTTTATTTTAATAATTAAAATAATACTATTTTATGAAATTTATTTAATTAAAATAAGAAAAATAGGGAGTTTGAGTTTAATTTGTAAATTAAGAGAAATAGATGGGAGGAAGTGAAATTCTGGTATCAGATATTAGATGTCGAATGTGATGTTTACGACACAAATATCTGTCTAATCAATAATAAGAACAAAGATAAACAAATAACAATTGTAAAGAGACACAACAATTGTTAACCCAGTTCGGTGAAAACATTATGTCTGGGGGCTACCAAGCCAGGAAGAAAATTCACTAAGTAGAATTAGTTTGAAGATACACAGTAGACTCTCTCTAGTTTACCATCTTCTCACCTAATCTCTACCCTTGCAATTTCTATCTAGGAAACACCTAGATAAGAGACACCTCTCACTCCCCCTCAATCACAACAGTGATAACACCAACAATTAAAAGACTTTAGAAGACACTCTTCAAAGACACAACTTGATCTTACTTAAAAGCTTCAATCAAGTACAATACACTCTTGCTTACAAGCTTCGAGCGAACAATTTACAATTCACAACTTAGTCCAATATTCACACATTAAGATAATGAGTGAATGACTCACAAGACTAAGACACGCGAGGACTTCACCTTACACCAATGCACACACTTTTTAATCCTAGTTTCTCTGATTCTAAAGCTAGGGTTTTCACCTCTTTAAATAGAAATACTGAACGAGCTTGGGCTGTGGCAAAAGTAACAGCAAATTTGAGAAGAAATCAATCTTCATAATTTGCAACAATGAAACAGATTTGATTTGATCAATCAGATCCAATCAAATCTTTCTTCCAATCTTCAATAAAATCTTCTGAGAAAAGCTTCATATCAAATCAAATATGATCCACAATATGTGCATCAGAAACGCCTTTGTAAAACACCAAAATCCTCGCAGATTTTACACCTGCTCAGTGCAGCAAGTTTGCACAAAAAGGAATAGACACACAAACACATTCATACATAATGTTTTATCCATAAGTATCAAGACATTATGTTTGATATCATGAGATAAGTCCTGCTGTAACATACAAAGCAACCTGCAGAACCTTAAAGACAGATGTCACGACATCCTGTAAGACATCTTGTGATTACACCTAGTTTTACCAAAATGTCTGCCAATCAAGAACTAACAAAATTCCCATTTGGCAAATTTTGGCTAAAACATAAAACAGATCACAAGAGAATAAAAACCAGCATAGAGCACAGCACAACAGAAAAATTGATCAGTAAAGAGAGTAAATGCAAAACTCCCCCTCAACAGATGCAAACACAAAAAACACAATAGCCCAAGCAACAACCCAAGCAATCACACAAAGCAGCCCACAATCTCAACAACCTTCAGCAACCTGTAATGCACAATAGAACAGCCCAAGCACACAGACATACAAACAACAAAGCTACAACATTCAGCAACCTGTAGAACACAAATTCAGCAACAGTCCCAAACAAAACAATCATCCAGCAGGATCAACATCCTGACAGCAGCAACAAACACCATCTTCCATCTTCCAACCAGCTACGCACCTGCCATACAGACTAGTAGTACACATTCTTCTCCCCCTTTTTAGCCACAAATTTAAGAACAAAAGTTAAGAGATAACATAGATCACAAAGTCAGTGACAAGCAAGTTAAGGGCATGGAGACCCAAAATATTACAACCCAAAGGCACATGAAGTGCAACAACTCAGTTCATTCTGCCAAGGCAGACAAAACAAATAACAAAAAAAATAACAACCCAATACTAAAGCAGACAGCTTAATCTTCATCTTCAGATGCAGAACTAGAAACAACATCTTCAGTATCAGTTGGAACATCCTCACTACCATCCTCAGAGTCCTTCCCAGACCCAGCCTCACCATCTTCTTCACTAGCATCATTATTGGCAGCATTATCTGTACTCTCAAGGCACTGAATTAACGATTCCAATTTGATTTTTCTGGCCGTAGCTGAACTAATTGTATCCCCTAGTTCCCTACATGTTTCCTTTAACTCAGAGATTATCCTTACCCTTGAAGCAGTGGCCCTTTCAGCAGATGTTAAGATAATATCAGGAATATGTCTTCTAGTAAACAGTTTTTAGTGAAGGGACAACACAGACTCCCTCTTGCTAGCAGCATCATTAATATTTAGAATCCCAGGGTGTTGATTCAGAATAATTTCACAGATGAGGGAAGGGAAGGCAATAGGAAACTTTATGGCACTAGTGGTAGAGTGCTTAATAATTTGGTCAAAAATGTATAAGCCAAAATCTAAATCAACCTTAGTACCTACGACGTATATGAATCTGCCTAGCCCAACAGCAATGGTGGAGGTGTGGTTGGTGGGAACCCAGTTTGCAGCATCAATCCTATGAAGGATGGCATATTTCACATTGAGTTGCCCAGCTGAGAGCTTGCCTTTTGAAGGCCAGGCTTTGACTTGGTTGGTTGTGATGACTCTACACACTTGGTTGTTAGAAGTAGTCATCTCTTCTTCACCATCATTTGGCCGTCCCAGAATTCTGTTGATTACAGACGAAGAAAACTTCACACATTTACCCCTAACAAAGACCTTCATATAGTCCTTTTTATTCCTATCAGTAATGGTGTTAGGCATGTTCACAATGAATTCTTTTGCCAGCCCTTCATAACACTTGGAGAAGCCAGTGACGATTTTGATCAATCCAGCCTCATTGATTAAGTCCATCACTTCCTTGATATCCAGAGCATCTTTATCCAGCTCCCTTTCTAGACCAATCCTCCTTTGATACACATATCTCCACTTGGTCACACTGCTGATAGAGTGAAAAGAGACATTGTCAAGAGGAGCAACAGGCACTTGCTTTGGAGTCTTCTTGGTAGTAGATTTATTTACAATAGCTACGCCAGGGACATCCTTTACAACATATTCATTTGAGTCAGTGTTTTCCAACCTGACTTTTCTCTTTTTGGTAACAGGAGTAACCTTGCTCCAGGTTTTAGGAGGTCCAACAGGGGTCTTCTTCTTTTGGCTTTTGGAAGGGGATTCCTCAAGCACAACCTTTCATTTTCTTGTCTTTAGTCTCTTAGCAATTCCTGGAGCAACATTTTTGATAAGTTCATCATCAGAGGGTACATCTTCAACATCCACTACATTGTCAGAGGTATTTTCCTTAGTTGAAGCATCATTCATACCTACATCATCAGCCTCATTCACATCATGCAGCACAGAACTAGCAAGTTTCTCCAAGCTCTCAGTGTTAGGGTTGTCATCAGTAGGGGGTTTTTCAGCATCCTTTCCTAGGTTATCATCAGAGCTAGGGGATGGACCTATGTGAGAAAGAGGGGTGGAAATGCCACGCACATTACGACCTCCATATGGAATCTTAGTGACAAGTTCCCTAATGGATCTGTTAATATAAGCAGAGCCTTCCTTGTTTTTCATTCTAGTAATGTTGTCAGTAGAGGATCCAGAAGTTTTACCTTTGGAAGGTTGTTGGGACTCGTTTACATGTGGAGGTGTGGTCTTGGGAGCTTCATTTGCATGACCAGGAACCATGGAGATAAGGGTCACGTCAAGAACATCTTCGAAGGAGATGTTCATGGGGTGAGCATCAGTGTGGGAAGTCTTTGACTTGGATAATGTGACTAATCTTGGGTTCAGCTTGATATATGGCACATACTCCCACAGCAAAAGAAATGTCAGGTCTGCTTGCTATAAGATATAACAAGCTCCCTATCATGCTTCTATACAGACTTTGATCCACATCAACTCCTTTTTGAATTTTATGATGCAAGTCTTGAAACACATCAAACACCTCAGGTTTTTCTCTTACAAAATTCACCCATGTGTATCTGGAAAAATCATCCACTACAACATAAGCACACTTATTTCCACCAAGACTCTCCACATGCATAGGTCTCATTAAGTCCATGTGAAAAAGTTCCAGAACTTTATATGTAGTGAGATGTTGGATCTTCTGATGTGACATCCTTGTTTGCTTTCCTATTTCCCATTCACCACAGATCTTTCCTTCTTCAATATTTAGCTTAGGAATACCTCTGTCAGCTTCCATAGATATGATCTTCTTCATTCCTTTTAGATGCAAATGCCTAAGTTTCTGGTTCCATAATCTCACTTTATCTTCTTTGGCAAGAGCACATTTTGAGTCCTAAGAGGTCCATAGGTAACAATTGTCCTTGGATCTGACTCCCTTCATGATCTGCTCTCCCTTTTCATTAGTAACCAGACACTCAAGTTTAGTGAAGTTGACACTTAGACCTTGATCACACAGTTGATTGATGCTAATCAGATTGGTAGTTAATCCTTTGACTAACAAAACATTGTCAAGATCAGGTGTTCCTGAGCATTTTAACTTTCCAATTCCCTTAATTTCACGTTTGGCCCCATCTCCAAAGGTTACATAGCTGGTTGAGTGAGGTTTGATGTCCTCTAATAGATTTCTGATTCCTGTCATGTGTCTTGAGCACCCACTGTCAAAGTATCAATCTTCCTTAGTAGAAACTTTTAGAGACATGTGAGCTATGAAGCAAGTAGTATCAGTTTTAGGTACCCATTGTTTAGTAGTAGTACCTTTGGGGATTCATTGCTTCTTAGAGGGGAGAGTGTTGTGGTTAGGTCTTGTCTGAGTTATAGAATTTGGTATCCATGAAGTTTGAAACAGAATGACTTTATGTGACCAAAGCGACCACAGTGATGACATCTCCATCTTTGGAATTTTCTTGGTTGGTTGGTTTGTTTTCTATCGTGATGTTGAGACATCTGATGGAACATCTTTTGCCTTGATCCAGAAGGCTTGTGATGAGAGGCAAATTTATTGTCTTCATTGAATCCTAGCCCTGTCTTGTCTCCAGTTCTTCTGCCAGTTTGAAGAATTTCTTCCAAGGTTTTGGTACCACTATTCATCATTCTAACAGACTTTCCCATTTAGTCAAGTTGGGAAGTTAGTTGAGCAATTTCATCTCTTAATTTAGTGATAGTCTTAACCTGTTCAACAACTTCATCATTCAACTCTTTGATAATTGTCAGGTGTTCCTCCTTTTCAGTCTTTAGCTTGATGATGAGTTTTTTCTGTTTTTCACCTTGCTGGAAAACTTCTTCGCTTCCGAGGCACAGTTCTTTGTAGGAAGCTTCCAGTTCTTCAAAAGTCAATTCATCTTCGCTGGAGTCTTCATCAGAATAGTATCTTCCAATTAAGGCAGTTACATGTTTGGCAGATTCTTCTTCAATATCACTGTCAGAGTCTTCATCAGTCCATGAAACAACTAGACCTTTCTTTTGTTTCTTAAGATAGGTTGGGCATTCATATCTGATGCGTCCAAAACCTTCACACCCATGACACTATATCCCTTTGTTGTTTGTGGGTTTTTCCTCAGTCCTAGTTCTTCTTCCTGCATCATTTGACTTACTGATGTCAACTGAGATGTTCTTGACATTTGGTCTTGTCTTTATATCCATTCTTTCATTACCTTGTTGAATTGTCTTCCTATAAGAACTATGGCATTTGATAGACTTTCATTTGTATCCTCATCAGATTCATCCTCTCTTCTTTCAGTATTTGACACAAAAGTTGTGCTCTTTTTCTTGTCAGCTTTGTCACCTATTCCTACTTCATAAGTTAAAAGAGAGCCAATGAGTTCATCAACTTTCATCTTACAGATGTCTTGTGCTTCCTCTATAGTAGTTACTTTCATGTCAAATCACTTGGGAAGAGATCTGAGAATTTTTCTTACCAGCTTTTCTTTAGACATCTTTTCACCTAGGGTACTTGAAGCATTGGCTATTTCAAGGATATTCATATGAAAGTCATGTATGATTTCATCATCTTCCATTCTCATGTTTTCAAACTTAGTTGTGAGAAGTTGAAGTCTAAACATTTTTACCTTGGATGTGCCTTCATGAGTTGTCTTTAGTATCTTCCATGCTTCTTTAGCAATTTCACAGTTGTTCACCAACCTGAATATGTTCCTATCAATTCCATTGAACAGAGCATTTAAGGCCTTGGAGTTTCCCATGTAAGTTATATGTATGCCTAAAAGGGCGGGGGGGGGGGGGGGGGGGGGGTGAATTAGGTTCTTAGACACTTTTTCCGGTTTTTGATGATTCTTAGATTTTACTTCTTTAAGTTCTTCTAGATGATGAAAGGCAGTAAAGTGCAGAAGGTAAAGGACACATCGATTTATAGTGGTTCCCCTCACAATCCGAGAGTACTCTACTCCCCTTTCAAAACCGAAAGAGATTTTCCATTATAGTTTTAGATCGTATAACCTATCACACCATTAACCGGTGAGGCCTACTATCTAACAACTATACAATAACCAGTGTGCAAGAACAATCCTCTTGCAAGCACTAACCTTTGTGTCCAACAATCCTGGATCACAAGTCACAATAGAAATAATTCTATAATTCTTTGTTTTTGAGAGTAATACAATATACAATATCAATACAAGATTGATCTTCTCCTTTTGATCAAAATTCACTTCTCAATATCAATGCAAGTGTTCAATACTATGAATATGGAATGATATGAACAATATGAACACTTTGAAATATTTGAAAATATTTGAATTTGAGTGATAATTTTTGAAAATTCTTGGAGGTGTTTTGTATTTTAAAAATTTCAGAATATATAAGAGTCAAAACACCTATTCAAAAAGGTATGGAAGTTTATGAAATAAATATTGAAAAGGTATAACATTTTAAAAAAAAATATTTGAAATTGAAAAGAAACAATTTTTCAAAATTCATTCAGTGTTAACCGGTTAACCAAATGGGGTAACTGGTTAACGTTGTAACGTTAACTGAGAGAATTCAAATTTTGGGACCGTTAACCGGTTAACCCATTTGGTTAACTGGTTAACACTGTAAAAACTCAGAAAAAATATTTAAGTTTTAAGTGTTAAACCAGTTCCAATTTATTTCTAAACATGCATATGCAATATGTTGTCATGATAAACTATTTTGAACACTTGTATATCAATTAAAGGAGTGAGTCTCGATATACCTAAGCCTTGTGCCCAAGTCTTGGAAAAAATACGAATATTTGCACATGAAGCTTGATTCGCACGAAAACATTCCATTGATGATGCATAGCCTTGATCTTGATCTTGATCTTTTTGAAAGCTTGACTTTTTGCAAACACGGAATGAGCTTAAATCTTGTTGACTTCATCAAAACCTTGAGATTGAAGTATGCTTTTACATTCTCCCCCTTTTTGATAATGACAATCAAATGAGTTTGCGCGATATCTTTGATCGATGTTTCGTTCTAGGCTTGCTTCTCCCCCTATGTCCAGCAACTCCCACTATCTTAACAGAGGCAAAATTCTGCACAGAGAGATATTAGAAAACCAATCTCTTCTCCCCCTTTGTCATTAGCAAAAAGGAAGGAGCTTTCAAACCATAATAAGCAATATCGGCATACATGTAAGCATTTATTCAAGTAATAAGCAATCAAGCAAGGTATATGACACAACATTCATACTAAAAACCAGAATTTGATTAAAAGCACACAAAGTGCTATAGGAAGTTCATGAAAACGGAAATAAGCATAAGTGCGATAAACCAAAAGTGCCTAAACAACATTAGGTCTTACAACATAATTTTTAAACTAATTAAACAAAAGAAACAACAAGATATGCATGATCATTCATCATCCGACATTCCATCACTTTCATCTTCACCGTCTTCACTAGCCGCTTCACTTTCATCATCCTCTTCGGTTTGGTTGCGGGAACCTATCACTAATTTCTGGAGGTTTTTAATAGCACATGAGGTTTCACGGTGGTTGGTCATCATGGTGGTGTAAATAAATTCATTGGTTATGCCACCTTCGGGAATAGGAAAGGATGATGCGGAGGAGCCGTCGGCATATTCATATGTATCCTCATTGTTTTGAACAATTCCGGTATTCTTCACAATGGTGATCTCATTAATCTCATTTGCTGTAGACTTCATTGCGATGAATGGTTCCCTACCAATGTCCAAGTCGGTTTGTTCAATAATTCGAGAGATAAACCGAGCATATGGAAGCCTTGTTTTGAGTGAGAGTTGTTGTTTCAAATGGTACATCATTGTTAGCATCCAATTAACTTTCACATTGTTCTTGATTGCGAATAAAACTTGCATCTCTAGATCATTAATTTGGGAGTGATTTGAATCCTTTGGCAGCAGCACATAACAGATGACATAATGCAACATCCGATCGTCAACCGTCAAATTTTTCGCATAGCATATTACCCTTGAAGTGCGTTGTCCCGACGTAATGACTTCCTTTGGAAAACGGCAGATTGAGTAGTATTACTCCATTTTGTCATAGCCGAACCAAATGTCATCTTTGTGGTTCACACCTTTGCGGAGAAACACACCAGAGAAGGGAATTTTCAGCGACGCAACAAGAGCACCTAAATCCTCCTTAATTTCACAGTTTCGAACAAGAGTATGAAGCTTATGTTTTCCATGCCTATCCATGTTAAGTGAGAAGTTGTGCATGAAAGATTGAACCAAGTCTGGGTAAACTTTCCCGTTATTAGCAACAAAGTCACTCATGCCTTGAAACTCTAGCAATGCAGGAAAAGTAAATGTTGGAGGTTTGAAAGATTTCATAAGAACATATTTACCCTTGAGCAGTGACCTGACTCTGACTTTGAAATCTAGCCTCCTCTTCTTTGTTGATTCCATTGGTGTTTCTGCAACTGGAGCATCCTCTAACACTGAAGCATGTTCCTTTCTTTTCCTTTGAGGTGCCATGAACAAGTGATGGAGTTAGGGTTTGGATAAGATGTTATTTTTGGATTTGGGATGAGATTAGTGGAATGAGGTTTGTAAAGGGTTTATAAAGACTAAGAGTTAGTGGGGTTTTAATGGTTGAAGGTTGGAAGTTGGAAGAAGATGATAAATAGTGTTTATTGTAGTCAAAAGAGATGAAGAGTCAAAGTTTATGAATGTAGAATGAGAACATGCAATATATTAAAATGATACACAATTAAGACATTCATAAAGCAAAAGAAAAGAAAAAAATAAAAAAATAAAAAATAAAACAACACACATTCTGTACGCTTGCTGAGAATCCAAAACTTGGAAGTGTTAATCGGTTAACCGATTACGTTAACCGGTTAACGGACAAAAAATTTCAATTTTTTTGAAAAATCCAGCAGCATGTTTTAGAGAAATTTGGAAAAGTTTTTCATGAAATTTTTTTTTACAAAGTGTTAGCACATGACCTAACACAACTTTTGATCAAAAAATATTTTGAAACCGATACTTTTCGGATATCCGAAGGAGAGAAAAATCAAAAACGGAAAAAAGTGAGTGCTAGCATTTTGTAATGAAAAAGTGAACAAAAACATATATTAAGCATCTAAAACATATAGCAAGCAATTTTTTAAGTTAAGGTTAGATGTCACCTATATTGAGAATACCAAGTTCTTGTCGCATCTTGAAGAATTGCTCCTTAGCCAATGGTTTAGTGAATATGTCGGCAAGTTGATTGTGTGTATCCACGAAAGTAACATCTACATCTCCATTAAGTACGTGATCTCGAAGGAAGTGATGTCGAATGTCTATGTGCTTTGTCCTTGAATGCATGACCGGGTTCTTTGTGATATTGATGGCACTTGTGTTGTCGCATCGAAGAGGAATGCAACCGAGATCTACACCATAATCGAGGAGTTGTTGCTTAAGCCATAGAACTTGTGCATAACAACTTCCTGCTGCAATATATTCCTCTTCGGCATTTCTAAGTGCAACACATGCTTGCTTCTTGCATGCCCGTGACACTAGTGCATTCCCGAGAATGTGACACGTACCACTTGTGCTTTTTCTATTGGTCTTACATCCTGCATAATCAGCGTCAGAATAACCAATTAAAGAACAAGTACTACCTTTTGGATACCATAATCCGACGTTCGTTGTTCCTTTGAGATACTTCATAATCCTCTTTACGGCAGTGAGATGTGATTCCTTTGGATTTGCTTGAAAGCGTGCACAGAAACAAACGCTAAACATAATGTCAGGATGACTTGTCGTCAAATATAATAATGAACCGATCATACCTCGACACTTTGTGATATCAATTGGAGTACCAGATTCATCTTGATCAACGTACGTTCCGGATCCCATAGGAGTGGACATTACCTTGCAACTATCCATATCGAATCTTTTCAACAATTCCTTGCAATACTTGGATTGGTTGATGAAGATGCCATCCTTTGTTTGCTTGGTTTGTAGTCCAAGGAAATAGTTCATTTTTCCCATCATGGACATCTCGAATTCTCCTTGCATCATAAGCGAAAATTCTTCACAAAGATCTTTGTTTGTTGATCCGAAGATGATGTCATCGACATAGACTTGAACCAATAAGGTGTTACCCTTGATCTTCTTTATGAACAACGTCTTGTCAACCTTTCCTTTTGTAAAACCCTTTTCACATAAGAAGTTGCTAAGGCGGTCATACCATGCTCTTGGTGCTTGCTTTAAGCCATAGAGTGCCTTTTTAAACGATAGACATGCGAGGGATTCTTGAAGTCTTCAAAACCCGGAGGTTGTTTGACATAAACTTCTTCATTGATGTATCCATTCAGGAAAGCGCTTTTGACATCCATCTGGAACAAATGAAAATTCATAGAACACGCGTAAGCAAGTACTAATCTAATTGCTTCTAACCTTGCTACCGGAGCGAACGTTTCATCAAAATCAATTCCTTCTTCTTGGTTGTAGCCTTGTGCGACCAATCTTGCTTTGTTACGAACTATGATCCCATTCTCGTCAAGTTTGTTCTTGAACACCCATCTTGTTCCTATGATGTGCTTGTGGTCCAGTCTTGGTACAAGACTTCAAACTTGATTCCTTTCGAATTGGTTGAGTTCTTCTTGCATCGCTATAATCCATTGGTCTTCTCCTAAGGCTTCATCAATCTTGGTTGGTTCAATTTGAGACACAAAAGCCATGTTGAGACAAGCATCCTTAAGATTTAGTCGAGTTGCAACGCCATGGCTACTATCACCAATAACTTTATCTATCGAGTGATCTCTATGAGTTCTCCATTCCTTCGGAAGATCTTGATGTTCTTCAATGATTTGAGTGTCATCTTCTTGTGCTATTGCTTGATCCTTTGAAGTCTCCTTTTGTTGTTGTGAAGAATCTACTATATCATCATCATCATCCATAATAATATTATCCTCTTTCGAGGGGTTAGTCTCATCAAAAGAAACATGAATGGATTCTTCAATAGTAAGAGTTCTTTTATTAAAAATTCTAAAAGCTTTACTAGAGAGGGAGTAACCAAGGAATATACCTTCTTCGGACTTGTCATCAAACTTACCGAGATTGTCCTTATCATTGTTGAGAATGAAACATTTGCATCCGAATATGTGAAAGAATGATATGTTTGGTTTCCTACCCTTGAACAACTCATACGGAGTCTTCTTGAGAATTGGTCGAATATTGACACGGTTGCTTATGAAGCAAGTCGTGCTAACCGCATTCGCCCAAAAATATTTAGGAAGATTTGAGTCGCTAAGCATTGTTCTTGCAAGCTCCACCAATGACTTATTCTTCCTTTCTACGACACTGTTTTGTTGAGGAGTCCTTGGTGCGGAAAAGTTGTGAGAAATTCCATGCTCTTCGCAAAAATCTTCAAAATATGAATTTTGGAATTCTCCACCATGGTCGCTTCTAATGGAGGCTATGGTGAGTGACTTCTCGTTTTGAATTTGATTTGCATACTTCTTGAATGCTTTGAAAGCATCACTTTTCTGCACTAAAAACAATGTCCATGTGTATCGAGAGAAATCATCAACAATAACTAAAGCATAAATGTTACCTCCGAAGATTTTCGTTCTTGATGGACCAAAAAGATCCATATGCAACAATTGAAGTGACCTTGATGTAGACACCACTTTCTTGGACTTGAAAGTTGTCTTGCTTTGTTTCCCTTTTTGGCAAGCATCGCATAACTTATCCTTGATGAACTTTATCTTCGGAAGACCAACAAGTAGGTCATGCTTTATCAACTTATTTAAATGCTCCATGTGAATGTGAGCAAACCGTTTATACCATAGCCACACCTCGTTGTTGTTTGCCATTAAACATTTTACCTTCAAGGACGAGTCATCAAAAGAGATCATACAAATATTATTAAATCTTTTACCCTTTAGCAAGATGTCGTGGGTGACTTCATGTTCTATCAAACATTCATCCTTTGTGAAGTTGATTTGGAACCCTTTGTCACACAATTGACTTATGCTAAGTAGGTTGTGTTTAAGGCCTTCCACAAAAAGGACGTCTTCGATGATTGTACATGGAGGTGCACCAACGGATCCTACTCCAAGAATCTTTCCTTTATTATCATCACCGTAAGTAACGTATCCTTTGGCCTTTAATGATAGACTTGAAAATTTGTTGATGTCGCCCGTCATATGCTTTGAACAACCGCTATCAAGATACCATTAATTAGAAGTTGTCTTCAAGCATACCTACAAAACAAAATCAAGTATTATTAGGTACCCAAATTGCTTTGGGTCCTTGATAGTTAGTACCCTTTTCAACCCACACATAATGCCCTTTAGCAACACCAATGTTGCGCACATATCAAGCATTAGGTGTATGGCCTTTGATTCCACAATAAAAACAAGTAGGTTGAAAATGACTTCTATATCTAGGAACATAATTCTTTTTCTTCACACTTCTTTTCCTTTTATGACTTTGATGCATAGTTTTAGAAATGTTTGCCTTTTCTTTAACAACTTGTTCACTTGCTTTCACAAAAATGGTTTTATTTGTGCTTGGTTTGGAAAACTTAGAATATCCTAATCCACTTTTATCATTAGGATATCTTTGGTGCCTAAGAATTTCCTCCAAGCCAATTTGACCTTTTTCATATCTTTCCAAAACTCTTTTAAGTTGAACAATTTGAAAAGATAAGGATTCACAATTTTTGCATACAAGACTTTGTTTTTCATCCATCAATTTTTGTTTTTCATTTTCAATGTATTTTTCAAAAGCAATATTTTGTTCTTCTAAAGATATTCTTTTCTTTTGGGATGAGATGCTTTTATACAAAGTCTTGCACTCTTTTAGAAGTTCATCTATGACTTCTTGTGCATCATTGTCATAAATTGAAAAATTGCTACTAACCTCATCAATTTCTTCATCGGAGTGATGTGACGCCATAAGAGCCATATTTGCACATTCATCGCTTTCCAATTCCGATGATGAACTTATCTCATTATCGTCCCAAGCAACATAAGCCTTCTTATTCTTGAAATCCTTCTTGCCTTTGAATCCTCCTTTCTTTGTAAGTTTCGGGCAATCCGGCTTTATATGACCTTGCTTCCCACATTCGTAACATGTGACTTCTTGAATCGATGTGGATGCATCCTTTTTCCTGAAATGTTTATTCTTTTTAGGAAAAGAGGAATTTTTATTTGTGTTAAAAAACTTACCAAGCTTCTTTACAAGAAGCATGAAATTTTCATCTTCGGAAGTCTCGTCGTTGTTGCTACTGCAAAAATCGGCGCCGGCTGACAGAAGAGTCGCCACCGTGCGTTATTTATCCCACGGGAGGGAAAGGAAACGCTCGAAGTAAACCTCGCAAAAAACGGGGAAAGGTATGGTCATCGCAACCAAAACCTGGGTTCGGGAGTCGGTTACGCAAGGGGAAGGTATTAGCACCCCTCACGTCCGTCGTACTCGACGGGATCCACGCTTGCTTGGTTGTCTAAAGGATGAAAAAACAATCTATCTACGGCTGCTAAATCTAAACGGAAGGGAATTGACTCGATAGAGCGTCGCACTCTACGCCTACGTATTCTCAAGGGAGAAAGTCAGAGTCAACGTAGTTCGGGACTACGGGGAAAATTGGCTCGCCAAGACTTCGCGTCTTGTGCCTACGTACTTCCACACTGTATGGAAGATCAGAGCTTTACGTAGTTCAGGCTAACTACGGCTAAACAAAGCATTCTCACACAGCAGTGAGAAAAACAACTGGTTTCAAAGGTACGGGAACCTATGGGCAACACTACGGCTTGGTCTCAAATGCCCTCGAGCAAGAGAGAAAAAGGGTAATATCAGTCGTCAGCGGGAAAGTCTCGATCGCACAGCAGCGAGAGAACAGAAAGTCAGTTGTTAGTGTGCTCGCTAGGATATTGCATCCTATGCCTACATATCCTCGTCTGGTACGAGAAATCAGAGCAGCTGTAGTTCGGCTACTATCGGGACCACAACTCAAATCTCGTTTTATTAACATTCTGAAAAATGGTTACAATGCTCGAATACGGGAAATAAATCTCCTAGGAAATACTATCCTATCCTATCCTGAAAAAATCGAATGGAAAAGAGTCCCCTAACAAGTGGACTTCTAAAGTTACCTCTAAAACAAATAAATCCTAAAAAATATTACATCTAATATTTTTTTGCTATTTTCCAACTATTTTCTTCTTTTTTCTCTCAAAATATTTTTCCATATTTTTCTATGTATTTTTTTCATATTTTTTTCACTATATTTTTCACATTCTTTTTCTTTTTTCTTATTTTTTTTCAATATATTTTCCTTTCCTCAAAATATTTCTTTTTTTCTTCATTGTATTTTTCTCACTATTTTTTTATCAATATTTCTCTTTTTTTCTTCTTTTCTCTTTTTTTCACAATAGTATTTTCTTTATATTTTTCTTTCCAAAAAAAATAAACAAAATGAAAAAATAAAGAAAAGAAAAACAGGGGGGTACACTGGATTACAAGGGGATTAAAAGAAAATAAAAAACTGTAAACTGGGCCCAGCCTAGTTGATAATGCTGCAAAACGGAGGGGTGTGCAAGAAGAAACACGGAGGGTGTTGGAAGCAAATGTTGGGCCCAGCCCATTCACAGCAAAAAAATGAGGGGGTGAGGTGTCTCCAAAAAATGATTGGGCCTGGATTCAGCCCACCGACCCATCCTCTCCTTCCTTCTCTCCATCTCCTCACTCAGAAACCCTAACCTAAACTTCCCCCTCAACCGCCGCCGCCGTCGTCCACTATTCACAAATCCTTTTCAACATCCTCCATTCAACAAACACCTCTTCTTCCTCCACTCAAACATACCTCTACATCAACAAACTAATATTCAAAGCACACAGAAATTTCACTCGATGATCTCGGAGGAACTCCTCTTCAGAAAAGTTGAAAATCTCTGAATGAACGAACTTGCTGTAGGAAGACGTTCTTGAGTGATGTTGATGACCTGAGGATTTATGGATCTTGAAGGTAACGAACGCGTTGGAGATTTGAAGGCATGATGAAGAAGATCTTTGAACATCGACGAAGCTCCGTGGATGGATTCCTTGTTGAGTACTCTGATGAACATTCTTCAAGTTCTCTGGGAAACGGCTTGAAGGTTCACCAATCTTGAACGAAAGATGATTCTGGTAATGACATTGAAGGTTCTTGCTGAAGCTTGTTGTTCGAAGGTCTTGAAGAAGGCGACGGTGACGAAGATCGAGCGAGATGGAGATTGTAATGCTGATGATTACATCACAGAGATCGATGAAGATCTTGAGGGATGTTGAATGGAGATCCTGGATGATGTATCTGTTAGGGATTTCTGGAAAACCGATGAAGAATACTTCATTGGTGACGATAGTTCTTGAGGCCTTCGTTAATAAGATGAAGACTCGAAGGAGTTCTGGGGATTTTTCCTGAAGGTTTGATGAATGAAGTTTGATCGTGGTGTTGATCGGAGAACGAAGGGTGACGATGATTGATGATTGATGGATCGGAGGAGAAAAACTAGAGAAGATGAAGATTAGAGGAGAAGAGATGAAGATTGGTGATTTCTGGGATTTTCTGAGCTTTCCGGTGACTGGCGCGGTGGTCGGAAGCGGTTTAGGGTTGCCGTTATGGTGGCCGCCGGCCATGCATGCCGGCCGGGGATGGTTTCAGGCGAGGACAGTGGTGCTTACGCGTGGCAATGTGGGTGGGGTGAGTGAACGCATGGTTGCCACGTATTGGTATCGTGGCAGAGAGAGGGAGAAGCTGTTTGTGAGGTGGCGTCGTGATAACGCGTAACGTGGGGTCCTCCCCTATTCAACACGTGGATCAGATCTATTTAAATGCTGAGATTTTTCTGGATTGTTCTGGAAGCTTCGCTGGAAATGGCTGGATTGAACTGGGCCTTGACTGCATTGGGCTCAACGTGAACAAAAATGGATGCAGGCCCCACGAATTAATCTGATAACTGGACTAATTGGACTAATTAACATGGTTAAATGTTAATGAATTAATTGCTAATGACTCTGATTAAAACTCAATTAAAAAATCTAATACCCACTACTTAAACTTCTATTAAATTTCTAATAAAACTATATTATATTCTATAAAAAAAAACTATATTATTTATATCTAAAATTAAAAAACATTTAATTTCTATTAACCCTATTATTTATTATTCTAAAACATTACATCCTAAAAAAAACTATTTATTTAATAAGAAAAAATTTATATTAAAAAAGATTAAAAAGCTATTAAAACTATTTACAAACCATTAATATTCTAAAAAATTCTATATTATCCTAAAAAATCTATTAACTCCTAAAATGATTAAAAATCTAAAAAAGAATTAAAACTATTAAAAATCCTATTAATATTCTAAAAATGATTTACCTATTTTTTTAAAAAACCATTAATATTCTAAAATGAAAAATGCTATTTATTTCCATAAAATTCTATATTATCCTAAAATGATTTAAAATCTATTTAAAATCCTAATAAAATCCAATAAAATCCAGAAAAATCACCATAATTCCCAGAGGGACAAAAATAGCACCGAACGACACATAACACCGCGAGAGCGCACCAAAATAGCTGGTAAAAATAAACGGACACCGAAACGTACTCAAAAACACGATTCTATCTATCTAAACTGATTAAAAACACCTGAGACGCGAGACGAGAGCTGTGATCCCGATAAAATCAAAACAGATGAAAAATGCACTGTGTGCAATATGCAGATGCGAATGCGGTCATGCGTCGAAACATCGAGCCAGATACGAGACCCGGTTGGTCAAATTTTGGGGTGCAACAGCTGCCCCTATTCAAGCGGCTTGGACCTGACTGGGTGAGGAGCGAACGACTCTCAGCCGATCAAGGTGCGAGACGATTGAATACCGGTAAACCCGAAAATTTGCCAACTGCTCAACTCATGATACTGGAATAATAGCTGCACGGTAACTATCTGGAGAAATACTTATCTGACATCGCCGTCGGAAACAAACAATACATCCAACATCGCCGCTGGAAGACTAGAGAACCTGAATCACCAAAATACCCAACATCGCCGCTGGAGAACGAACCATCCAACATCACCGCTGGAGAACTGAATTAACTGACACACCCAACATCGCCGCTGGAAAACTGAGTCTGACATCGCCGTCGATCAACCAAAATACCCCGCATCGCCGCTGGAGACCTAAATCTGATATCGCCGTCGAATAATCGAAATACCCCGCCTCGCCGCTGGAGAGAATACAACACTGAACAAAATACCCCGCATCGCCGCTAGAGAACTACATCTGACATCGCCGTCGGACAATCAACATACCCCGCATCGCCGCTGGAGAACTAAATCTGGAAAAATACCCCGCATCGCCGCTGGAGAACTAAAGGATCTGCATCACCTAACATCGCCGTCAGAAGACTGGATCAACTTAACATGCCCAACATCGCCGCTGGAAAACTGAATCTGACATCGCCGTCGGAAACAAACATCGCTCTGAGAGACACTCGACATCGCCGTCGTACAAACATCATCTCTGCTGGGGGTTTGAAGAGTCTGACATCGCCGTCGAGCATAATCTTCTGACATCGCCGCCAAAACAGACATAATCTGACCTCGCCGTCAAAGCAAACATTCAACATCGCCGTCGAACAAACATTCAACCTCGCCGTCGAACACAAACCTGATCTGACCTCGCCGTCAAACAAACATTCAACCTCGCCGTCAGACAAAACATAATCTGAACAACTCTGACCTAGGGTTCACCCCTGGTAAATGGAACAAAAGGTATGTTTGCGTATTTGAAACTACTCCGCTGGGAATGAGAGACTTAACCGAGCACGCTCTGATCTAGGGTTCACCCTCAGAACCATAACGAACATCGGAATACTACAACATACTGAATTCACCGTAGAACTTCAACATCAAAGACATATGAAACCCTGGCCCCTGGCCAGTTCCAGCTTCAGCTAGAAAAGATCTTCAAGTACTTCTGAAGATAAGCATCCTTGGCCTTCAAGGATGGCAACTCTGCAGGAGGTATCTTCGACTTCAGTCTGAAGAAATGGTCCTTGTCCTTCAAGGATACATGGATCTGCCTTCAGGCAACTACACCTCTGCTATAGAGCATCCGTGACTTCAGTCAGGGATATACTTCGGCCTTCAGTCCGAAAAATGAATCCTAGGTCATTCATGACCTTGGGGATAACCTTGCCTTCAGGCACCTTCGCTTTAGCTTGGGAAATCTATGACTTCAGTCAGAGAAATGGCATCCTGAGCCATTCATGACTCTTCGGGGATTCAAACACTTTGCCTTCAGGCAAACTCCGCTTCAGCTGGAGAAACATCTTCGACTTCAGTCAGAAGAAAAACTATTCACTTGATCGCAATCAATCATCACCTCAGGATAACTGACTTGGTCTTCAGGCCAACACGGATCACTCTGCATACAAAAATTGGACCTATCAACTTCTGAACTCTGTCTTCAGACACACGTTGATTCCTCAACACGGAAATCTGAATCCACAGGAACATTCTGATACCGCCTTCAGGCATTTACGAAGTCAATCTTCAGATTAGACATCACTGTTGGAGCAGACATATCACGCTGCTAAGGACCTCAAGAATCATCTTGAACACACAACTCCGTCGGGCACCTTCAAGAATCATCCTGAACCGATAACCATTCTGGAGACTTTATTCTGCTGGGTATTCCCGGAATCTTCCTGGGCAACTCTTGCCGGGGACGCTACTGGGGAGCTCAAGAATCGTCCTAAGCACACAACTCGGGAAACTGCGTTGAGGTCTTAAGAATCATCTTAAGCAAATGGCCCTGCTGAAGAATTCAAGAATCGTCTTGAACTCAAGACTTCGCTGGGGATCTCAAAAATCATCTTGAGCAAGCGACTGTGGGGATTACACCGGGGTCTTAAGAATCATCTTATGAAAGCGACCTCGTTGGGGAGAACATCAGGAATCGTCCTGAGCAACTGGTCCTTTGGTGGAACACCTGTAAAACAAGAATAATAGTAACCTAGATCATGCTTATGATGCGTATGCTTCTGCGCCATGCCCCACACGGTGGGAATGCTATGCGTTTATGCTAAATGCCATGCAATCATGCACAATGATGCAATCCCATCAGCAACATAAATGCCGAGGGGGAAATTCTCCTGTCAAGGAGAAAGAACTATTCAGATAGAGGAATCATCCTGCTGAGAAGAACGTGGACACGCCAATATCCACCAGGCTCTGTCTGGGGAAATGATCTTTCGTTGACTGCTGCAGGGGAAACAACTTCAGTTGATTACTGCAGGGGACGAAGCTCTACGAGAAACCTGAACCTGTTGATATCAATCGCGAGAATGAACTGCGCGGCCGTCTCGGCTATTCTTCTGGGGATAACCACTCTGTGGGGAAACAACTTCAGCTGCTCAACACTCCACTGGCGAAGAGAGAATCATCTCTTGGTGGGGAATCTCAATTCCGCTGGAGACTTCAGTCTGGCACCATCGTTTACTGCATACTTCGGCATACGAACAGCTTCCTACAAGACTTGCACTTGTGACCCGGTGCTGGAAAAGACACCTGCTTCGGCGACTTTACTGGGGAAAACACGAGCTTCGGCACCCGAACATTCTATGAAATCTGCGCTTGTAACCCGGTGCTGGGGGAGAGAGAATTATCTCTGCGTGGGGAGACATATCAATGCTCACCATTCCGCGTTCAGATTCTGTGGAGGAGAGACCACTGAACGCTGCTGGAGAAGGAGGGCTCGCCCTGCTTCGGGGATATCAATCCTTAGCTACTCATTATTCACTCTGATGGAGTTGTACTGATCCTATCAAGGAAACACCTCTGACGTCTGCGGCAGATAACAATCGATCACTGAAATTGAATCTCACTTCACCGAGGAAAACAACCCTGAACGGTCTTTTTTTTGAACACCCTAAGTCCTTATAGGGTACGAAGCAATCTGCTGAGAAATACCTCTTCTCTGGCTGACGTCAAAATCTACCCGTCTAGAGATTACTCAATGAGGGAATCACCGTCGACCTCTGCTTGAGGAATGAGTCAATGACCTAGAATCGGAGGGAAAGGGAGTCACACTCGGACTCTGTGGAGATATAACATTGCATCAGTCCCACTGCTGGGGAAATAAACCCACATCCGCCGGTCAGGGAAAGCTTCAGCCTCAACCCACTTGGGAAATAGCACATCAGGCTAATCAACGTTCAATGCTTAGGATGGCCATACTCTGCCGGGAATATCAATCAAACCTACTGAGGATAATCCTGATCCTGTTCTGATAAGGGATGAATGACATCTCAACTTGCTGCAGTGTCAAACTGCTCAGGGGAAACAATCTCATTTGTACGTCTCTGCTGAGAAACCAACCCTGATTCAACAACATCAACACAGGGAATACAGAATACCAATCATGGAGTCGGGATCACTCGAGCCTTGTGTCGGGGAATGTGACAACAAACGAGTTACTAGGAATCATCGGGCCAGGTATTTAGGCTTTTTCTGGTTTAGGGATAGGTTTATGGTGATAGGGACCCATTTCTGGTTACCAACAGAGGTGGATTTGAAAGGGACATACTAGACGAGGACTACCATTCAGGGTGGACTACCAAACGAGAGCTGATAGCGAAACATGTTAGGTTGTCAAACGAGAACTGACTTACGGGTTCTGGATATCAGACGGGAATTGATTTCTGGTTTGCCAGGCGAGAACTGGACTTTAAAACTGTGTTGGCCAGACGAGAACTGGTTAAACAATGGGTTACAGAAAAGGTGACCCGACAGGACTGGTTCCTGGTTTGGATTTCAGACGAGGACTGATCTCCGGCTTGCCAGACGAGAGCTGGACTTTAAGACGATTTGGTTACTAGGTTCAGCCAAGTAATAGGTTAGGCTGTAGGATGACGACCCAATGACAACAAGGCTTCTTCAGAAGGCTCAGGTTTTTGGCAGGGTAATGACACGATTCCCCGACACTCAACTCCTGCTGGAGTGAACAAACTTATTTGAACAACTTGCCCCAGTGCAATTCAACTTGCCCCAATTCGACTCTTGGGAAAATTCATTCTGAACATAAAACAGCTGGCAACAAAACAATCTTTGGATGGCTTGCCCCAATATCGGTACAACGGAAGGATTCATCCTCCACTAATCAACTCTCAACATGGTTGGCTTCGATATCTCTGAAGTAGTTTGCCCCTGAACGAGCGATGAGCGACTCAACATGCTCTGATTGAACACTGAAGGGATCCGCCCTCAAATCGCAAGAATTCTGGATAACTGCCCCTGATTGGGTTTCGAGAAGATTCACTTCCGATCAACCGCTTCTTGCATAAACTGCCCCATAATCAACTGATGCTCCGGGACTTGTCCTCAGACAAACTGATTCCAAACTCACAGGAAGTCGATGCCCCAGATTCACAGGGTTTCACAACATACCGTTCTGATCCAGACTTCTGACGATTCAGTCCTGATTGACTATTCCCTATTGAAGTTATTCCGCATCAGCTACTAACCTGCAATTAAGATTGTTTATTCACGAATGGTAACTTTAATGCAGTGTTCATGCAAATTTCGAAAAAATGTATTGTCACTCATTTACGTGTCATGCTAGTGAGTGACGAATGAACCAAAGGGTTCAAACGTAGTGCTGATGTGATCAGTGAAAAATACAATAAGGATATGATTAGCAAATCATGAAGGAGTCAGGTTACTCAACCTTATCGTAATGCGCTTTCAGAATAAACCCTGCCTCAATTAGGTCTTTTAAGGGTTGTATCGTGGTCAGGTTCACGGTTCGTGAAACAAAGGATATTCGGCTCAAATTATGATTTGTACCCACCCCTTCTACGTGATGATCTCCGATCCTAAAGTTCAGTTAACTTGGCTCAAGCGCTCGCCTCTTCGAGAGGTATGTTGAATACTGGGAACAACTGGTTAAAGAATTCACAAGGTGTTTCGGAGTGACAGTTACACCTCTTTCGTTTCGGTGTCTGTATCTACACGACTTCGTCCTTGTTCGAGGATTTTTCTTTTTATAACCCTTCTTTTTCATTCTTTTGATTCCCTAATTTTTGCCTGGATTGACTCTTCAGAGTTCTTTTCGATTTTTCTTTTGAAGTCCAGCGGGATGCCCTGATTTTTGCCTAAGTATTTGCTTTCCAGCTTTTTCTTTTTACTTAGCGGGCTTTCTTATTCCCTTTTTTTTTGAAACGAGTCGTGCGACACTGGCTGTCTGGATTCATCCGATAGGCTTGTAACTGTCTCACTCCTGATTGGTGAGGTTTAACCATTGTGGTTGATGAGGTACGACCTCTGGAGAGGAATATGATGTGATTGGTCCTCGAAGGACAACACTCCTCTATAAGACTTGAACGCTCGATCAAGCTAACTGACAACTACCCTGCCCCGGGTTAAGATGCGAGGGTTAAAAAGTCCGAAAGAAAACTCCTACTTCTCGACTCGAAGTGGTTAACAAGGGATTCTCTTCCTTATCTCTCTGGTGTTTAGGGATTTGAAACAATGCCTTATACGTCATCGACAAGGTTTTATCTGAAAGCAATACGATCATCGGTTATGAGTATTCAGTTTCATCATCCTCCCTCCACTCATCGCTAATCATAGTAATAAAGTGAAGTGAATAAAATGCAAGTGTCAGTGCAATGCAGTAAATGAGTGACAACGACATAACTAATTCAGAAAAATGCATAGTCACTTTATTAATATTACCATTCGAAACATACAATGTTTAACAACGAGTAGTAACTAACAAAAAAGAAACTACAAATGCAAATGGTAAAAAGTCCGAGGACTGCCAATGCTGAGGACGTCTGCCTGTCTGGACCACCGGCTTTTGGAAATAACCCTTCTGAATCTGTGAGCTCAGACAGCTGAGGGGTTGTCATGCACAACCAAAACTCCATCTGGAAAGGAAATGCACCCTTTGTCGATTAACTGCTGCACTTTCTCTTGGAAAGCTTTGCAATCTTCAGTCGAATGCCCTAGAGATCCACCATGATAACCACACTGAGCGTGGGGATTGTATCCTGGAGGGTAAGGCTCTGGCACGGGCTTGAGAGCTTTTGGTTCCACCAAAGAATTCTGAATCAAACGCGGAAGAATCTGGCTATACGACACAGGTACTGGATGGAAAGGAGCGTTCCTTCGTTCCAAGTTGTTACGAGGTCGGTTCTGGTTCTAACGCTGATTCTGATAACCTCGGCCACGGGCTCGTGGACTTGCAAGAGGAGCGACATAAGGTTCCCGATGGGGTGCCCCAGGCACAGTTGTCTGTCCAGAATAACGAGACACAGAAGATACTGACCGCTGAGAAGACGGAGAACCAACAGATTTCACCGATTCGACTTGAGGATATCCAACATCTGTCAGGACCGCATTGATCATAGTTTCATCTTCAGATTGAGAGCTATAGAGAGATTCAGTTTCACTGGCCTGACCTCTTGAAACATTCGGGATTCTTCCAGTCTTTACACCATACTCGATGCGCTCTCCCGTCCTTACCAACTCAGAGAAATTTGGTGCGGTTTCAAACATTCTTTCGAAGTACGGGCTCTGCAAGGAGTTTACGAACATGCCTTTCAGCTCTTGGTCTAGGAGCGGTGGTTGCACTCTACCATCAAATTCTCTCCATCTCTGAACATACTTTCTGAAAGATTCATTGTTCCCTTGAGACAATTCTTGCAGTTGCACGCGAGTAGGAGCTTCGTCAAGATTATAGTCGTACTGCTTCAGAAAGGCATTGGCTAAGTCCATCCATGATCGGATCTGATCACGCTCTAACTGCATATACCAACTCAGAGGTGCCCTAGTTAGACTATCTTGAAAGCAATGAATCATCAGCTTGTCGTTGTGCACAAATGAAGTCATTCTTCGGCAGAACATCACCAAATGTTGCTTCGGGCAACTATCTCCTTTGTACCTTTCAAACCTCGGCATTCTGAACTTCGGAGGTAACACTAGGCCAGGAACCAGACACATATCTGCAGCACTAGGAGTAGCAGCGTCTTTACCTTTCAAGGCTTTGAATCTCTCATCTAATGCACGAAACCTTTCAGCATACACGGGAGCTAATGGGTCTTCCTTCTTTGCTGTTGGGACCTCTCTTCGGGGCTTTGGCACAGGGAAGGCAAAACCCTGGTAGTCTGAGACATCAACAGAAGGAGAACGTTCACCTCGGACAACAAACTGCTCACGCAGACCTTGGTCTTCAACAGATGGCTGCACAAGCTGAGCTGCAGTAAGGTTGTTCACTTGCGGAAAGTCTTCGTCGTGCGGAGATCCATACAGAGGATTGGACGTCACGGTGAAACCTGACAAGGTATCAACAAACTGGAAGCTGCTCTCTGACATAGCTACCGACAACTGTCAGCTGACTTCACTGCTTGACTCTGATCAAATCTGCTTTAAATCTGCTTCAACCCCTTGGTCGTCTTCAATATTCACCTTCAAAACCAAAATAATGGCTGGATAAGAGCTCTGACTAGCTGGCGAATGGTATGCAATATGATGCGAAGATGCCTATGCAAATGCAATGCAATGCAACAAACACGGGATCACAGCCCCCACACAATCTAAATACTGCTGCACTGCTGACGGAGTACGCTTGCTCTGAAGAGAAGACCAAAATAATGGGTAGGTTGGAAGTCAAGTTTCCTGCAAAAAAAAACCTCCCACTCACAGGTATGGACCTATATCTGACAAGGTACGACATCCTATGCGGTCGTCAGCGTCACAGACTTTCAAGACTGACGATACGATTCCCAGGAGGAGTGGCATCATCAAGTCCTGAAGAGGCCTCACTTAGCTAACTTCCAAATGATCGGTCCCCAGAGTCGACAATCCACCAAACCAGCAACCGTCTCAACCCAAAGGGTTGAAAGTGAAGCCAACCGGATGAACCTCGTCTGAGCGTGGATTTCATGAGACACTAGTGCCTGCAAAGCAAGCACGCGCCCACTAATTTCCACTCTAAGTCTATAGTGCACTCAAGCCCAGGTCCGGCTTCTCTCAATCATAGAACACCCGTAACACCCCAACAGCAACAGATAATATCGATAAATAAAACCCCAATAGACAAGCAAACGAGCGCTAGGATTGACTCTCTCTTAGGGGACGTTGGATCCCACATGCATAAGGACTATCGCAATCCTTAGCAGCCAGGGGACGTTGGCTCCCCAGCAGACCCGTATAGGGAACTATCGCAGTCCCCAGCAGAGTCGCCAGCTGTCGCTACTGCGAAAATCGGCGCCGGCTGACAGAAGAGTCGCCACCGTGCGTTATTTATCCCACGGGAGGGAAAGGAAACGCTCGAAGTAAACCTCGCAAAAAATGGGGAAAGGTATGGTCATCGCAACCAAAACCTGGGTTCGGGAGTCGGTTACGCAAGGGGAAGGTATTAGCACCCCTCACGTCCGTCGTACTCGACGGGATCCACGCTTGCTTGGTTGTCTAAAGGATGCAAAAACAATCTATCTACGGCTGCTAAATCTAAACGGAAGGGAATTGACTCGATAGAGCGTCGCACTCTACGCCTACGTATTCTCAAGGGAGAAAGTCAGAGTCAACGTAGTTCGGGACTACGGGGAAAATTGGCTCGCCAAGACTTCGCATCTTGTGCCTACGTACTTCCACACTGTATGGAAGATCAGAGCTTTACGTAGTTCAGGCTAACTACGGCTAAACAAAGCATTCTCACACAGCAGTGAGAAAAACAACTGGTTTCAAAGGTACGGGAACCTATGGGCAAAACTACGGCTTGGTCTCAAATGCCCTCGAGCAAGAGAGAAAAAGGGTAATATCAGTCGTCAGCGGGAAAGTCTCGATCGCACAGCAGCGAGAGAACAGAAAGTCAGTTGTTAGTGTGCTCGCTAGGATATCGCATCTTATGCCTACATATCCTCGTCTGGTACGAGAAATCAGAGCAGCTGTAGTTCGGCTACTATCGGGACCACAGCTCAAATCTCGTTTTATTAACATTCTGAAAAATGGTTACAATGCTCGAATACGGGAAATAAATCTCCTAGGAAATATTATCCTATCCTATCCTGAAAAAATCGAATGGAAAAGAGTCCCCTAACAAGTGGACTTCTAAAATTACCTCTAAAACAAATAAATCCTAAAAAATATTACATCTAATATTTTTTGCTATTTTCCAATTATTTTCTTCTTTTTTCTCTCAAAATATTTTTCCATATTTTTCTATGTATTTTTTTCATATTTTTTTCACTATATTTTTCACATTCTTTTTCTTTTTTCTTATTTTTTTTCAATATATTTTCCTTTCCTCAAAATATTTCTCTTTTTCTTCATTGTATTTTTCTCACTATTTTTTTATCAATATTTCTCTTTTTTTCTTCTTTTCTCTTTTTTTCACAATAGTATTTTCTTTATATTTTTCTTTCCAAAAAAAATAAACAAAATGAAAAAATAAAGAAAAGAAAAACAGGGGGGGTACACTGGATTACAGGGGGATTAAAAGAAAATAAAAAACTGTAAACTGGGCCCAGCCCAGTTGATAATGCTGCAAAACGGAGGGGTGTGCAAGAAGAAACACGGAGGGTGTTAGAAGCAAATGTTGGGCCCAGCCCATTCACAGCAAAAAAATGAGGGGGTGAGGTGTCTCCAAAAAATGATTGGGCCTGGATTCAGCCCACCGACCCATCCTCTCCTTCCTTCTCTCCATCTCCTCACTCAGAAACCCTAACCTAAACTTCCCCCTCAACCGCCGCCGCCGTCGTCCACTATTCACAAATCCTCTTCAACATCCTCCGTTCAACAAACACCTCTTCTTCCTCCACTCAAACATACCTCTACATCAACAAACTAATATTCAAAGCACACAGAAATTTCACTCGATGATCTCGGAGGAACTCCTCTTCAGAAAAGTTGAAAATCTCTGAATGAACGAACTTGCTGTAGGAAGACATTCTTGAGTGATGTTGATGACCTGAGGATTTCTGGATCTTGAAGGTAACGAACGCGTTGTAGATTTGAAGGCATGATGAAGAAGATCTTTGAACATCGACGAAGCTCCGTGGATGGATTCCTTGTTGAGTACTCTGATGAACATTCTTCAAGTTCTCTGGGAAACGGCTTGAAGGTTCACCAATCTTGAACGAAAGATGATTCTGGTAATGACATTGAAGGTTCTTGCTGAAGCTTGTTGTTCGAAGGTCTTGAAGAAGGCGACGGTGACGAAGATCGAGCGAGATGGAGATTGTAATGCTGATGATTACATCACAGAGATCGATGAAGATCTTGAGGGATGTTGAATGGAGATCCTGGATGATGTATCTGTTAGGGATTTCTGGAAAACCGATGAAGAATACTTCATTGGTGACGATAGTTCTTGAGGCCTTCGCTAAGAAGATGAAGACTCGAAGGAGTTCTGGGGATTTTTCCTGAAGGTTTGATGAATGAAGTTTGATCGTGGTGTTGATCGGAGAACGAAGGGTGACGATGATTGATGATTGATGGATCGGAGGAGAAAAACTGGAGAAGATGAAGATTAGAGGAGAAGAGATGAAGATTGGTGATTTCTGGGATTTTCTGAGCTTTCCGGTGACTGGCGCGGTGGTCGGAAGCGGTTTAGGGTTGCCGTTATGGTGGCCGCCGGCCATGCATGCCGGCCGGGGATGGTTTCAGGCGAGGACAGTGGTGCTTACGCGTGGCAATGTGGGTGGGGTGAGTGAGCGCATGGTTGCCACGTATTAGTATCGTGGCAGAGAGAGGGAGAAGCTGTTTGTGAGGTGGCGTCGTGATAACGCGTAACGTGGGGTCCTCCCCTATTCAACACGTGGATCAGATCTATTTAAATGCTGAGATTTTTCTGGATTGTTCTGGAAGCTTCGCTGGAAATGGCTGGATTGAACTGGGCCTTGACTGCATTGGGCTCAACGTGAACAAAAATGGATGCAGGCCCCACGAATTAATCTGATAACTGGACTAATTGGACTAATTAACATGGTTAAATGCTAATGAATTAATTGCTAATGACTCTGATTAAAACTCAATTAAAAAATCTAATACCCACTACTTAAACTTCTATTAAATTTCTAATAAAACTATATTATATTCTATAAAAAAAAACTATATTATTTATATCTAAAATTAAAAAACATTTAATTTCTATTAACCCTATTATTTATTATTCTAAAACATTACATCCTAAAAAAAAACTATTTATTTAATAAGAAAAAATTTATATTAAAAAAGATTAAAAAGCTATTAAAACTATTTACAAACCATTAATATTCTAAAAAAATTTATATTATCCTAAAAAATCTATTAACTTCTAAAATGATTAAAAATCTAAAAAATAATTAAAACTATTAAAAATCCTATTAATATTCTAAAAATGATTTACCTATTTTTTTTAAAAACCATTAATATTCTAAAATGAAAAATGCTATTTATTTCCATAAAATTCTATATTATCCTAAAATGATTTTAAATCTATTTAAAATCCTAATAAAATCCAATAAAATCCAGAAAAATCACCATAATTTCCAGAGGGACAAAAATAGCACCGAACGACACATAACACCGCGAGAGCGCACCAAAATAGCCGGTAAAAATAAACGGACACCGAAACGTACTCAAAAACACGATTCTATTTATCTAAACTGATTAAAAACACCTGAGACGCGAGACGAGAGCTGTGATCCCGATAAAATCAAAACAGATGAAAAATGCACTGTGTGCAATATGCAGATGCGAATGCGGTCATGCGTCGAAACATCGAGCCAGATACGAGACCCGGTTGGTCAAATTTTGGGGTGCAACAGTCGTCTTTGTCATCCTTTGTGTCAATCTTCAAGGCAATTGCTTTGGACTTCTTTTCTTGACTTTCGTGCTTCTCGAGCCTTCCAAGTTTCAATTCGTGCTCTTGAAGTTTACCAAATAAGGACGCGGATGTCATCGTTGAGAGACTCTTCTTTTCCGAAATAGCGGTCATTTTCGGTTTCCATTCCCTTGTCAAGGATCTTAGGACTTTCAGGTTGAGATCATCATTGGTGAAGGTCTTCCCGAGAGCAATCAAGTGATTTGTTAGATGAACGAATCTCTTTTGTAAGGCAACAATAGATTCACCGGGCTGCATATGGAACATCTCATATTCTTGACTCAACGTGTTGAGTCTCGATCTTTTTACTTCTGTGGTTCCTTCATGCGTTTCCACCAAGGTGTCCCAAATCTCCTTTGCCGATTTACACTGTGATACACGGAAGAACTCGTCCATACTGAGAGCGCTTTGGAGTATGTTGATTGCTTTCTTCTCATTAAGAGTCTTTTCCTTATCGTCTTCATCATACGTGCTTTTCAACTTTGCGGTTCCAACGCCATTAATCACATTTACTGGATTGTGTGGTCCTTCTTTGATTGCTTCCCATATACCTTCTCCTTGGGTTTTAAGATGCGCCTTCATTCTGATTTTCCAGAAATCGAAATATTCTCCAGAAAATAGTGGTGGTTTGTTACTACTTCCACTGTCTTTGAAAACCGGGTTGGTGCTAGCGGAAGCCATACTGAATCGATAGGAACAAGTTACCTTAACCTGCTCTGATGCCAATTGTAAGTTATATGTATGGCTAAGAGGGGGGGGGGTGAATTAGGTTCTTAGACACTTTTTCCGGTTTTTGATGATTCTTGGATTTTACTTCTTTAAGTTCTTCTAGATGATGAAAGGCAGTAAAGTGCAGAAGGTAAAAGCACAGCGATTTATAGTGGTTCCCCTCACAATCCGAGAGTACTCTACTCCCATTTCAAAACCGAAAAGGATTTTCCACTATAGTTTTAGATCATACAACCTATCACACCATCAACCGGTGAGGCCTACTATCTAACAACTATACAATAACCAGTGTGCAAGAACAATCCTCTTGCAAGCACTAACCCTTGTGTCCAACAATCCTGGATCACAAGTCACAATAGAAATAATTCTATAATTCTTTGTTTTTTAGAGTAATACAATATACAATATCAATACAAGATTGATCTTCTCCTTTTGATCAAAATTCACTTCTCAATATCAATGCAAGTGTTCAATACTATGAATATGGAATGATATGAACAATATGAACACTTTGAAATATTTGAAAATATTTGAATTTGAGTGAATTTGATTAAGTGATAATTTTTGAAAATTCTTGGAGGTGTTTTGTATTTTAAAAATTTCAGAATATATAAGAGTCAAAACACCTATTCAAAAAGGTATGGAAGTTTATGAAATAAATATTGAAAAGGTATAACATTTAAAAAAAAAATTGAAATTGAAAAGAAACAATTTTTCAAAATTCATTCAGTGTTAACCGGTTAACCAAATGGGGTAACCGGTTAATGAGTAACGTTAACTGAGAGAATTCAAATTTTGGGACCGTTAACCGGTTAACCCATTTAGTTAACCGGTTAACACTGTAAAAACTCAGAAAAATATTTAAGTTTTAAGTGTTAAACCAGTTCCAATTTATTTCTAAACATGCATATGCAATATGTTGTCATGATAAACTATTTTGAACACTTTTATATCAATTAAAGGAGTGAGTTTTGATATACCTAAGCCTTGTGCCCAAGTCTTGAAAAAAATACGAATATTTGCACATGAAGCTTGATTTGCACGAAAACATTCCATTAATGATGCATAGCCTTGATCTTGATCTTTCTGAAAGCTTGACTTTTTGCAAACACGGAATGAGCTTAAATCTTGTTGAATTCATCAAAACCTTGAGATTGAAGTATGCTTCTACATCCCAGAGCCAGTTCATCTTCTTCCTTGGTCCATTCTTCCTCGGGTTTTAATTCAGATGTAGCCTTTCCATCTTTATCAATAACCACAGGATGTTCCCATCCCTTTATGACAACCTTCCATGCCTTTCTGTCCAGAGATTTTAAAAAGGCAACCATCCTAGGTTTCCGATAGTCATAATTACTCCCGTCTAGAACAGGTGGTCTGTTTACAAATCCTCTTCTTTTTCCATGGTACCAGAAAGTATCGTCCCTAGATCTCACCCAGAACCAGAGCATGATGCCTGCTCTGATACCAATTGAAATTCTGGTATCAGATATTAGATGTCGAAGGTGATGTTTATGACACAAATATCTGTCTAAACAATAATAAGAGCAAAGATAAACAAATAACAATTGTAAAGAGACACAACAATTGTTAACCCAGTTCGGTGAAAACACACATACGTCTGTGGGCTACCAAGCCAGGAAGGAAATCCACTAAGTAGAATTAGTTTGAAGATACATAGTAGACTCTCTCTAGTTTACTATCTTCTCACCTAATCTCTACCCTTGCAATTTCTATCTAGGACAGACCTAGATAAGAGACACCTCTCACTCCCCATGAATCACAACAGTGATAACACCAACAATTAAAAGACTTTAGAAGACACTCTTCAAAGACACAACTTGATCTTACTTGAAAGCTTCAATCAAGTATAATACACTCTTGCTTACAAGCCTTGAGTGAACAATTTACAATTCACAACTTAGTCCAATTCACACATTAAGATAATGAGTGAATGGCTCACAAGACTAAGACACACGAAGACTTCACCTTACACCAATGCACAGACTTTTTAATCCTAGTTTCTCTGATTTTAAAGCTATGGTTTTCACCTCCTTAAATAACAATATTGAACGGGCTTGGGTTGTGGCAAAAGTAACAACAAATTTGAGAAGAAATCAATCTTCATAATTTGCAACAATGAAACAGATTTGATTTGATCAATCAGATCCAATCAAATCTTTCTTCCAATCTTCAATAAAGTCTTCTGATAAAAGCTTCATATCAAATCAAATATGATCCACAATATGTGCATCAGAAACGCCTTTGTAAAACACCAAAATCCTCGCAGATTTTACACCTGCTCAGTGCAGCAAGTTTGCATAAAAAGGAATAGACACACAAACATATTCATACAAAACGTTTTGTCCATATGTGTCAGGACATTATGTTTGACTTCATGAGATAAGTCATGTTGTAACATACAAAGCAACCTGCAGAACCTTAAACACATATGTCACGACATCCTGTAGGACATCTTATGATTACACCTAGTTTTAACAAAATGCCTGCCAATCAAGAACTAACAGGAAGGAGTAAGAGTATTTACTAGTGGTGGAGGAAATTATTATTATGAATAAATTATCATAAATATATAAGGTTAAGAGATATCTTAGGTTTAGAATAAGGCATTCAATCTTTGGCAACAGTACAATTCTTTATCAATCTAAAGATGTTTTTGTCCACTCCATTGAATAAGGCATTCAATGCTTTGGAATTACCTTGAGCTAGTTTGTCATCTTCATCATCCTAGTCTTCCTCAAGCTTTATCATATCAGTAATCTTACCTTGTTGATCTTTAGCCTTTGGTGGATCCCATCCTTTGACCACGGATTTCCAAGCGTTACCGTCCATAGACTTAATAAAGGCCACCATGCACACTTTCCAATATTCATAATTGGATCCATCAAGGATGGGTGGTATGTTCAGTATTCCTTATTCCTTGTCAATTGCACCAGAAAGTAACTTCCCTGAATCTCACCCAGATACAGAGTAGGAAACCATCCTAGTTTTTTCTAACACATACGATAACTCAATAAGGGCAAATAATGTCATTTTATAGTGTTTTCTAAGAATTTTAGTTAACTTTTACTTATTTTTGTATTAAGAAATTGTTAGATAGATTTAAAAGAATCAAATAGACATAAATTATAATATATTATTTAACTAAAGAATAATCAAGAATAATAAAAATGGCGTATATTGTAGATTGAATAGATGGTTATCGAAAGGGTGAATATGAAATAATTATTATCTTTATTGTTTTCTAAGATTCTCGAAGTATGCAGATTGTGGATTGACTCATTGTTTATGTTTTTTTAACTCTGACAACTCTATAGTATTTTGTGTTGTCGGTTATTAGTTTTGCAACACCTAAGGTTTTGAGTTATTATTTTAATTAATTTAATTGTATCTTAATTTAATTATCATGTGGGATAATTAAATTAATATGAGTGTTATGGGTGTGTGATCCTGAGGTGGGGGGTATAGAAGGTAAGTAGAGGTTATTGAAATTTATTTAGAATAACTGGAGTTTGTTTTAATAATTAAAATAATACTATTTTATGGAATTTATTTAATTAAAATAAGAAAAATAGGGAATTTGAGTTCAATTTGTAAATTAATAGAAATAGATGGGAGGAAGGAGTAAGAGTATTTTCTAGTGGAGGAGAAACAGGGCGGACTAGTGACTTATCCTGAATTCGAGCAGGGTGGATTAGGGGTTCGAGCAGGGTGAACTTGGTTCCTGAATGAACCAATTGATGATAATATGGTGTCACATACATATAAGTCTAGTTGATATCGTGAGTCTCATTGCATAATTTAAATGATGAATATGTGATTGACTTGTGTATATTGATGGAGTGGGTGTAAGGATGATGTTGTGTGAGTGTTGATGATTGTATAGATGTTTGAATTCTATCTTGCAGCTTATTCCTTTAATTTATTGATGTGAATTCTCACCCCCTTTGATTTGATGTTGGCCACCATGGACATCTTGTAGATACTCAAGATTATAATTGCTACTGCAAGTGGGAAATAGCTCTTGGAGTTATTCTCTTTAGTTATCGCTTTTATTTTTAGTCGTCATACTCTGATTTTGTAACACTGGGGGGCGAAAGATGTTTTCTTTTATTATGTTGGATGTTGAGTTACATGTTTTGTCGAGATTAAATAACTATAATGGAGTTATTTTAAAGTTAACATATTTTATTACCATGATTTATATGATTCCACTGCGATGATACTCTAAGTGAAGGTGAGCATGTGATGACAAGCGTTGTACTAAATGTTGTTCATTTTTCGGTTGCGTGTTTCTTTAATGTCTATGTGTTATTGGAGGATTGTTGTGGTAACACCTTAAATTTCCAAGTAATCCTTTATTTATAAGTTTCAGGGTTTAGGGTTTACAAGTTTAACATATTAATTTATCAAGATAAATAACATTATATTAGTTAGTTACATAGATGTAAAGTCATGAACAACGTCGTATCAAATACTAAGCAAGGTGGGGGATCATTTCCAAATTGTGGGACGGCTGATCCAGGTGTGTTATGCCTAGTTGAATTTTCAAATTTTAATTCTTCTTTGGTAACTTATCTTTCAGCAACATGCACATACCTTCTTCAAAATGGTCATATTCATGCATTTACGTAAAAAAAATTATTGACGTGTGCTGACAACAGGTTTATGCCTCTTGATACCTTGTTTTTTGTTATTGTTGTTGTTGTTGTAAAATTCATTAAATTTCTCCGAAACAAACTTTCGATCATTGTTCATTCTTAATACATTTCATTTAGTTCCCTCCTATAAGAGTATTTGTGAAGTTCTATTTGATAAAAAAACCAGATGTCACATACATTGTTGAAATAATATGCGAGACAATATGATTTGAATTAAGTGATAAACAATTAATCATATAATAAATATGTTGTGAATAGAATGCCTTGAAACAAGGGTTGGGGTTAACAAAGAAAACAAGCAAAGAAAAACAAGCAAGAAGAACAAAAAGAAACAACAAGGATTAGTTATAAACCGCTATTATTTGCTTTCTCTATCAAACAAGGTTACAAGCATACAAGAATAAAAAATAATCTATCTCTCTTGAATTAGGATTTTATCTTCCTATTTTTCCTTATCCAAAATGAGATACAAGCATGCTATTCTAACCTAATGGGATTTTTAACAATTACCCATTACAAGCTAACTTAGGGTACAAGCTAACTTAAACAATTGGACTTACAAGCAAGGCCCAATTCAACATGCTAACAAACCTAGCAATATTGACTAATGCATATTTGATCCAATATCTCACAAATCTCCACCTTGGATCTAACTCTATAACATCAAGAAACTAGATTTCATCATGCAGCTTTATCAACTGCATACAATAGAAAAACTTGTAATTGGGCAACATTTTGGTGATCATATCAGCAGCATTATGATCTGTCGAAACCTCAGCACTTGGACTTCTCCATGCTCGATTACCCCTTTGATGAAATGCAGCCTCACATCAATGTGCTTGGTTCACTCATGATAGGATGAATTCTTCAATAGGTGTATTACACTTTGACTATCACATTTAATAGTGATAACTCGACCTTGAAGTTTCAGCTCCTTTTCAAAACCTTCAAGCCACAATGCTTCCTTCACAACTTCAGTTAGGGCGATATATTTTGCTTCAATGGTTGATAAGGCAACGATCTTCTGAAGTGTAGCTTTCCAACTAATTGATGTCCCAAATATAGTGAACACATATCCAGAAATAGATTTTATGGAATCCATGCAACCTGTATAATCAGAGTCGACATATCCTTCAATTGTTGCTTTACTATCTTCACCCAAGGATCCGCCATAAATTAGGACTCTATTCAAAGACCCATTTATGTACCTTAGAATCCACTTCAATACTTGCCAGGGAGGCTTTCCAGGATTCGCCATGTACTTGCTTACAAGACTTACTGCATATGCTATGTCGGGTCTAGTACAAACCATAACATACATCAAAGTACTCATTAAATTAACATATGGAATTCTATTCATATAAGCTCATTCGACATCAGTACTGAGAAACTGATCTATACTCAGTTTGAATTGAGGGTCTGTCGGAGTCACAACAGGCTTTAAATTCAATATACCAAACTTTTCGAGAATATTCTGTAGGTATGCCTCTTGAGATAAGCATAATTACGCCTGCTTTCTCTCTCTTCGGATGTCAATCCCAAGAATCCTAGACGCAACTCCCAGATCCTTCATGTTAAACTCCTTATTGAGTTCAGCCTTCACCCTCATTACATCTTTGACATTGTTGCTTGCTATTAGAATATCATCCACATAAAGCAACAAAATAACAAATGAATTACCAGGTTGAAATCTGAAGTAAACACAGTGGTCGAACTGACTTCTAATGAAACTTATATGTGCCATGAACTTGTCGAATCTCCTATTCCATTGTCGAGGAGATTGTTTCAGTCCATATAACGATTTATTCAGTTTGCACACATAATCTTCCTTACCTCTTTCGACATACCCTTCAGGTTGCCTCATAAGGATTATTTCATCTAGATAACCATACAAGAAGGCAGTCTTCACATCCATCTGTTCCAGTTCAAGGTTGAACTGTGCCACTATGGCAAGCAACATTCGAATGGATCTGTGCTTCACAACAGGAGAGAACACATCATTAAAGTTGACAACCTCTTTCTGAGTGAACCCCCTAGCAACCAATCTTGCCTTGTATCTCTTCGACGCCACTCTTTCAATCCCTTCCTTAACTTTGAAAATCCATTTACAGCTGACTAACCTGGCTCCAACAGGTTTCTTGATCAGTTCCCATGTGTTGTTATCATGAAGATATTTCATCTCATCATCCATGGCCTTCGACCATTCAGTCTTCTTTAGACTCCTCATAAATTCCTTATAGTCTCTAGGTTCTTCGTCTAGAACCTCACTTGCAAAGATTAAGGCATAAGCTATAAGATCTACATACCCAAGTCTCTGAGGTGGCTTGATGAATCTCCTCGACATGTCTCTTGCTAGCAGGTAGTCGTTATCAGTCTCCTCATCTTCGAAAACATCTTATGCATCTTCTTCCATCTGGGATACGTAATTCAGCATCAACATACTCCATCTCAACAGGAACCTCTCCCTGTTCCAGCTCTTCGTCAGCATCATCACTTTTCTTGAAAGCCATCTCTACTTCATTGAAAAGTACATCTCGACTAGTGATACACCTCCTGTGATCTGTCTCTATGCACCATGGCCTATAAACTTTGACTCCTTCAAGGTATCCCATGAACATGCATTTCAGAGCTCTAGGTTCGACCTTGTCTTGCTTAATATGAGCATAGGCCACACAGCCAAATACTCTCAGTTTGTCGAGACTAGGTGGACGTCTCGACCAAAATTTTCCAAGTGTCTTCATTCCCAAGGCAGTCGAGGGACATCTATTTATCAGATAAGCTGCTGCCGAAACATCCTCCACCCAAAACACCTTCTTCAATCCAACACTAACCAACATGCATCTAACCCTTTCAAGGATTGTTCGATTGAATCTCTCAGCTAAGCCATTTTGTTGAGGAGTACCTGCTACATTCTTATGCCTTGCAATCCTAGACTCAATATAGTAATTGTCAAACACTTCGTTGAAAAACTCAAGGCCATTATCAATTCTCAGCCTCTTAACCTTTCTGCCAGTTTGAGTTTCGACCAAAACCTTCCAACTTTTGAAATTCTCAAAAGTTTCATCCTTCGTCTTCTGGATGAATACTCATAGCTTTCTGGAATAGTCATCAACGGTGGATAGAAAATACCTTGCACCTGAGTGTGAAGGATTCCTTACAGTCCCCCAAAGATCAACATGAATGTAATCCAGGGATCCATATGTTCTTTACTTGCCTTTGTTAAACTTCGCCTTGCAGGATTTACTAAATACACAAGATTCACAAAACTCCAACTTTTCGACTTTGTCATCTCCTATCAGGTTTTGCTTCCCCAATTCAACCAGGCCTCTTTCGTTGACATGGCCCAATCTCATGTGTCATAATTCTGTCATCGACACAGGTTTCGTGGATGCAACATTTGTCGAACCACTTACAACCTCAGCCTCAAGGGTATACAAGCCTTGCTTCTTCACGCCTCTCAAGACTTCCTTCGACCCCTTCATGACTCTTAGGATGATTTTCTCTCCTTGAAAATACATATCCCTTTTTGTCAAATTCACCAAGAGAAATCAAATTTCTCTTCAAATTAGGTACATACCTGACTTCAGTCAATAACCTTATTGACTCATCATGGAGCATGAATCTTACAGATCCAATACCTGTAATTTTGCAAGATTTGTTGTTTCCCAGCAGCACCGATCCACCATCTTCATCACATAGCTCCTCAAACAATTCTCTGTTTGGATTCATGTGCCAAGTACAACCTGAATCCATAATCCACTCTTTTCTTGAGTCGCCACTTGAAACCACAAGAACATCAGATGAGTCGAAATCATCTTGAGCAATGGTTGCGTTGCCATTATCCTTACCTCCATGATCTTTCAGGCTTTTAGGGCACACCTTTCTTGTGTGACCTTCCTTCTTATAGTGATAACATCGAATACCAAATGTTTCACCACTATAAGAATTATGCTGACTTTTACCTTTCTTCTTGTCGAACTTACCATCCTTTCGCAAGAATTTTCCCTTAACGGCCAAACCTTCACCCACCGTCAAAGGTTTATGCTCCTTTCGTTCGTTCAAGTCCTTAGAATACAAGATTGATTGAATTTCTTCAAAGCTCATGGACTCCCTTACATACAAGAGAGTTTATTTGAAGTGAGCATGTGTTACGGGCAAAGCACACAACAATAACAGTGCTTGATCTTCATCGTCAATCTTCACATTAATATTTTCAAGATCAAGAATTAGCTTGTTGAACATATCCAACTGCTCAGCCGATACTTTGTCTTCACTCATCTTGAATGAATACAAAGCTTGCTTCAGGTAGATTCGATTCACCAGAGATTTAGTCATGTACAAACTTTCAAGTTTCACCCACAACCCTAATGTTGTAGTCTCCTTTGATACCTGTCGAAGAACCTTATCACCAAGGCTCAACAATATTATGCTATGGGCTTTCTCAATCATGACTGTCTTTTCTTTTGCCATTAATGCATCATCCATGGCTGCCTCTCCCTTCAACACTTCCAAACAACCCTATTGAATCAATAGGGCTTTCATCTTTAAGCGCCACAGACCAAAGTCGTTCACTCCGGTGAACTTTTCAGTCTCATACTTTGTTGAAGGCATCTTCTCCATGCTCGCCGCACCGATTTGTTATGAATAGAATGCCTTGAAAAAAAATATAAACGGTTTCTTTATATTTAATAAACACACAAGGGTTAGGGTTAACAAAGAAAACAAGCAAGAAGAAACAACAAGAATTGGTTATAAACTGCTATTCTTTCCTTTCTCTATCAAACAAGATTACAAGTATACAAGAATAACAAATAACCTCTATCTCTTGAATTAGAATTTTATCTTCCTATTTTTCCTTATCCAAGATGAGAGACTAACATGCTATTTATAAGGAAAAATAACATACTAACCTAATGGGCTTTCTAACAATTACCCATTGCAAGCTAACTTAGGGTACAAGCTAACTTAAACAATTGGACTTACAAGCAAGGCCCAATTCAACATGCTAATAAACCTAGCAATATTGACTAATACAAAGTACACAAGAAAACATTTGAAGATAACTACACATGTTATCTAAGAGAACAATTTTGTATGATATAGTTCTTGTCTAGTGTGTGATTGTTGTCAATATGATTCTGACTCTGATAAGAAGACGTGTGACGTTATCAGACTCTATTATCAACATTATGGAAGAAAACATATGTGTGTGCAAGATAAAGTCAATATTCATGAATGTTTCTAATACAACAGTTCTAATGAACGTTAGTTATGGACATTCTAATTGAGACTTTATGAGAAAGGCCTATAAGGCTTTATAATGTGATGCGCTTCTAATGTTACAAGTACTGAAGATTTTGAAGACGTGATTCAGGTGAACATGGTTCTGAAGATTATGAAGACACAATATCTGAAGGTCAAGTTCTGAAGAGTTTCTGAAGACAAGGTTCAAGTAAACGAAGTACTGAAGACTCTAAAGACAAGAATGTGCTTAATGAATTCTGAAGACTCTGAAGAAAAGTTTCTGAAGGAACGGGTTCTGAAGACTCTGAAGATATTACTTCGAAAAGAACAAGTGCTGAAGATTCTCAAGATAGTGCTGCTGAACAAGGATCTTGGAATTCTGAAGATTAGGTTTTTGAAGTTGCAAAGAATTGACTCTTTTATAACATTTTTCATCAACGTTTTATTTGAAGCCACTGAAGACATTAGAAAAACTGAAGATAAGAATGGTTTTGAGCTGAAAATAAGAATACAAAAAATGTGACCTCTACCTCTATAAGGTGCACAAGAGCAGCTTTTTGTACAGTGATGTTGACCATTCCTCCATGTGAACGTTGGGATATTTTTGTTGGAATATGTTTCCAATAATGTCCCTCAACGGATCTATTCTCTCAAGCTCTATAAATTGAAGATCAAGAAGCTTGAAGAATTGTTGGTTGCTAGTGATAGCACGCTACTATGCAAAGCCAAAGTGCTGAAGAAAATGCTACAAGTTGAAGCTTAAATGAAGAATGCTCAATGAAGAAGAAGTTGAAGCAAACTATTTGAATGTGTGTACAAATGATAAATATGCTAAAGCCATGTGAACTAGTCAAGTGAAACATCAACAAGTGAAGCATAGTAACTTTGTTGATCTTGATGGTTAAACTGGAAGAAACATTATATGCTCAAGAAAGGAGTACATCAGAAAGAAGCTTAAAGCTCATGAAAAGAACGTGTAGTGCTTAATAAGAAAGATTTTAAGAAATGCAAAACTAGTGTGCTTTATAATCTCTTAGAGATTTATCATTAGATAGTTTTGTAATATAAAGTAAGGAGTTACTGCTCAAGAACTTACTAGGAACACTTAGGTGTTCTTGTACTTCATTTGTGTAATCAGCTTGTAAGAAGCATTAAGTGTACACATGTAAAATCCTTTTTATAAAGGTGGCGTAAATCCTTGTTTAAGGTAGCTTGAGATATCCTCTTTTTAAAGGTGGCGTAAATCCTTGTTGAAGGTAGCTTGAGAAATCATATCTAAGATGGCGTAAATCCTTGTTGAAGGTATAATGAAACTCCTTAGAAGGTAATTATTTTCTTTAGCGGCTAAGTTGTTAGCCAGGTTACTTGAGAGAGCCATATTGTTTTCTGACGGCTTGGAGGTTGTTTCCTTAAGCGGCTAAGTGAAAGTTAGGATGCTTGAGAGGGCTAAGCGTGTTATTTAACAGCTTAGAGTTTGTAATCATTTTGATGATTATTGGATTAAGTCCTTGTCTAAGGGGAAATCACCAAGGTTGGTATAATATAGTAGTTTCGTTAACAGTGAACCAGGATAAAAACAATTTTGTTCATTTATTTTTGTTTACTTGTTAACGTCATTAGTTTAATTCTGCAAAAAGGGGGGCAAAATATGAACCCCAATTCAAACCCCCCTTTCGTGTTTTTCTCAACCTTCAATTGGTATCAGAGCTCCGGTTTTGTTATTGATGTTTATAAAACACTTAACTGTGTCAGATAAAGATCCAGACAAGCTTTGAGAAACTCTTTGGCTAATCTCCTCGACCATCTACAAGTTCAGTCTCATACGATGTTGAAAAGATTAAGTACTAAAATCACAAACCAGAAAGGTTCATTCTGGATTGTGTCACTGATTCTTAGAGCTGGTTGAAATTAACACCATAATCTTCACTTATGGAACTTGCAAGAAGATTGAAAGCAAGATGAAGAATCAGTTGGTAAAAGGATAATAGACTCATCAGATAATTAGAAGAATCTGATGAATGTTATTCCTGAAATACGTTAGTTGAGAGATACGTATCTTCTCAAGGTGATGCCTAGACAAGGCTTAAGAAGAATGATATATAAGAGATCAACAAGAATCATCAGAAAACATAAAATCTTGTTTGCTGAAGGTTAATTCTTTCTGATTATGGGATGTTTTCAACAAACAGACTTGGTCTACCGTTGACTTTCTCAGTATTGCTCATTAGGAACTATTTCATGTAAAGAAGAGAGAATGCTTATGTCATGATTATAAAGCATGAAAACTTCAAGATGAAGTATGTTGAAGATGTTAGAAATCATGACTGCAAAACTTAAGATTCTAAACATTGGTTCCTTCTTCATCAGAATTCTTGAAGAAGATAATCAGAAGCTTGCTATTTAAATAGAAGCTTATGGCAACTGGCCAAGCTTGCATAAGATCTTGAGTAAAGCCTCTCATGAAGAAATGAAGATCTAAGCTAAATAGTATATAACTGTCTGTGCTTCAATTTGTCAGAAGTTGAAGAGATCAAGATCAGAAGATGAAGAGAGAAGTCTGATGGCAAAAGAAGTCACTTGCTACAAGTGAAATAAGTTATGTCATGTCATATAAGTCTATCTTGACTTCAAAAGGACAAAGCTTAAGTAGAAAGCATGAAATGCTTAAATAAAAAGGATCAAGAATACATGAGATATTTCTATGTCCTAAGAAGAAATCAAAGAAGAAGAATGAACTAACATAGCATTCTCAGCTAATGTTAGAATGTCTAATGCATAAGGTATCTCCAGAAGATAAAGTGGTTTCTTATGCAACAGAAACCATCTTTAATGAAGATGCTCTCACTCGTACAATCAAAACACTAGTCATGTGTTGTGGTGATAATTGAATATCAAGCTATTGATTAACTTGAATCACAAATCTTAAAATATTCACCACCGAGCTTTGATTTATCCAAGGGAAAGGGTAAAGATCGTATAAAACCCTAAGTTTGTAAATGTAACAACAATTCTAAGAGATTGTAGGGTTCGGGTTGGTTAAACCTAGGGAAGGTGTTGGCATCCTAAGCATCTATAGTACTCTATAGGAACCTCTTGCTAGTATTTGTGTTATTGTTTGCTATTGTTTTGTCTTTGGGTTTAATGGTGAGGATAGGGACTAGGGTTTTAGTCACTAAGTATGCTCGCCAAAAATTCACGGTCTTATGCCTACATATCCTTACAAAGATGGAATTAGAGTATTTATAGTTCACTTCACTAGGGATGAATGAACACTTGATTATGATCAAAGTTCTAAAGAGGGAGGTAGGTGTTAAAGCCTTAACACTTACTTGACTCAACAAAGTCAAAGATTTGTAAGTTCTATGTAACACCCCCATTTAAATTATTTAGTCATTTTATACTTTGTTGTGTGTGTATTTGTTGTGATATCCTTAATTAGCGGCATGAAGTTAGGGGCAAGAGTGGGAGGTGACCTTAGTTGGGGTAAGGTGGACCTATAATAATAATAATAATAATACTAACCATTTAATAAGAATAATAAGAATACTATGGTTATTGATATTATTATTTAATTATTATTGATAATAATATTAATAGGATGGTAGTTACTATTATTATTATTATTAATTGGATTAAATGAGTTAAAAATATGATTTAAGGGGTTAAGAGAGGGTTAGTGGAGGAGTTAGACACTTAACACGTAAAAGAGGAAAAAGACAGAAAAAAGGAGAACTAGGGCAGAGGAACCAATTCTCCATTGTTGTCAAGGCAAAAGATTCAATCTAAGGTAAGGGGGAGAATGGATTTCAATATGGGTGAATTAACATGAGAGGGTAGTGAGAGGTCCTTTCTCTCATAGGATTTATGTCCGTTTTTGGTTCCTTGATCTGAATTTTGCAACATGATTAATTTCCAAAAAATTATTGTTATTGTTGAATGATTATTATATGATATTTGTGTGTATGAAGTTGGGATTGATATGGGAATCATGTGAAAATTCATTGATGCTGAGATAAAATTCGGATAGGTAACAGATCTGGAAAATAAGGGTTACGGGTTAATGAAATTGAATTTAGATGCGAGAAATCTTGGAAGAATAAAGGGTAGATGAGGTAGAGCGAAGATAGAGAGGATTAAATGGCATAAAAACTAAGTTCTAGGATGAATTGAATGGTAGAATGATAAGCATTGAGTGGAAATTCGTGAAGGAGATGAGATCTAAGTTTTGACAGATCTACTGGTCATACGCATAATGGGGGTGTCATTATGTGTATGGGGGACTTCTAAGGGGAAATATACGTAGCAGACGTGCTCTGTCCCCAAGGCCAGCACGACCCTCTGGTGATACGCGTAAGGGGCTTGGTCAATACACGTAAGAGGAGTAGTCATACACGTAAGGGGTGTCTCTGAGGGATTTTGTGAGGTGTCAACCTCTGGAAATACGCGTAAAGAGAAGTCCATACGCATATGGCAGCTGAAAATACGCGTAAGGACCGTGGTGGTACGCGTATGGGCAGCCTGGGATGACTTTTCCCCAATTTTTGTGATTTCTGTCCAGATTTTGCTTGGAATACAATTTCGTTTAATCGGTAGGATTAATATGACTAAAAGGAACCTAAGGAAGATTAGTAATGAATTTAATTAGAGAGAATGTGGAAAATTACGTTTGCTCTTAGGGGTGTGATTGATATGTGTGGGCCAGGAACATCTAGTGTGAACGATCTGGTGTGATGATGGTAATTCCCGAGAGGATTACGGTGAGTGGATGGCTCGTGTGGATCATTGATGATCGTGAATTATGCTTGAAATTATTATTATATTTACATAATGGTGTTGTCATGCATTTCATGTCATGTGTCTTGTGGAGATGACTAGGTGGGAATCCATGATGGGTGCCTAGTTCATCCAGACTTCATGTGGAAGTCGTTGTGGAGATAAGTTGTAGTTCAGAGGAACATATACGACTTATCCGAATTTCGACGAGAATCGGGTTCTAGGGTGAACCGTATGTATTTGTGTTGGTACCACATGCATTGTGTCGGGTCAGTGAGTCACATTACATATTTGTATTTGATTATGGGCTATTAATGTCGAGTGATTGAGATGGCACGTGTATGTGCGTTGCATGTGTATGATTGTATGTATGTTGTGTAACTACTCCTTAGCATGTGTATTTCACCGCTTATTTATTGAATGTAGCTCTCACCCCTTTTCTGTTTGTTGCGGCTGTGCTCCTTGGGAAGTGCAGATGACCAGGTACCTGAGTAGTGCTTGGAGTGTGTTGCTATTTGATGAAGTCCTAGGAGTCGCTCTGATACGTAACATAGGATGACGGGATTACGTTATATTTTGGTTATTTCTTGATTAGTTGTTATATATCTTTTATCTGTTGGATTAATGATGTATAATCACCGGTTGTAGGGATTATGATTAAACAATTGATTTTATTTCGTTGTTTTATGTAATGACTTTGTTGAAATATTGTGGAAAGCATGAAGTGACTTGACACTTCATTGAATGAGAAAAATGTCTATGTGACATCCTACGTGTTTTGAAAACTCTGATGTATTTTCTTTAATATTCCTATAATACGCATACGGGGTAGAGTGGGGTGTTACAATTGGTATTAGAGCAGATCGGTCCGTCCGGCCAGTGTTGTAGTAGAGTTTGACTATAGGATATCTATAGTCGTGTATTTCTTCTAACCTAGGTTTTCATGGATATTGAACAGTGGAGAACATTGGTCAGAATATCAATCGGAGTGCTGGAAACAGAGAGTTCCGTAATTTGGAGAAGTTCCAGAATAACAAGCCACCTAAGTTCGAAGGCGGACATGATCCAGATGTAGCACAAAAATGGCTGAAAGATATTGAGAAGATCTTCAGAGTCATGGAATGCTCAGAGGATCAGAAGGTACAGTTTGGTACCCATATACTAGAAAGTGAGGCTGAGGATTGGTGAGACAACACCCGCCAGAGATTGGAAGCTGGTGAGGGTCCCATTAATTGGACAGTATTCAGGGAAGAGTTTCTAGAACGGTATTTTCTGGAAGATGTTCGCAGAAAGAAAGAGATTGAATTTATTGAGTTGAAATAGTGGAACATGACAGTGGCAGAGTATGCGGTTAAGTTCGACGAACTAACAAAGTATTGTCCTCATTACAATACTGATGCAGCTATGAGTTCGAAGTGCATCAAGTTTGAGAACGGGCTGCGTCTCGAGATCAAACTGGGTTTCGGTTATCAGAAGATCATGTACTTTCCTGAGCTTGTGAACAAGTGTAGAATCTATGATGAAGACAACAGAGCTAGAATCACTCACTATAAGAATCTAAGTGACAGAAGAGGCAAACAGAGGCATGGGAATACACCTTACCGTGCTCCGGTTGATAAAGGAAAGCAGAAAGATGTTGTTGGGAAGAAACCAAGTGGGGGAGGAAATCCTTTCAATCCTCTCAAGTGTTTCAGATGTGGTGGTGCAGGTCACCGTGCGAATGAATTTAAGAATGAGGTGAAGAAGTGTTTTAAGTGTGGAAAGCCAGGTCATGTGGTCGTGGATTGTAGAACCAACATACCAACCTGTTACAACTGTGGTGAGCAGGGTCATATCAGCACCCACTGTCAAAAACCGAAGAAGTCTCATACAAGTAGGAAGGTGTTTGCATTGGTGGGAGTTCATCCTACCAGTGAGGACCGTTTGGTCAGAGGTACGTGTTACATTCATAACACTTCTTTGATTGCTATTATTGATACGGGTGCAACTCACTCGTTTATTTCTGTAGATTTTGTAAAGAGACTGGGGCTTGTGCCGTCTACTTTGAGTAGAGGGATGGTGATTGATACTCCATCTATTGGATCAATCACTACATCTTTAGCGTGTTTGAATTTCCCTGTGTCAATCTTTGGTAAAGATTTTGGAGTGAACTTGATTTGTCTACCACTCAGTGAGCTAGATGTTATCTTAGGGATGAATTGGCTCGAGAGCAACTACATTTATATTGATTGTTATAGGAAGAGGCTGTTATTCCTGACTCCTGAAGCAGAAGAAATGGCTAGTCTTATATCTACTAAGGAGTTGATAATCTTGGTAGAAGACCAAGCTAAAGTATTTGCAATGTTTGCTTCGTTATATATGGAGGGTAAGTCGTCGATTGAGGAATTACCTATTGTGAGAGAATTTCCTGAGTGTTCCCAAAGGATGTTGCAGAGTTACCTCCAGAGAGGGAATTAGAGTTTACGATTGATCTTGTCCCCGGTACCAGACCTATATCTATGGCATCATACAGAATGTCAGTGTTAGAATTGGCAGAGTTGAAATCTCAGTTGGGAGAATTATTGGACAAAAAGTTTATCAGACCCAGTGTGTCGCCATGGGGAGCGCCAGTTTTGTTAGTAAAGAAGAAAGATGGCAATATGCACTTGTGCATCGATTATCGCCAGTTGAATAAAGTAACCATCAAGAATAAGTATCCACTTCCAAGAATCGACGATCTGGTGGATCAACTCGTGGGAGCTTGTGTGTTTAGTAAAATTGATTTAAGGTTAGGCTATCATCAGATCTGTGTGAAATAAGATGATATCCAGAAAACAGTTTTCAGAACTCGGTATGGACATTATGAATATGCAGTGATGCCGTTTGGTGTGTCCAATGCACCAGGTGTGTTCATGGAGTACATGAATCGTATCTTCAATGCTTATTTGGACCAGTTTGTTGTAATTTTCATTGATGACATTTTGATTTACTCTAAGTCAGAAGTAGATCATGTAGAGCATTTGAGGAATGCGTTGCAAGTGCTGAAGGATAATAAATTTTTTGCAAAACTTTCTAAGTGTGAGTTTTGGTTGAGCGAAGTGAGGTTTCTTGGACATGTTATTTCTGGAGGAGGCATAGCAGTGGATCCATCGAAAGTGAGTGTTGTGCTTCAGTGGGAGGCTCTGAAGTTAGTGACAGAGATTAGAAGTTTCTTAGGCTTGGCATGCTATTCCGTAAGTTCATTGAAGGGTTTTCTAATTTGGCTCTTCCGTTGACCCAGTTGACTAGAAAAAGCCAGGAATTTGTATGGGATGTTTTGTGTGAAGAAAGTTTCTGAGAACTAAAGAAAAGGTTGACTACCGCACCAGTGTTAACCTTACCAAATCTGAATGATTCTTTTGTGGTATATTATGATGCGTCTAAAATGGGATTAGGCGGTGTTTTGGTGCAAGATGGCAAGTTTGTGGCTTACGCTTCACGACAATTGAGGATTCATGAAAGGAATTATCCTACTCATGATCTAGAGTTAGCTGCAGCGGTTTTCGTACTAAAGGTTTGGAGGCATTATTTGTACGGGTCGATATTCGAAGTGTTCAGTGACCATAAGAGTTTGAAATATCTGTTTGACCAGAAGGAATTAAATATGAGGCAGCAAAGATGGCTGGAATTTCTGAAAGACTATGACTTTAGCTTGAGTTACCATCCCGGCAAAGCTAACATCGTGGCAGATGCTTTGAGTCGGAAGACGATACATATGTCAATGTTGATGATTAGAGAAGTGGATTTGATTGAGTAGTTTATAGACTTAAGTATGGTTTATGAGTTAACTTTGGAAAGTGTAATGTTGGGGATGCTGAAAGTGAATAATGAGTTCCTTCGTGAAATAAGAGAAGGCCAGAAACTGGATTTGAAATTGGTAGACTTGATGATCGTATGCGGAACGGATAAGGAAGAAGACTTTAAAGTAGATGATTCTGGTGTGTTGAAGTTCAGAGACAGAATTTGTGTGCCAGATAATCCTGATTTGAAAAAGGTAATTTTGCAAGAAAGCCACAGGAGTAGCTTGAGTATTCATCCAGGAGCTACGAAAATGTATCAAGACCTGAAGAAATTATTTTGGTGGCCGGGTATGAAGAAAGACATAGCTCGGATTGTGTATGCTTGTTTGACTTGTCAGAAGTCAAAGGTGGAACACCAGAAACCATTCGATTTGATGTAACCGATGGAAATACCGGAGTGGAAATGGGATAGTATTGCAATGGATTTTGTGACTGGATTGCCGAATACAGAGAGAAGTTTTGACACAATTTGGGTAATTGTGGATAGATTGACGAAGTCGGTGCATTTTATACCGATTAACATCAGTTTTCCTTTGACGAAGTTAGTAGAAATTTATATCAGAGTGATAGTGAAGTTACCCGGGGTTCCGTCGAGCATTGTATCTGACAGAGACCCGAGGTTTACTTCTGGATTTTGGAAAAGCTTGTAAGAAGCTTTGGGTTCTAGTTTGAAATTGAGTTCTACTTATTACCCGCAGATCGATGGTTAATCTGAGAGGACTATCCAGTCATTGGAAGATTTGTTGAGAGCTTGTATACTCGAGCGGGGAGGCGCTTGTGATACTCATTTACCGCTGATTGGATTTACTTACAACAACAGTTATCATTCTAGTATTTAAATGGCACCTTTTGAAGCATTGTATGGTATAAGGTGTAGGATACCTCTATGTTGGTATGAGTTAGGCGAGAGTACGGTACTCGAACCCGAAATTGTGCAACAGACCACAGAGATAATCCAGATGATTAGGGAGAAAATGAAGATGGCCTAGAGTAGGCAGAAAAGCTACCATGATAATAGGAAGAAAGACTTGGAATTCAGCGAGGGTGACCATGTATTTCTTAGAGTCAATCCGGTGACCGGTGTTGGTCGTGCGCTGAAATCAAAGAAACTGGATCCCAAGTTCATTGGACCGTATCAGATTCTGCAGAGGGTTGGAGCGGTTGCCTATAGAGTGGCGTTGCTGTAACACCCTGTTTGAATTATTTAGTCTTTTATACTTTGTGGTGTATATATTAGGGTGATGTCTTTAATAAGGGTAGGAAGTTAATGTCGAGAGTGAGAAGTGACCTTAGTTGGGGTAAGGTGGACTTAAGATAATAATAACGTTAACCATTTAACAACAATAATAGGAATACAATGGTTATTGATATTACTATTTAATTATTGGTTATACTATTAATAAGGTGATGGTAATTATTATTATTATTATTATTATTATTATTATTATTATTATTACTATTATTATTATCAATATTAATTGGATTAATAGAATTAAAACCTGATTAGGGGGTTAAGAGAGAGTTAGTGGATTAATTAGTCAGTTAACACGTAAAAGAGGAAAAAGGCAGAGAAATGAGAGCTAGGGCATAAAGGAACCAATTCTCCATTGTTGTTAAGGAAAAAGCTTCAATCCAAGGTAAGGGGGAGAACGGATTTCAATATGGGTGACTTAACATGAGAGGGTAGTGAGAGGTTCTTTCTCTCGTAGGAATTTTGTCTGTTCTCACCTTTTCGTTTGATTTTCGTGATATTGTGATTTCCCTATGATTACTGTTTTGTTGAACGACCATTTCATGATATTGTATGTATGATTCTGGTATGAATATGAAAATTCATGTGGAAATTCCCTGAATCTGTGATGGAATGTTGTGGTTTAATAGATCTGAAACTAAGGGTTTAACTGTAATTGAAACTAGATCTAATAATTAGAATCTTGACATAATAGAAGATAGGATTCATTGGAATCGATTAAAAAATCTGAGTTTTAGGATGAATGAGGAGGTAGAATGATGAATCTAGAGGGGAAACTTGTGAGAATGATGAGATCTAAGTTTTTTGACAGATATGCTGGTCATACGCGTATTGGGGGTGTCAATACACGTATGGGGGACTTCCCAAGGGTTGTACGCGTAGCAGACATGTCTTGTCCCCAGTGCCAGCACAGCCATCTGGTGATACGCGTATGGGCCTGGTCAATACGCGTATAAAGGTAACCATACGCGTAAGGGGTGACTCTGATGAGGTTTGGGAGGTAGAAGCCTCTGGTCTTACGCGTAAGGGAGGGCCATATGCGTATGACAGCAGGCAGTACGAGTATGGGCCATGCTGATACGCGTATGGACAGACTGGGATGACTTTTTCCCCAGGTTTGTGATTTCTGTCTAGCGTTCGCTTGGAACACATTTCCGTTGACTCGGTAGGGTTAATATGACTAAAATGAACCTAGAGATAGGATTAATGAATTAAATTGGTAAAATATGGAATGATATAGGTGTGCCCTTAAGGGGTGTATTTTGATGATTGTGAGCCATGATTATCGAATGTGGATAATCTTGTGCGATGGTGGTAATCCCCGAGAGGATTACGGTGAGCGGATGGCTCGTGTGGATCATTGATGATCGTGAATTATGCTTGAATTACTATATTTCATAATTGTGTTGTCATGCATTTCATGTCATGTGTCTTGTGGAGATGGCTAGGTGGGAATCCATGATGGGTGCCTAGATTCATCCGGACATCATGTGGAAGTCGTTGTGGAGATAAGTTGTAGTTCAGAGGAACATATACGACTTATCCGGATTCCGACGGGAATCGGGTTCTAGGGTGAACCATATGTGATGGTGTTGGTACCACATGCATTGTGTCGAGTCAGTGAGTCACATTGCATAATTGTAATTGAATATGGGCTATTGATGCCAAGTAATTGATGTGGCACGTGTATGTGCGTTATATAGGTATGATTGTATGTGTGGTGTGTAACTACTCCTTATCATGTGTATTTCACCACTTATTTATTGAATGTATTTCTCACCCCTTTTCTGTTTGTTGTGTCTGTGCTCATTGGGGAGTGCAGATGACCAGGTACCTGAGTAGTGCTTGAAGTGTGTTGTTATTCGATCGAGTCTTAGGAGTCGCTCTGATATGTAACATGGGATGATGGGATTATGTTTAATTGACTTATTTTCTTGATTTATTGTCACGTATCTTTTAATTGTTGGGTTAATAATGTATAGCCACCGGTTGTGGATATTATATTTGAACATTGATTTTATTCCTCTATTTAATTGAAAGCTAGATAACTACTGGTTTATTTGAAATGAAGGAAGTGACTTAGTATGGCATCCTACTGATTTTGAAACTCTGATGTATTTTCTATAATATTCCTATAATACGTGTACAGGGTAAAGTGGGGTGTTACACTTGACACCCGAACTTTCGAATCTGCATGACGTGTTTCATGTATCACAACTTCGGAAGTATGTGTTGTACCCCAAATTTTGACCCCTTAGATTCTCATTATCATTTTCAAAAGCATGATCATGAATTATCTAACCCTAAATCAGTGCAAGTTCATTATTGTCAAGTTACAGATGAATCAGGGTTCTCGCACCGACAAATTCAAAACAACCAAGGAATGATCAACCAATGATTTGGGCCAAGTTAATCATGGAATGAAATCAAAGATAATATCAAAGTCAAATGAGAAGTCAATTTGAAGAAATCAGTTCAGAATCAAAGACAGTGCGGTCGGGAGGCCCCGATTAGGGTTTTTAAATAGTGAAAAGTCAACTGTGGTTTGACTTTAAGGTTGGAAGATGTTTTAATGGCGAGATTGAGGTCCATGAAGTTCATATAGACTATTAAAGACTATTCAAGAAGTATCAAAGTCTCAGGATGTCCAGAATGTCAACAGGCGACTCAATCGGCACCGATCAATCGTACGGTTGACCAAAAAGTCAACTCCTCAAATTTTGAGAATTGGAATCCAAGTTGTGAATCAAAGTTGTTCCTTATGTCATAATGGACTTGCATATCAATTTTCATGATCATGGGATCAAGGATGAGAGAGTAATCGAGAAATCGGGAAATTAGGGTTTTGAAAAGGGCTAAACCGTATCTCCTTAACCACACATCCAATTGAGTTGGTTCTAGTATCATTTGAAAGCTCTTGACAAGTCCTACAAAAGTCCCATACTAGTCCACAACCAGAAAATGCATACTTTTTGAGATAGAAGCAAAAACATTCCTAGAAGGGAAAATAACTTAAAAAATTTCTAAGTTATTTTCACTTTAAAACTTGTGTGCAGCCAACTTCAAGGGGATTTTTCAACTAGTTTCAAATAGAATCAAGACTTCTGGCCAACATGAAAGTTTTAGTACTATGTGAGGGATTTCTAAAAAGTACAAGTACATCTCAAGGTGATTTATGAGCTGAGAGATACATGTGTTCAAAGTTGGTATTTTGTCACTCTAGTCCCACATTGACAAATTTTGCAAAAGCACCTCTATCACTCAAGTGGGCCAATTCTAACTTGTCAAACTCATACTATCTGATATATTGAACATCTCAAGCAGTTTGAAGCAAAGAAATTGCATGGAGATAGCATAGAATTAAAGATTGGAAGTTCATTGCCTAAGTTGCCATTTTTGACTTTTCCAAGCATGAGGTGGAAAGTGATTCTGCTCCAGCCACTCTACCAAGCATCTAGGCTGCAATTTATCAGTAGAAACATCATTTAAACTTGCCCATTGGGTTAAGGAGACAGCCAAAGATCAGAAAAAGCAAAGCAAGTTGGCAAATGGATGGAAATATCAAGGATAACTTCATTTGTAAGTAAGGTTCTCAAGCAAGCACCTCCTTGCTTTTTGCTATAAATAGGGACCTCATACCCCTCATTCAAGACATCAACTTCATTCTAAAAACCTGATAAACCAAGCTCCCTCATCACATCTCTCTCATTCTTGCATTTTGCAAAATCCACCAAAGTGTCCAAAATAGCCAAAATTCAGCATTTGCAATTTCTCTACCATATCAAGCTCTACATGTTCCAGCATCCAAACTATCATCCATACACCTTCTAAATAACATATAGAAGGTGTACAAACCATTAAACCACCAAAAATATCAAGAAATCAAAAAGTCAACATTGCACTTGGCTTACTTTGACCAAATCCACAAAACTTGCTAGAACTCATTCCACACAGTTTCTTACCATTCTAATCCCTCTAACACTTCACCAATAACCTTCCTTAGCTGTCTAAAGTGTCAAGAACCATTGGAAAGGCATATATCTTCAAGTGGCTTAAAGTGTGTATTTTGCTTAAGATTGAAGAAAAGGCTCAAAACAAAGGAGTGAAGGAGGCATCTCTGGTTTTCTCAAATCATTCTAGCATATTCAAGAGGATCCTCAAAAGGTATGTGTCTGTTCCTAGTTGGCTTTATTACCATGCTCCATAATTTTGTCATTTAGAGCATATTGGTGCATCTTTGAACACTTGATTTTTTTTAACATGTGCTATGTGATAAATAGTAGATCTGGTGTGAATGTATTCAAACACTTAATCATGATGTGTGAGTCTATACCATGTTATATTTTACTGTCATCAAAAGCATTTTGAATGTTGGCTTTCATGATCAATGAATGTTGCTGCCCCCTTTTGCTGTCATAATGTGTATGGTAAGATAATGAGCAGTTTCTCTCCAACTAAAACCCTGTCATAGCAGTTTTGCTGATGAACTTTTCAGCATCAATTAAGTGAGGTTTGTTAAAGCATATAACATTAAGTTTAAGGGCTGGCAGGCTGGAGGTTACGGTAGAGGGTGGTATAGTTTTAAGCATGAATATGGCTGGTATGCTTTGCTGGATGTGTTGAAAATCATGGAGCTGTTTGGTTTAAAACTCATTCAATATATATATTGATGCCTGATGAGTTTTTGTCATAGATATCATGTTTCTTTTATGCCCAGAATCTGCCAGTTGTTTCTCAAAACAGGTTTCTTGTGTTTGTGTGTGGGAAGTATGTGAATGTGTCTTTGAATTAGCAAACAGCTGCTTAGTGGTACCAGTAGCATGAAACACCTTTGAATAATGTGACCTGCTGTATTTGCTTTTGTATTAAGGTCTGACATGTGTAAGTCTGGTTGTTTTGATGCAAACATGCTGTAAATTAAACTAATCCTGTTTCTGACCTAAACAAAATGACCAAGTTTCAGCCAACATACAATTTTTAAATAAGAACTTGTTGAAACATTTTGTGCATTAGCCTCTATTGGATGTCATAAATAGCAAGATGTGTATATGATGAATGAATCCAAAATCTGCTTGAACCTATTTGTGAAGTTATACTGCTCATCCAGTCTGGTGGTACAGCTGAGACTATCAAATTATGTGTGGCTGTTTTAGCATGATTCAACTTGCATCTACCCTCACTAGTTGTCATTTGGTTTATAATGTTTAAGGTAGAGATAAATTGTGTGGTTTCTTATCCTGGAATCTATCAACAACCTTGTCTTCTTCTTTTTCTAAGCATGTAACAGAACCATCTGCTAGCAACCCTGTCATGAGTGTTGTTGGCTTGCTGTCAAAATATACCACAAACAGTTTGGAACTTCACCTCATTATTTTTCATAAAAGCTTGGTTTTAGCATTCAAACATACCTCAATAGGTATGTGGAGCAGGTCTACACCTTTGCCTGGCTCATGTTTTGCATGAAACCAAATTCACATAGCTGTCATAAACATCCATCAAACTCATGGCAGTTGATTATCACTTTTTTGAATAACACATGATATGTTTGATTTTCTTATCTCAACATGCCTGTATGATCATTCTGAACATGTCTATGTGATCACCTTGTTGTTTTTTACACCATATCAATATTTCACTTGTTGACACCAAATTTACAATATGATAAGTCACTCACAATGTGGTTTTTGCATAGAACATGTTTTCCACCAAAACTCACTTCACACACATTTTATAATGACCATTTAAAATGTGTTGGTATGCCCATCTTACACAAAAAACCACTGCATCAAAATTCACCTCTTCAAATGCATTTCTTCACAAAATACACAAACCACTCACTTTATCACTTTTGGCATAGAGCATGACAAACTTATTTTCTTCTTTCCAACATGATTCTATGGTCATTCATAACATGCTTGTGTACTCACTTTGCTGTTTTGAGCATTGCCTCAAAAAACTCACATGTTGACACCAAAGGCTTCAAAACACACCAAGCCTCAAAATGTGATTTTTTGCCTCTACCTGTTTTTCACCAGAACAAACACCACATACACCCTATATGGTTCATATGTAATGTGTTAGAGCATTGATTTGATGAAGGAAAGCAATGCATCAAGATTTCACTCACCATTTGCTTTCTTGTTGACAAGCTTGCATATGCTACACCAATTTGTGAACCTTTGTCTTTCTTCAAGATTTTTGTGATAGGATAGACTAATATAATCATTTATGACATGTATCAATGATTGGTTTGGTCTAATTTGAGATATAATTCAGTTTTGCAAATTTTCACATTTTTCATACATCACACTTGCATCACACATACCACATTTTGAACCAAGTTGTTTTGAACTGTCTCACTTGATCAAACATGACTAACATCACATATATGAGCTGTTCACACACTTAAACAAACCAGATTGTGTTTGAAATAAGATTTGAGTATCATTATGCATCCTTGCTTGTACAATTTGCATATGACATGTCATCCTTCATAACAGGTATTTTCCTTGAAGTTCTTATGCTTAGACCATCTCATGATCATGCATATATGTTGTGTAAATGATTAGAATAACCTGAATTGGTCTTGAATTACATCTGCTCATCATCATGCATCATTGTCCATCTTTTTGCAAATTGCCATACCCTCACATATCAGTTTGAGAATACTTGATTGTTCTTGATATTTTGATGTTTCTACAGCTTTGTATAATCATATGTGACCTGTTTGAATGAATCAAAACATTGAAAATGATCTGTACATTGAGTTATACCATTTCATGCATTATCACACCAAAAAATGCAAATTGAACACTAGAATCTCACACACTTGTTCCAGATTTGATCTCTTCACTTGCACACACTTGATATCACATATTAAAGATGCTTTGATGATTGGAATGACTCTTGAATGCCTTGAAATCAAAAACCACCTTGTCTTGCATTGTCATCTTTATGTGTTTTTTGCAACTTGTATGTGATATTCTAGCCATATCAAAATGCATTCAAAAGCACACAAACACACCAGCTATTGTTTTTTCACTAGGCAAATAATTTCAGAAAACCAACACCACCATCCTCTTTCTCTCATTTTTCTACCCCATTTCCATATAAATTTTGTCTCGTTTCGATAAACGGTTAGAAAGTTACGGTACAAATCGTATTTGTGTTGATTATGTGTTTTGCCCAAACATGAATGTGATATGCCTTGTATATTTATTGTTTCACATGTATTAATAGATGTATGGCCGCCCCAGCGGTTGAAACTTGCGCACGTATTGATCATGACATGGGTTCAATCCTTGGTGATAACCCTTGTTGCCACTTTTTTTGCATTTTTGTACATAAACTTCAAAAATTTGTAACTCTCTCATTTTTTATCGTTTTTCGCCCGTTCTTTTTTCATTGTGCTTGTTTTTATATGTACTTTCATAACATGTAATTATTTCCCATGTTTGATTATTTTTTCACCATGTTTGATTACGCGCGATCCGCGCGTCAACGGTACTAACCCTAATTGGTTGCAGATGAAAATTAAAAGGGTTCCTCTTGTGTTTTCTCAGGAAATTTGATTGTTATCATGTCTATATATGTTTGTCAACATGTTAGAATTTTTACCTCGAATTATTTTTATGTTTATCTCATCTGTCTGTTAACAGTATTCCAGGTACGAACTGTCGTCACGGTTCCCGTACCGAAACAGCTGCTTTGATTGTCATCATTGCTTTTCATCTTTAAATATTTTTTTCATTGTTTGTCACCATGATTATGTTTGTTTAATGTTTGTATTTTATTTTATCCCCAAGCGACGAAGCTCGTCAGCTTTCGTCCAGTTGCCGATAATGTTGTCCTTCAAAGGAAGGTCTGTCCACTTGACTGTCAATGTCTTGGACCAAAACCTCTGCTATCCCTTGACTTTGTTAAGTCACCTTAACCCTGATTCAGAAGCCTTTAGACTTTGCTTAAAGTCTAAGAAACCTACCCATACTAGGAGCGTTCTTTAACTAGAACCCTAGGAAAGAGTTCGTCAACTCTGTGTAAGAATCATCGTCATGATCTCTTACTTCCTATTCAACTTAGCTTAGGGAGTTTTGTCAAACTCCATACAAACATTGTTATGTTTGTTCCCCTTTGAACCTTGATCATCATCAAGTGTTCTTTTCCCTTGTGAGGTGAACTACGATTGCTCTGATTCTATCCTAGTCAGGATACGTAGGCAGAAGATGCAATGTCTTTGCGAGCAAACTTAGAAAACCACTTAGGCCTTTATTTTACTTTTATTCCCAACTCAAACCATAGTGCATATTTCACAACCTAACAAGTAATTAAACAGAAGGTTCCTGTAGAGTACTACAGATATTTAGGGTGCTAATACCTTCCCTAGATATAACCAACCCCCGAATCCCCGAATCTCTAAAGCGTTGTTATCACATCGCGCAAAAGGTTCTTTATTTCTTTAGACCTATCCTTTGGATAAATTAAAGATCGGTTGTAAAAGAAATAAGGTTCAAGTTAATTAATAGCTTGATATCAAATTTTCACCGCAACAGAAATGGCGACTTCACTGGGGAGAGTTAGAATGCTTTTGCTTTTATTTTGAGGGTTCCACCTATTTTGTTTAACTAATTGCTATCTGTGAATACTTGTATATATTTGTGCTCTGTTGGTTTGGTAAACTTGAAATGGTGAGACAGCACTACACCCGTGCTCAAGCGTACTTATGATAGGAAGGTGATATATTCAAGAAGGCTTATAGGGAGTAGATTCCCGACCAAGCTAACTTGAGAAAATCACCGCTCAGTGGAGGCCCTTTTGAGAGTTAGTATTGTTGATCGAGTATTCGTGAAAACAATGCTACTTTTTACATAGGTGCCCATGACACTGAGGACCTTTAGATACCTTTTTCCCCACTATGGCTTTCTTAGGATGTAGTGCAATGACTATAAGGAAGTAATTCCAAAGTAGTTGATACGCGATACTACACTTGGACGAGACTCTCTTGAGAATATTATCGACCACCAAGTATTTGGGAAATTGATAATATCCGAAAGATGGGTCGAGGACTCCAGGAACCCTTTTAGAACCTTGTTCTGCAGTTGTGGGAACCTTAGTACATACCTTTGGGGAGGGTAGACCTTGACTCCTTGCTCATATTCTCCAAACCCAAAACCTTGTCTGTTTACTTGTGTAAATCTGTGAATATGTGATTACCTGTGTTTGTGCATTCATGCATCCATAAACATCATGTCATAAAAGTTTTATGGAACTCAGAGTCTTTTATTTATAAAATATCAGGAACATCATGGACAATGGAAAAAAGAAAACTATAAAGTATACTTACAAAAGCCCTAATATAGATGAAATTGAAAGGTTGAGCACTCTGATCGCAGATGTAGAAGGGTTCAAAAGCAGGTACGGGAATTTGTTGTCTCTAATGAAAATAAGGAAGAAAATGGACTTGGGACTCCTTTCCACGTTACTCCAGTTCTATGATCCACTTTATCACTGCTTCACATTTCCGGACTATCAGTTAGTGCCGACACTTGAAGAGTATTCCTGTCTGATTGGGTTACCCATCCTTGATGAATCTCCTTTTCCCGTCATGGAGAAGGACCCTAAAGAGGAAGAAATTGCTAAAGCCACCCGTATCGGGTTGGTAGACATTCAGAAGAACATGGTTACTAAAGGAGGGATCTTTGGGCTGACTGCAAAATTCTTGATTGGGAAGGCTCAGTATTATGCCGATCACTTGAGTATGGATGCTTTTGAGGCTATTCTAGCCTTGATTATTTATGGGATCTTTCTTTTTCCGAGCTTTGACAACTTTATGGATCTCAATGCCATCAAAATATTCTTGAAGAAGAATCCAGTACCTACTCTACTAGTTGATGCTTACCACTCTGTTCATCAAAGAAATCTTCACAAAGGAGAAATGATCGTCTGTTGTGTTCCGTTGTTGTATAAATGGTTTGTTTCTCATCTACCCAAAGCCCATACTTTTTGGAGCAAAGGATGGTGGTCTGAAAAGATTATGGCTCTTACTCACTCCGATATTGACTGGTACAGTCGTAGTTACGATGGAATCAAAATCATCGATAGTTGTGTAAGCTTCGGGAATATACCTCTCCTTAGTACAAATGGGGGAATCAGCTATAACCCTGTGCTTGCTCGTCGACAACTTGGTTATCCGCTGAAAGACAAACCCTGCAGTGCTCACGTAGAAGGTATTTTCTTCATAGGAGTTTCAGAATTAAAAAATGAAATTCTCAAAGCATGGGGGCATATACACAGGAAAGGAAAAGAGGACTTGGGAAGACCTAACTGCATCTCTTTTGAACCTTATCTCCAATGGGTACGAAAGAGGGCCATTCAGTTGAAAATGCCTTATCCTCCACAAAAGCCTATGGTATTAATAGAAGAACAACCGTTGATTTTCATGTCCGAAGAAGAGAAGCTGAAGATTGCTCTGAGGAAGTCACAGCTGACTGAGATATCCTGGAAATACAAATATCAGGTGGCTATGGAGGAGAACGAGGAACTCCGCAAACAAATTCAGTTGAAGGAAGAGGAAGCAGTTGCAAGCAAGAAGAGGAAGGCACAGGAAGATGCATTTTATTCCAACCATCAATCAACTCCTTGGAAAGCTATGGTAGACAAACTTATCCTTGAGAAAGCACAGGTGGAAGAAGAGCTCAGAAGAATCAAGAAGAGAGAGGATTTTCTTTTAGAGCATATTGAGTTGTAATGTTAGGGCTTTTGTAAGACGTACTAAAATCTTTTGTAATACCCCTTTGAAAAATCAATGAAATGAAAGGATATTTTGGTAAATTTGAGTTCCATAAAACTTTTGCATTTAAAGTTGCATTCTTGTTATTTTAAACATTCAAGGAACTAAAAGATTATTTTGCAGAAATTATAGGATGGATTCTGGAAAGAAAGAAGAGGTTGTGTTCCGAAGACCGAGATTAGAGAACCTGAAGAAACTGGTAAGTTTGGTAGAAGACCCCGAGGCGTTCAGAGGAAGACATGGGAATATGCTGTCATTATTGGAAGTTCAAGTGTACGAAGAAATGTTATCCGCACTCGTGCAATTCTATGATTCAACTTATCATTGCTTCACGTTTCCAGATTATCAGTTGCTACCAACTTTGGAGGAGTATTCCGCCCTAATGGGGGTAGGTGTTACTCCCAGTCCCTTTTCTGGAAGGGAGGGGACTCCTAATGAAAGAGCAATTGCAGAGGCCGCGTATTTGGAATTGGACGAAGTGCAATCTCATATGGGTGCTAAGGGAGGATTGTACGGAATTTCAGCCATGTTCCTATATGAAAAAGCTCAGAGCTATGCCTTGTCACAAAATACTGAAGCATTTGAAGCCATCCTGGTGTTACTCATTTACGGACTATTCCTGTTCCCAACTGCTAGTGATTTTGTGGACGCAGATGCGATCAATCTTTTCTTGATCAAAAATCCTGTACCCACCTTGCTGGCCGACACTTATTTTACCCTCCACCAAAGGAACCGCTATGGGGTTGGACGAATTTAATGTTGCACCGTTCTCCTGCACAAGTGGTTTATTTCACACTTGTCAGAAATTCCAGCCATTTGGGATAAGCAAAATGGACTCTCATGGACAGAAAAGCTGTTGTTGCTCAAACACTCAGACATTAAATGGTATGATCCTATGTATGGAGGAATTTCCATGATCCAAAGCTGTGGAGATTTCCCTAATGTACCGCTCATCAGCGTCAATGGTTGCATCAGCTATAATCCTATTCTGGCCCGTCGACAGTTGGGGCACCCCATGGAAGATGAACCAGATCCAGACTATTTGAGGAAATTTTACTTGGAGGAAAGGAAGAATCCCGCTTATAGGGCTCGAATCGCGTACGCTTGGCGTTATGTCCACACAAGAGGAGTAACTGCCCTATGCCCCCACAACGCTACTGTTTCAGAATCTTACCTATCATGGGTGAGAGAAGCGGCAATGAAGATGTTTTATACCCGCTTTGAGCCTGACTCGCCCAAGCCTACCCTCGTAGAAGAGTTGAAAGCCGCCCTGGAAAAAGCTGAGAAAGAAGGGAAAATGTGGAGAGATAAGTATTTCAAGGCTATGCAAGAGAAAGAAGAACTTCAAGAATTGGTACGTCAAGGTGGAAGAAAGAATCAGTCTGAAGATGAAGGACCATCCAGCAGAAGAATCTAGAATCTATCGTTGTTGTTTTTCGTGTTTTGTAGAAGCTTGTATTTTCATTTCCCGTTTGATGTTGTAAACTCTCCAGATATTATCAATGAAGATTTGGCTGTTTTCCCTATTTATTGTTATAATATTCGCAAATAACGCTTTTAGTCCTTTGAATGTTTAAAATCTGCATTTTGCATGTCTGCATTGCATATACATGTTCCTGAGTCGAGTCTCATCCCTCTGTCTTGTCAACAGAATCACACTGAAACCTCGCCATCAGTACAACACACGAGCCCAAGCTCGCTTAAGGATGGAAGAGCAGAACTTGGATGTAAACAGAATCGACAATGAACTCGGAGAGCTCCGAGGAGGCATGGGACAGATCAAAGAAGCCTTACAAGTCATCCGTGCAATGTTGGACACTCAAGCCACCGTTGTCTCTGAAATTACTGCAGATCCAATCCCGACAGCTGTTACTATTGCCAATGTGCCAACCTATGGGTTACCTCCAGGCTTTGTGCCACCGCCGAGAGTCACTCAACAGACAATTCCCTTGGGAGGTGAGATTCCACAAGTTATTCCCACCTACACTCCAGCTACAGTTCAGGTTCAAGCACGCCCCATCTTTCATAATCCACCACCAGTATACGAAGGACCCGAAGGGTATGAAGAGGAGAATGAATCACATGAGAAGTTAAGGGAAAGCGTTGAAACTATAGGGAGGAAGATCCGAGCGATGGAAGGAAACGATACCTTTGGCACTGACGCCAGAGAAATGTGCTTGGTATCTGGACTAGTAATACCACCAAAGTTCAAAATCCCAAATTTCGATCAGTACTCAGGAGCTACTTGTCCACGAACTCACTTAATCATGTACTATAGAAGAATGGCAGCACACGTCGAAGATGACAAGTTAATGATCCATTGCTTCCAAGACAGTCTGAAAGGAGCTCCAGCAAAATGGTATCTAAGTCTAGATCAGTCCAGAATCCACAGTTTTCAAGATTTGGCTGATGCATTCATGAAACATTACAAATATAATATGGATATGGTACCTGGCCGAAGGCAGTTGTTGAACATGTCCCAGAAAAACACAGAGTCATTCAAAGAGTACGCTCAGCGGTGGAGAGAAACAGCGTCCCAGGTAGAGCCACCCCTAAGTGAGAAAGAACTGACAGACTGGTTTGTTGACACAGTGAGACCAGAATTCTATGAGAAGATGATCAGCAGTGTGTCTGCAAGTTTTTCAGACATTGTGGTCGTGGGAGTGAGGGTAGAATTGGGAATGAAAAGTGGAAAGGTAGTCAGTAGCTCCAGCAGTTCTAACAACAGCAGTATTAAGAAGGTCAGCAGTGGGTTTCACAAGAAGAAAGAAGGTGAAACAAATGTCGTAATGGGAAGAACTCGTACCGTGAGACCTCCATACCAGCAATATCAGCCGCCTCAACAAAGTTTCTTCCAGCCAATCCAACCTAACTATGTTCAACCGTTTCATCAACAAAGACCCGTGTACCCAGTACAGTACGCCCCTCAGCAATATGTGGCAGCTGTGACCCCAACATTCAACCATTCCACTTCAAACTATCAACCAGGGCGACCAGCGCCCATGTATCAGCAAAACCAGCAAGGGCATCAACGAGCGCCCAACGCTCCGCCCTTTCAACAAAATCAGCAGCAGAGGGTACCACAGCCCAGGCAACAATACCAGAACCGGAGGCCAACCACAAAACCTCCACTCCCACAAATACCAATGACGTACACTGAGTTATATCCATCTTTGGTCCAGCAGGGGTTGATCACGACAAGACCACTTAATCCGGATACCACGTCTCTACATTATAACCCAAATGCCCATTGTGCTTTCCATGAAGGTGCTGTCGGCCACGACTTAGAAGGATGCTTTGCCTTAAAACATCTGGTTAGAGAGTTGATGGAGAAGAAAATCCTGTCCTTTGATGATGTACCACCTAACGTCAAGAGTAACCCACTGCCAAACCACGGAGGGATCAATGCCATTGAAAAGTCAGATGAAGAGATAATTAATGATGTGTCAAAAATCAGAACGCCATTGAAGACATTGCATGATAAGCTAACAGAAGCAGGGTTGTTGGAAAGTGTTCATGGCAAATGTGAAAAATGTACCGTAGGTTCCAGCAGATGTAATGCGATGCAGGAAGATATACAAAGATTGATAAATGAGGGGATGTTACAAGTATGTGGTAAGGAAAGGAAAGGAAAGGTTTCTGTAATAGAGCCAGTTTTCGACCTATCCAGGAAAAGAGAGAAAGTTCCAGTGTTTAATAGGGGTGCAAGGCCAGTTTTCAACAGAGCCGCTATTGGTCAACCGCGACCAATCGTAGTTCAAAAACCGAGACCGTTCCATTATGACAATACAAAAGCTGTTCCGTGGAAGTACGATGTGACCGTGGTAGACAAAGAAACGAGAAAGGTTGTTCAGACAGATAATCAGAAAGATGTGACCAACATTGCCGGCACTAGCAAGATGACCTGCAGCGGTCGGATCTATCAGCCGAAAGAATCAGTAGCTATTCCAAAAGAAGTCATTCCTACTGTGGTAATCAAAGAAAAAGAAGCTCCAAGCACAAAAGAAGAAAATGATGAGTTTTTGAGGATTATTCGAAGAAGTGATTACAAGGTGATAGATCAGCTTCATCAGACGCCATCAAAAATATCAATCTTGTCACTCTTGATAAATTCTCCAGCTCACAGGGAAGCATTACAGAAAGTATTGAGACAAGCACACGTAACCAAGGATATTTCACTTGGGCAATTTGATTCAGTAGTGGCTAACATCACGGCATGCAATACTTTAAGTTTCAACGATGCCGAGTTACCAAAGGAAAAACGTGATCACAATCGTGCACTACACATATCCATCAAATGCCAGGAAGATACTTTGGCACGAGTATTGGTCGACACAGGATCCTCGTTAAACGTACTACCCGCAAGATCACTGTCCAGACTAGCCTATGCCGGGGCAGAGATGAAACCAACCTCATTAATTGTAAAAGCCTTTGATGGTTCGAGGAGAACGGTCATCGGAGAAGTAGAATTACCAATCTTGGTGGGACCCCATGAGTTTAACATTGTATTTCAGGTGATGGACATAAATCCAGCTTATAGCTGCCTACTGGGACGTCCCTGGATCCATGAAGCCGGGGCAGTAACTTCTACCCTGCACCAAAGAATGAAGTTTGTGGTAAATGATAAACTAGTAATTGTTCATGGTGAAGAGGAATTAATGGTCAGTAATCTTTCATCATTCCGATACATTGAAGCAGAAGAGGATGCGCTAGAGACATCATTCTAAGCACTAGAAATAGCAAACGCAGTGATGATAGAGGAGACGGTGGCAAAAAGTGGTCCAACTTTCGCATCTGCTCAAGGCGCCAAAGCTACAATGGAAGAAGGCACTCCCGCAGGATGGGGAGAAGTCATTGAGGTAAAGCCGAAGATGAACCGCCAGGGGTTACAAACCAACTCAAAGTGAAGAACCAAGGCATGACAACAGCCGGCCAAAGGCTATTCAAGAAATATTTATCAGTGGCGGTTTTCAAATTAACGCCGTGGAAGGAAATCTTGAAAGAGAAGACATAGGAGCGCTAGTGTATCATGACGAAGCTACTCTGAACAACTGGGAGGCTATCGAAGTTCCTGTAGTTTTTCCCGAGTTAAAGTAATTTGTTGTTTTCTTTCTTTTTTATTTTATTTTAAAATCTCCATAGCCGTGCCCAAGGCTGTAGGAATGTTTTGTAAGGGCCCCATGCTTTCAAAGAAATATCAATGAGAATGGACTATTTTGTTAAAAATCCTCGTGTTGTTTCTTTACCGTCTTTCTTGCTTTTACTTTGAAAGAAAAATGGCAATACAAAAAACCAAAACAAAAACAATTTTCTCTTTCTCTGTGTGTGTTGCATTTGTTGATTGTGTGTTTTAATAAAATAAACCCTTCAAACATGCAGTGATGACCATAACCCCATTGAATCCTGTGACCATGCATCTCCTCCTGACCTTGATTCACCAATTTACCAAGCTGAAGACAAGGATGAGGACTGTGAAATTCCTGATGAACTAGTAAGATTGGCCCAAAAAGAGGATGCAGAGCTTCAACCGCACAAGGAACATCTGGAAGTTGTCAACCTTGGCACAGAAGGAGACAAAAAAGAAGTCAAAATTGGGGCAGCCCTAGGGGCAGAAGTAAAACAGTAGTTAAAGGAACTCTTAAGAGAATATGTAGATGTGTTTGCTTGGTCTTATCAGGATATGTCTGGTTTGGATACAGACATAGTGGTTCACAAGTTACCACTCCGACCTGAATGCCCGCCGGTTAAACAGAAACTCAGAAGAACCAGACCCGACATGGCTCTTAAAATCAGAGATGAGGTAAAAAAGCAGATTGATGCAGGCTTCCTTGCAGTGGCCAAGTATCCAGAATGGGTAGCCAACATTGTTCCTGTACCAAAGAAAGATGGAAAGGTAAGGATGTGTGTGGATTATCAAGATTTAAACAAAGCCAGTCCAAAAGACGACTTCCCTCTACCACATATTGATACTTTGGTAGATAATACAGCTCGGTTTGCAGTGTTTTCCTTTATGGACGGTTTCTCTGGTTACAATCAAATCAAAATGGATCCTGACGACATGGAAAAAACAACCCTCATCACTCCATGGGGCACCTATTGTTATAAGGTTATGCCATTCGGTTTAAGAAATGCAGGCGCAACTTATCAAAGAGCTATGGTGGCTTTGTTCCACGACATGATGCACAAAGAAATAGAAGTATATGTGGATGACATGATCGCCAAGTCTCAAAATGAAGAAGACCATCTAGAACATTTGTTGAAGTTATTCAAAAGACTCCGGAAATATCAGTTGAGGTTGAATCCCGCAAAGTGCACTTTCGGAATCAGATCAGGAAAATTACTCGGTTTTATTGTCAGCCACAAGGGGATTGAAGTGGATCCAGACAAAGTCCGTGCCATCCAAGACATGCCAGCTCCGCGGACCGAAAATCAGGTTAGAAGCTTCCTTGGAAGGTTGAATTACATATCCAGGTTCATTTCCAATATGACCCCCACCTGTGAACCGATCTTCAAGTTGTTACAAAAGGATCAAACAGTTGTATGGAATTCTGATTGTCAAACAGCGTTCGATAAAATCAAAGGTTATCTCCAAGAACCTCCAATTTTGATACCACCCGTTCCGGGAAAGCCTCTTTTTATGTATTTGACAGTGCTTGAAAACTCAATGGGTTGCGTTCTGGGTCAACAAGACAAATCCGGACGGAAAGAACATGCCATTTATTATCTGAGCAAGAAATTTACTGATTGTGAAAGCAGATACTCACTCCTAGAAAAGACTTGTTGTGCTTTAGCATGGGCCGCTAAGCGTTTGAGGCAGTATATGATTTGTCACACCACTTTATTGATCTCGAAAATGGATCCAATAAAGTACATCTTTGAGAAACCTGCACAAACCGGAAGACTCGCCCGGTGGCATATGCTACTATCAGAATATGATATTCAATATGTGGCTCAGAAATCTATCAAAGGCAGTGTGTTATCAGAATATCTCACAGATCAACCTGTCGAAGATTATGAACCTCTGAAGTTTAATTTTCCGGATGAAGATATCATGTTAGTAAAAGATTGTGAAGAAACAAGTTCTGACAAAGGTCAACAGACAGAGAATTGGTGGAAAATGATGTTCGACGGTTCCTCCAATTATAGCGGACATGGCGTAGGTGCAGTTTTAATGAATCCTGAAGGTGGTTACACTCCGTTTACAGCCAGACTAGACTTTGATTGTACAAACAACATTGCTGAATACGAAGCATGTATCCTTGGTCTCGAAGCAGCCATTGATCTCCAAATCAAAAATCTCGAAGTCAGTGGAGACTCAGCATTGGTTATCTACCAAGTCACGGGTGAATGGGAGACAAGACATGAAAACCTGATCCCTTACAGAGCTTATATCGTTGAAACGATCAATTATTTTGACGAAATCACCTTTAAACATGTTCCAAGAGCAGAGAATCACATCGCCGACGCCTTAGCCATGCTGGCCTCGATGTGGAAAACTAGAGATGTCAATGATGGCACACTTATCAAAATTGAACGCAAGACAGAGCCTGCTTACTGTCAAATGATCGAAGAAGAAACCGATGGCAAACCCTGGTATCATGATATAAAGAATTATCTGTTGAAGCAAGAATATCCCACAGATGCTACAACACTTGACAAGAAAACACTGAGACGATTAGCATCCAAATTCTTCCTCAGCAATGGTGTACTTTACAAAATAAATCATGATATGGTCTTACTCAGATGTGTTGACAAAAGAGAAGCGGACTTGTTAATGAAAGATGTTCATGAAGGAATGTTTGGTACTCACGCCAACGGATACGCCATGTCCAGAAAGATCTTGAGAGCTGGTTACTATTGGTTAACTTTAGAAACCGACTGCATTCAGTACGCCAGAAAATGTCACAAATGTCAGATCTACGCGGACAAAATGCATGTGCCTCCGACACTGTTGAATGTACTGTCTTCACCATGGCCTTTCTCTATGTGGGGCATCAACATGATTGGGGCAATTGAACCGAAAGCTTCAAATGGACACCGTTTCATTCTGGTTGCCATCGACTATTTCACAAAATGGGTTGAAGCTGCATCCTACACCAATGTTACACGTCAAGTGGTGGCTCGTTTCATTAAAAAGGAGATCATCTGTCGCTACGGGATCCCAAGCAGAATTATAACAGACAACGACACCAATCTGAACAACAAAGTTATGAAAGAATTATGTGATGACTTCAAAATCGAACACCACAACTCTTCCCCTTACCGTCCAAAGATGAATGGAGCTGTGGAAGCTGCAAATAAAAACATCAAGAAGATCTTGCAGAAAATGGTTAAAACCTACAAAGATTGGCATGAAATGCTACCATTTGCCCTGCACGGATACAGAACCTCCGTCCGCACTTCCACAGGGGCAACCCCCTTTTCTCTGGTATATGGAATGGATGCAGTTCTTCCCATCGAGGTCGAGATACCATCCCTCTGAGTCATCATGGAAACCAAGTTAGAAGAGGCAGAATGGATTAAAGAAAGATTTGATCAGTTGAATCTCATCGATGAAAAGCGCATGTCTGCGATGTGTCACGGCCAGTTGTATCAAAAAAGAATCAAGAGGGCGTTCGATAAAAAGGTCCGTATCAGAGAGTTCCGCGAAGGAGAACTTGTGCTCAAGAAGATCTTACCAGTTCACAAAGACGCAAGAGGGAAGTGGATGCCTAATTATGATGGCCCCTTTATTGTGAAGACAGTATTCTCCGGAGGTTCACTGATCCTTACTACCATGGACGGGGAACAACTCACACACCCGATAAACTCTGACGCAGTTCGAAAATATTACGCCTAAAAAGTACCCGATAAACCGGAAAGTCCAAAAGAACGGTTTATGCAAAAGTTAGGGTAAAAAAAAGAAAGAAAAAAGAGAAGAAAATAAAAAAGAGAAAAGAAATCAAAAAGCTCGCTAAGTTGAAAACCCGAAAGGGCGGCTTAGGCAAAAATGAGCGTCCCGGTGGATTGAAAACCCGAAAGGGCGATCCAGGCAAAAATTAGGGACAAAAGCGTTTCGCTGCATCAGACGAAGGCATCAACACTGCAGACTTAACAAAGATTCATCTCAACAGCTCTCGTCAGAAGCAAGGATCTTGGAGAATTCTAGTCTTTAGGGATAGTTAGGTCACAGGATTCAATGTAACCTTATCCACTTTTGCCATTTTACTTGTAAAAATTTCCATGGAATATTGTCATTGGCAAGATTTCATCCTTTAAATAAAATCAGCCTTTTGAGCCTTTCTTTCTTGTGCAAATTATCAGTTCCTTATTTTCTGTGTTATGCAAAATACCGTTCGATTGTTTTTGAAAGCATTAAAATCCAAATTTTTGAAAAAATAACTTGGAAAGATTTTACAAAATGTTTTAACTTGTGAAAAGACTCGAGGAAAATCATACTTCCCTGAAACTTCAGGGTAGCAGGAGTCTTGATGCACAGTCAGAATTTGCATTCCCCAATGAAATGCTAGCAAGTTGAGCGACAAAGAGTCCTTTGGCCATGTATGGTTACCAAGATTGAAGATTAACCCTCAGAATTTCTTACGATGATATGAAGGTTCTTTCCCCAACAAAGTATTTCTGGACGTCTGAATTCACCTCAGCAAAAATCTACCTACAGGCTCTATTCCTCAGTAGGTCTTCGGGTTTATTTTCCCAAGTCTACGTACACCCCTCATCATGGGATCAGTGTGATTCGGTTGTTCCCCGAGTCGGTGACATCTATCAATCCCCGCGAAGTCTAAGTTATTACGCACTTAGTTTCCAAGTACAAGCCCAGTAGTAACTAGCATTTTGTTCAAACCAATTGTTGTTGATATTCATTTGGTCGACACCATCCATGTCCTTTTAAAGCCCAGTCGTCACTGGCATTGTCTAAATCCAATCGTCATTGGTATCTCGTTAGTAGTCACTAACAAATCCATGTATAAGTCCAGTCGTCACTGGCATTGTCTAAATCCAATCGTCATTGGTATCTCGTTAGTAGTCACTAACAAATCCACGTATAAGTCCAGTCGTCACTAGGCACTAAATAAAAGTCCAATTGTCTTTTGCACCTCTTGGTTTGGTTGTTACCAACCTTTCCCCAGGAAATCCAGTCGTCACTGGTATTGTTCCAATTATTATTGGTATCTTGTTAGTTGTCACTAACTTTCCCCGTGAAGTCCAGTCGTCACTGGCACTGCCTAAATCCAATCGTCATTGGTATCTTGAGGTTTTAACCAATCTTTCCCTTTGAAACCCAGTCGTAACTGGTATCATCGTCTAGAGTCCAATCGTTACTTGGAGTCTATTTCAGTTTGGTTATCACCAATCTCCAGCTAGAAGATCTAGTAATCCCTAGCATTTTTGTATAACCAATTGTCATTGGTATTCCCCAGTATGGTCGTCACCATCTTCATTAAAAATCCAGTCGTAACTGGCATTGTTTAAAACCAATCGTTATTGGTACCCTGATTTGGTCGTCACCAATCACCATTAAAAGACCAGTCGTTACTGGCATCGCTTGGAATTCTGGTCGTTACCAATTCCCCAGGAAGTCTATTGATTACCATCACTGTGTGAACTATTTGCAGAAGCTGAGGGTGTATCCCCAGTGATCCATGTTCCCAGTCAAGTCTCGGAGATCTAGTCGTCATTAGTATCCTCCGTGTGTGATTAGGCTTGATTCTAGTCCATTCCTGAAGATCCCGTTTGAACTCTTCACTATAGGAAGTTCCTCATCTGATCATCCCCAGTGAGGTTGTATCCAGTGTTTCACTTCCCCGGTGAATCCTGATTCTCTTTTCTCGATGGAATTAATTTTTCATTTCCCCAGTAGAAGTCTATTCTTCTCCCCGGTGAGTCCTGATTCTCTTTTCCCGATGGAATTAATTTTTCATTTCCCCAGTAGAAGTCTATTCTTGTCCCCGGTGGAGTACCTCTGTTCCAATAAGATTGTCATCTTTATTGGATTTGTCTCTTCCCCATGTGAAGTTTTCCTTCTTACGCTATCAGTCATGTCTGAACTGTTAATTTAGTTTCTCAGTACGAGTCCCCAGTGTCGAGTCCTTGTATTTGTCATCGTTTGTTTTACTATTTCTTTTATTATTATCGTTGCGTCTATGTTGTTTGCATTCAAGCATCATAAAGCATCATTTAGAGTGCATGGCATATCATAGCTTGTCCTTTAGCATGGCATCGGATCTAAGGGACAAAATTTTCGGTTATCTATATTTAAATACCTTTCACTACGATTTAACGAAGATTGTCATCTCTCGTTCCCCATCTAGTGAAGATATTTAAATAGGGGCAACTGTTGTACCCCAAATTTTGACCCCTTAGATTCTCATTATCATTTTTAAAAGCATGATCATGAATTATCTAACCCTAAATCAGTGCAAGTTCATTATTGTCAAGTTACAGATGAATCAGGGTTCTCGCACCAACAAATTCAAAACAACCAAGGAATGATCAACCAATGATTTGGGCCAAGTTAATCATGGAATGAAATCAAAGATAATATCAAAGTCAAATGAGAAGTCAATTTGAAGAAATCAGTTCAGAATCAAAGACAGTGCGGTCGGGAGACCCCGATTAGGGTTTTTAAATAGTGAAAAGTCAACTGTGGTTTGACTTTGAGGTTGGAAGATGTTTTAATGGCGGGATTGAGGTCCATGAAGTTCATATAGACTATTAAAGACTATTCAAGAAGTATCAAAGTCTCAGGATGTCCAGAATGTCAACAGGCGACTCAATCGGCACCGATCAATCGTACGGTTGACCAAAAAGTCAACTCCTCAAATTTTGAGAATTGGAATCCAAGTTGTGAATCAAAGTTGTTCCTTATGTCATAATGGACTTGCATATCAATTTTCATGATCATGGGATCAAGGATGAGAGAGTAATCGAGAAATCGGGAAATTAGGGTTTTGAAAAGGGCTAAACCGTATCTCCTTAACCACACATCCAATTGAGTTGGTTCTAGTCTCATTTGAAAGCTCTTGACAAGTCCTACAAAAGTCCCATACTAGTCCACAACCAGAAAATGCATACTTTTTGAGATAGAAGCAAAAACATTCCTAGAAGGGAAAATAACTTAGAAAATTTCTAAGTTATTTTCACTTTAAAAACTTGTGTGCAGCCAACTTCAAGGGGATTTTTCAACTAGTTTCAAATAGAATCAAGACTTATGGCCAACATGAAAGTTTTAGTACTATGTGAGGGCTTTCTAAAAAGTACAAGTACATCTCAAGTTGATTTATGAGCTGAGAGATACATGTGTTCAAAGTTGGTATTTTGTCATTCTAGTCCCACATTGACAAATTTTGCAAAAGCACCTCTATCACTCAAGTGGGCCAATTCTAACTTGTCAAACTCATACTATATGATATATTTAACATCTCAAGCAGGTTGAAGCAAAGAAATTGCATGGAGATAGCATAGAATTAAAGATTGGAAGTTCATTGCCTAAGTTGCCATTTTTGACTTTTCCAAGCATGAGGTGGAAAGTGATTCTGCTCCAGCCACTCTACCAAGCATCTAGGCTGCAATTTATCAGTAGAAACATCATTTAAACTTGCCCATTGGGTTAAGGAGACAGCCAAAGATCAGAAAAAGCAAAGCAAGTTGGCAAATGGATGGAAATATCAAGGATAACTTCATTTGTAAGTAAGGTTCTCAAGCAAGCACCTCCTTGCTTTTTGCTATAAATAGGGACCTCATACCCCTCATTCAAGACATCAACTTCATTCTAAAAACCTGCTAAACCAAGCTCCTTCATCACATCTCTCTCATTCTTGCATTTTGCAAAATCCACCAAAGTGTCCAAAATAGCCAAAATTCAGCATTTGCAATTTCTCTACCATATCAAGCTCTACATGTTCCAGCATCCAAACTATCATCCATACACCTTCTAAATAACATATAGAAGGTGTACAAACCATTAAACCACCAAAAATATCAAGAAATCAAAAAGTCAACATTGCACTTGGCTTACTTTGACCAAATCCACAAAACTTGCTAGAACTCATTCCACACAGTCTCTTACCATTCTAATCCCTCTAACACTTCACCAATAACCTTCCTTAGCTGCCTAAAGTGTCAAGAACCATTGGAAAGGCATATATCTTCAAGTGGCTTAAAGTGTGTATTTTGCTTAAGATTGAAGAAAAGGCTCAAAACAAAGGAGTGAAGGAGGCATCTCTGGTTTTCTCAAATCATTCTAGCATATTCAAGAGGATCCTCAAAAGGTATGTGTCTGCTCCTAGTTGGCTTTATTACCATGCTCCATAATTTTGTCATTAAGAGCATATTGGTGCATCTTTGAACACTTGATTTTTTTTAACATGTGCTATGTGATAAATAGTAGATCTGGTGTGAATGTATTCAAACACTTAATCATGATGTGTGAGTCTATACCATGTTATATTTTACTGTCATCAAAAGCATTTTGAATGTTGGCTTTCATGAGCAATGAATGTTGCTGCCCCCTTTTGCTGTCATAATGTGTATGGTAAGATAATGAGCAGTTTCTCTCCAACTAAAACCCTGTCATAGCAGTTTTGCTGATGAACTTTTCAGCATCAATTAAGTGAGGTTTGTTAAAGCATATAACATTAAGTTTAAGGGCTGGCAGGCTGGAGGTTACGGTAGAGGGTGGTATAGTTTTAAGCATGAATATGGCTGGTATGCTTTGCTGGATGTGTTGAAAATCATGGAGCTGTTTGGTTTAAAACTCATTCAATATATATATTGATGCCTGATGAGTTTTTGTCATAGATATCATGTTTCTTTTATGCCCAGAATCTGCCAGCTGTTTCTCAAAACAGGTTTCTTGTGTTTGTGTGTGGGAAGTATGTGAATGTGTCTTTGAATTAGCAAACAGCTGCTTAGTGGTACCAGTAGCATGAAACACCTTTGAATAATGTGACCTGCTGTATTTGCTTTTGTATTAAGGTCTGACATGTGTAAGTCTGGTTGTTTTGATGCAAACATGCTGTAAATTAAACTAATCCTGTTTCTGACCTAAACAAAATGACCAAGTTTCAGCCAACATACCATTTTTAAATAAGAACTTGTTGAAACATTTTGTGCATTAGCATCTATTGGATGTCATAAATAGCAAGATGTGTATATGATGAATGAATCCAAAATCTGCTTGAACCTATTTGTGAAGTTATACTGCTCATCCAGTCTGGTGGTACAGCTGAGACTATCAAATTATGTGTGGCTGTTTTAGCATGATTCAACTTGCATCTACCCTCACTAGTTGTCATTTGGTTTATAATGTTTAAGGTAGAGATAAATTGTGTGGTTTCTTATCCTGGAATCTATCAGCAACCTTGTCTTCTTCTTTTTCTAAGCATGTAACAAAACCATCTGCTAGCAACCCTGTCATGAGTGATGTTGGCTTGCTGTCAAAATATACCACAAATAGTTTGGAACTTCACCTCATTATTTTTCATAAAAGCTTGGTTTTAGCATTCAAACATACCTCAATAGGTATGTGGAGCAGGTCTACACCTTTGCCTGGCTCATGTTTTGCATGAAACCAAATTCACATAGCTGTCATAAACATCCATCAAACTCATGGCAGTTGGTTATCACTTTTTTGCATAACACATGATATGTTTGATTTTCTTATCTCAACATGCCTGTATGATCATTCTGAACATGTCTATGTGATCACCTTGCTGTTTTTTACACCATATCAATATTTCACTTGTTGACACCAAATTTACAATATGATAAGTCACTCACAATGTGGTTTTTGCATAGAACATGTTTTCCACCAAAACTCACTTCACACACATTTTATAATGACCATTTAAAATGTGTTGGTATGCCCATCTTACACAAAAAACCACTGCATCAAAATTCACCTCTTCAAATGCATTTCTTCACAAAATACACAAACCACTCACTTTATCACTTTTGGCATAGAGCATGACAAACTTATTTTCTTCTTTCCAACATGATTCTATGGTCATTCATAACATGCTTGTGTACTCACTTTGCTGTTTTGAGCATTGCCTCAAAAAACTCACATGTTGACACCAAAGGCTTCAAAACACACCAAGCCTCAAAATGTGATTTTTTGCCTCTACCTGTTTTTCACCAGAACAAACACCACATACACCCTATATGGTTCATATGTAATGTGTTAGAGCATTGATTTGATGAAGGAAAGCAATGCATCAAGATTTCACTCACCATTTGCTTTCTTGTTGACAAGCTTGCATATGCTACACCAATTTGTGAACCTTTGTCTTTCTTCAAGATTTTTGTGATAGGATAGACTAATATAATCATTTATGACATGTATCAATGATTGGTTTGGTCTAATTTGAGATATAATTCAGTTTTGCAAATTTTCACATTTTTCATACATCACACTTGCATCACACATACCACATTTTGAACCAAGTTGTTTTGAACTGTCTCACTTGATCAAACATGACTAACATCACATATATGAGCTGTTCACACACTTAAACAAACCAGATTGTGTTTGAAATAAGATTTGAGTATCATTATGCATCCTTGCTTGTACAATTTGCATATGACATGTCATCCTTCATAACAGGTATTTTCCTTGAAGTTCTGATGCTTAGACCATCTCATGATCATGCATATATGTTGTGTAAATGATTAGAATAACCTGAATTGGTCTTGAATTACATCTGCTCATCATCATGCATCATTGTCCATTTTTTTGCAAATTGCCATACCCTCACATATCAGTTTGAGAATACTTGATTGTTCTTGATATTTTGATGTTTCTACAGCTTTGTATAATCATATGTGACCTGTTTGAATGAATCAAAACATTGAAAATGATCTGTACATTGAGTTACACCATTTCATGCATTATCACACCAAAAAATGCAAATTGAACACTAGAATCTCACACACTTGTTCCAGATCTGATCTCTTCACTTGCACACACTTGATATCACATATTAAAGATGCTTTGATGATTGGAATGACTCTTGAATGCCTTGAAATCAAAAACCACCTTGTCTTGCATTGTCATCTTTATGTGTTTTTTGCAACTTGTATGTGATATTCTAGCATCTGCATCTCCTGGCCTTGAAAGTGTTCATACTTGCTCACATATCATCTAAGTGTTGTGTGTGGATGATTAGTTGAGATTGAGGATAAGTGTATCAAGCTATTCATATCAAAATGCATTCAAAAGCAAACAAACACACCAGCTATCGTTTTTTCACTAGGCAAATAATTTCAGAAAACCAACACCACCATCCTCTTTCTCTCATTTTTCTACCCCATTTCCATATAAATTTTGTCTCGTTTCGATAAACGGTTAGAAAGTTACGGTACAAATCATATTTGTGTTGATTATGTGTTTTGCCCAAACATGAATGTGATATGCCTTGTATATTTATTGTTTCACATGTATTAATAGATGTATGGCCGCCCCAGCGGTTGAAACTTGCACACGTATTGATCATGACATGGGTTCAATCCTTGGTGATAACCCTTGTTGCCACTTTTTTTGCATTTTTGTACATAAACTTCAAAAATTCGTAACTCTCTCATTTTTTATCGTTTTTCGCCCGTTCTTTTTTCATTGTGCTTGTTTTTATATGTACTTTCATACCATGTAATTATTTCCCATGTTTGATTATTTTTTCACCATGTTTGATTACGCGCGATCCGCGCGTCAACGGTACTAACCCTAATTGGTTGCAGATGAAAATTAAAAGGGTTCCTCTTGTGTTTTCTCAGGAAATTTGATTGTTATCATGTCTATATATGTTTGTCAACATGTTAGAATTTTTACCTCGAATTATTTTTATGTTTATCTCATCTGTCTGTTAACAGTATTCCAGGTACGAATTGTCGTCACGGTTCCCGTACCGAAACAGCTGCTTTGATTGTCATCATTGCTTTTCATCTTTAAATCTTTTTTTCATTGGTTGTCACCATGATTATGTTTGTTTAATGTTTGTATTTTATTTTATCCCCAAGCGACGAAGCTCGTCAGCTTTCGTCCAGTTGTCGATAATGCTGTCCTCCAAAGGAAGGTTTGTCCACTTGACTGTCAATGTCTTGGACCAAAACCTCTGCTATCCCTTGACTTTGTTAAGTAACCTTAACCCTGATTCAGAAGCCTTTAGACTTTTCTTAAAGTCTAAGAAACCTACCCATACTAGGAGCGTTCTTCAACTAGAACCCTAGGAAAGAGTTCGTCAACTCTGTGTAAGAATCATCGTCATGATCTCTTACTTCCCTTTCAACTTAGCTTAGGGAGTTTTGTCAAACTCCATACAAACATTGTTATGTTTGTTCCCCTTTGAACCTTGATCATCATCAAGTGTTCTTTTCCCTTGTGAGGTGAACTACGATTGCTCTGATTTTATCCTAGTCAGGATACGTAGGCAGAAGATGCGATGTCTTTGCGAGCAAACTTAGAAAACCACTTAGGCCTTTATTTTACTTTTATTCCCAACTCAAACCATATTGCATATTTCACAACCTAACAAGTAATTAAACAGAAGGTTCCTGTAGAGTACTACAGATATTTAGGGTGCTAATACCTTCCCTAGATATAACCAACCCCCGAATCCCCGAATCTCTAAAGCGTTGTTATCACATCGCGCAAAAGGTTCTTTCTTTCTTTAGACCTATCCTTTGGATAAATTAAAGATCGGTTGTAAAAGAAATAAGGTTCAAGTTAATTAATAGCTTGATATCAAATTTTCACCGCAATAGTATGTTACTGATCTATCTCATGTGCTTCAGAGAGATTAATTTCAAGTTCGAGATAACCTTATGGTGGAGGCGATGCCCTTGAGAATTGAAGACCGCAAGATGAAACACCTAAGAGGGAAAGATATTTTATTGGTGAGAATAGCTTAGGGAGGAGCTGCTTGAGGAAGTGTGACCTGGGAATTGGAGAGTAAGATGCGAGAGTCTTATCCGGAATTGTTCTCATCAGGTACTGTCATACCCCAAATTTTGACCCCTTAGATCTTCATCATCATTTTAGGAGCATGTTCACATGTTTATCTAACCTTAACCCTTTCCAAGTGGTCTTTGTCAAGTTACAGGAGAATCAGGGTTTTATACAGCCGAAATCGAGGTTTCGAGGGCTGACCGGTCAATGTTTTGGATTGGTTTTCTTTGAGATTGTGTCTCCACATCATCAAGAGTATTCCATTGGATCAAGCATGAATCCAATTTGAGGTTGTCGCCCAGGAATCAAAAGCAGTGAAATTCAGGATACCCGATTAGGGTTTTCGAGTAGGAAAAGTCAATTGTGGTTTGACTTTTGATCTAAAAGGTGTTACAATGGTAATATTATGGTCTATAATGTTCATATGGCTTGGTAAAGTCCATTCAAGAATTTTCAAAGCCTCAAGAGGTCCAGAGCATCAACAGTCGACTCGGTAGCCACCGATCGATCGTTTGGTTGACCGAAAAGTCAACTCTTTAATAATAAAGAATATGACCTCAAGATGTGAATCAAAAATTTTCCTAATGACATATTTCATCTACCCATAAAATTTCATGGCAATTGGATCAAGGGTTGAGGAGTAATCGCAAAAGTCGGGAATTAGGGTTTCGAAAGGGGCAAGACCATAACTCCTTAACCACACATCCAAATGAAGTGGTTCAAAGCTCATTGGAAAGCTCTTGACAAATCCTACAAAAGCCTCAAAGTGGTCCATAATCATAAAATGCATATATTGGGAGTTATGATCAAATTCATTTCAAGAAGGGAAAATGACTTAGAGAATTTTCACTTTTAAGCTTGTTTTTTAGCAACTTTGAGAGGCTTTTTGGCCAAGGTCCTTTGAGAATTTGAAACTCATGAAAACATGAATGTTTTAGAGCTATTTAAGGGATTTATAAAAAGTACTAGAGCATCTCAATGGCATTTGTGAGTTGAGAGTTATGGATTTGGCAAGATGGTGTTTTCATGCTTGTGTCCCACATTGGTAATTTTTCATAAGTTCATTCTTTGGTCACTTGGACCATTTCTCAGCCTTTTAATCTTATTGTTTCTAATATTTAGATGTTTTGAAGCATTGAATTGTGAGAGTTATGCAGAGGAAGTGGAAATTTGAAGTTTGGCAAGTTGGCTTGCAAGCTGTAAATGCAACTTGCATTAAAATAATGAAAATATGTAAAAGGTGGAAAGTGAAAATCTGCAACCAGCCATGTTCCTACTCTCTCTAGCCTCACTTTAGCCACTCTAAATTCATCATCACACTTGACTTTCAGCTTACCTCCAAGCCAAGAAAACACTTTTGAGATATTTGATCCAAATTGCCAAACCTTTCCCTCTTAGGAAGGAAACCTCCAATTTGTCCTTTCTCTCTCATTTCCCTATAAATAGAGCACCCCCTACCTCATTCAAGACAGAACACCTCTAAAGACCAGAGTAATCACAAGTTCTTACTCTTTCCCTCTTTACTTCAAATTCACCAAAATCTCAAAATCACCAAAACACAAAAAATCTGTCTTGACAGCCTAGCCCCCTAAACCCATTTCCACACATTCAAACTCACCAAAAATCATCCACACAATCCATAAATATGATATAGGAGGTGTCCAGACCATTACATCACTCAAAAACCTCATTTTGCAAAAAGTCAACTTTCATACCAAGCTACTTTGACCACAATGCATAAAATCAGCCAAGCTCTTGTCTAGGCTTCTTCTTGATGTTCTAATCACTCATACACCTCATATACATCCTATATCAACTGTCCAAAGCATTGGAATCAAGTGGTGAAGCTTAATTCTCAATCTGGCCTAAGGTTTGCATTTTGCTTCACAAGGAAGAAAGGTTCAAAGCTGAGTGGCATTTGAAGTATCTCTGGGTTTCTTGGTGTTCTAACTTGTTCAATATAGTCTATAAGAGGTATGTAGTCTATGAATCTTGTACTTTGCATCATTTTCCATGTTTTGGCATTTTTGAGAAGTATGTTAAAAAATATGAACCATGAGCATACCAACTTTTCATGACAGTTGATTTTAGATCAATGTTATTGCTTATAGTCATTTGGATACATGTTTGAGGTTTGTATGGATGAGAATCCTATGGACATATCTTGTTGTTTTGATTTTGTGACAGTTAGTGCTCTTTTGATGTTATTTTGCAAATTGTTATCATCATGATGCTATATTTTGAATCAAAGTACATGTGCCCCAAATTTTGGTTTCTACATGACTGTTAATGCATTTGTGGTGTGTATGTGCTCTCACTTTGGCTTAAAACATTTCCTACTTGAATCTCACCTACTGTCATAAAAATGTTATGATTTTCCCATGAGAAACTCAAAACCTGTCTTGGATACCAGTACCCCAAGTGCTAGGCCCATCTTACTTGTTTTAGGATATGAAATGTGTGTGTATGTTTTGTTTTCATGAAACCTCAAATGTTTGCCAATAAAAATAGCCCTGCTGCACCTTAAACAACAAAAATTGTTTTGCATAGCATTCAATATGTCCAAGTTTGTGTTGATTGAAGTTCACTTGTTTTTTGGGTTTGGACATACTTATTATCATGTTTGTGATGTGTGTGGATGATTTTTATGAGTTGTTTCTACCTGTTGTGAGTTTTCACTTTCAAAATTCATTTTTCAAACAAATTGAGCCATTACCACCTCAGTTTTTGTTTTAAAAAGATTAAGCTTGAATCCTTGGCATAGAATTATCTTTCCACGTGTGTATAGCTTGTATGCATACTTGCTTGACTCAATTGTGTATTAAAAACTAATTTGAACTTTTCATGCATCATCAAGAATACCATGTTGCAGCCTGCTCATCATCTTGCACCACAGCCTGTTTCAAACCATATCTTTTGCTTAAATCCATTGGATAATATGTATGTGGAGTGTATATGTGATATATTTGGTATAATTATGCATTAAAGCTGATTTGAACATACTACTACATTGCAAGTTACCAAAGAGCAATTTGAAAACCACTTTTCTACCACAGCCTGTTTTGAATTGTTTTTTGTGCTTAAGCTCATTTGTTAACATGTGTATGACTTGTGTGTGTGATTTGGTTGGTCAAAATGTGCATAAAACATGAATTGGATTTCAACTTGCATTTCAAGAACGCCATGTTGCAACAAAATCATCAATTTCCATACCAAACTGTTTTGGACCAGCTCATGTGCTTAAACTCATTTGTCTATATGTATGTAGTATGTGTGTGTGATTCACTTGACCAAATTGTGCTTAGATCATGATTTGAACCCTCTCATGCACTTCACAAGCACCAAGTTGCAGCTGTTACATTACTTTCATCACAGGCTATTTTGAGACCCTCCCTTGTGTCTAATTCCTCTCACTAGCATGCTTTCAATATGTGTATGTGCTTGCTTTGATCTGAACCTGTTTTGGATCTGAATTTCTTCCCATTATGCATTTCACAAATGACCAATTGCAGCTTGATGGTCATTTCTCACCAGAACCTGTTTTGAGTTTATTTTTTCTCTCACAATCATTCATCAATATGTTTCTAATGTGTGTATGTACTTGGCTTGGTCTGAGAATGCTTGGAAGTTGAACTGCACATCAATATGCATCTCACACACTCACATTTTCTTGTGCTATCGAATTTCAAAATAGAAGCATGATCTTTCAAAATTAATGCCACCACTATGATCCTCATAAAATTTCACTCAAGTTTGATAAAAATTTCACTAAATTCCATAAAGAATTGACCAAGTTAGGAATCAAAATGCAAATCAATTGTTTGTGTGTTTGGCTTGCCCAGAAAAACCATAGAACCTTGCCTCATATGTTTATTGGGGTGGCTATATCAACGGATGTATAGCCACCCCAGTGGTAGGAACCTTCACTCAATGCGCGCCTTTCACACACATGACCTGGGTTCGATCCATTGTGGAGATCAACCCTTTTTCTATTTTTTTTCCTATTTTCCTTGTTCATTATTTTCTTCTTTATCTCTTTTCCCTTGTCACACACGTGCTAAGTGGCTCGGTGGTTGTTTGTTGGAGTTGTAAATCTGAGGGGCATGGGTTCAATTCCCTCATTTGCCCCTTTCTTTTATTTAATTGTTTTGTTTTGTTCTTGATTTTCATTAATCTTCATTATGTCATAACTTGTTCATGTTTTAATATTTTTTAACCATTATTTTTGCATATTGTTCATATTAATATTCTTTTTTCATTTATTGAGAAAATGTTTTGTTCATGACCTTGATACGTTATGCCTACTTGGAAGTTGTTCACTTTTCAAAGTAGTTACCTTGCGTCTTGATGATTCTTTTTTATACCATGTTTGTTTATCTTGTGAGATTTACATTTTTTTTGTTTCCCAACATGTTAGAACTTGTTTTCTTTTGGTTGTTACCATGACTTGTATGTTTCCTCTGAGAAATTTTAAGCTTAAACTGTCGTCACATTTCTTGCTTGCTTGATTGTCATCAATGCATATTTTGTGTTTACATTTGATACTTGCTTTAATGGTGGTCACCATGCTTTCATCTTCATCACGTTTATTGCTTTGTTAAGTTTTTTTCCTTTTCCCCAAGTGATAGAACTCCTTAGTTCTCATCCAAGTTGCCTCCCCTTCCTCCTTCCAAAGGAAAAGTCTCTCTATTGACCCCTTGTGTCATAGATAGCTCACATAACCATTCCCTCTTGACTTTGTTAAGTCATCCTTAACCTTAGCTTAAAAAGCCATTATACTTTGCTTTAAGTCTAAGAGGTCCACCTGTACTAGGAATGTTCTTCAACTAGAGCCCTAGGATAGAGTTTGTCAACTCTGTGTAAGAATCATCGTCATGAATTCTTACTTACCCCTCTTGAGTGTCTCAACTTAGATTAGGGAGTTTTGTCAAACTCCACACAAACATTGTCATGTTTGTTCCCCCCTTGAACCTTGATCATAATCAAGTATTCTTCAAACTTTGTAAGGTGAACTACGATTGCTCTGATTCTATCCTAGTCAGGATACGTAGGCAGAAGATGCGACGTCTTTGCGAGCAAACTTAGTGTATATATCTTTAGGTTTTAACTTATACCTTTTCCCAACCCTTAGCAAATACCTAACAAACTTAGCACACAAACAAACAAAAGGTTCCTGTAGAGTACTACAAATGCTTAGGGTGCTAACACCTTCCCTAGGTATAACCAACCCCCGATCCCCGAATCTCTTAGCGTTGTCGTTACATCGTAAAAAGGGTTTTTCTTTCTTTAGACCTTTCCTTTGGATAAATTAAAGTTTGGTTGTAAAAGAATTAAGATTCAAGTTAATTTAATAGCTTGATATCCAATTTTCACCGCAACAGGTACATTTTCGAGGACAAAAATATTTTAAGTGGAGGAGAGTTGTAACACCGCATTTAAATTATTTAGTCATTTTATACTTTGTTGTGCGTGTATTTGTTGTGATGTCCTTAATTAGGGGCATGAAGTTAGGGGCAAGAGTGGGAGGTGACCTTAGTTGGGGTAAGGTGGACCTATAATAATAATAATAATAATAATACTAACCATTTAATGACAATAATAAGAATACTATGGTTATTGATATTATTATTTAATTATTATTGATAATAATATTAATAGGATGGTAGTTACTATTATTATTATTAATAATAATTGGATTAAATGAGTTAAAAATCTGATTTAAGGGGTTAAGAGAGGGTTAGTGGAGGAGTTAGACAGTTAACACGTAAAAAAGGAAAAGGACAGAAAAAGGAGAACTAGGGCAGAGGAACCAATTCTCCATTGTTGTCAAGGAAAAAGCTTCAATCTAAGGTAATGGGAGAATGGATTTTAATATGGGTGAATTAACATGAGAGGGTAGTGAGAGGTCCTTTCTCTCATATGATTTATGTCCGTTTTTGGTTCCTTGATCTGAATTTCGTAACATGATTAATTTCAAAAAAATTAGTGTTATTGTTGAATGATTATTATATGATGTTTGTGTGTATGAAGCTGAGATTGATATGGGAATCGTGTGAAAATTCATTGATGCTGAGATAAAATTCAGATATGTAACAGATCTGGAAAATAAGGGTTAGGGGTTAATGAAATTGAATTTAGATATGAGAAATCTTGGAAGACTAAAGGTTAGATGAGGTATAGCGAAGATAGAGAGGATTAAATGACATAAAAACTGAGTTCTAGGATGAATTGGGTGGTAGAATGATAAGTATTGAGTGGAAATTCGTGAAGGAGATGAGATCTGAGTTTTGACAGATCTACTAGTCATACGCGTAATGGGGGTGTCATTACGCGTATGGGGGACATCCCATGGACAATATGCGTAGCAGACGTGCCCTGTCCCCAAGGCCAGCACGACCCTCAGGTGATACGCGTACCATACGCTTAAGGGGCTTGGTCAATACGCGTATGAGGAGTAGTCATACGCGTAAGGGGTGTCTCTGAGGGATTTTGTGAGGTGTCAGCCTCTGGAAATACGCGTAAAGAGAAGTCCATACGCATATAGCAGCTGGAAATACGCATAAGGATCATGGTGGTACGGGTATGGGAAGTCTGGGATGACTTTTCTCCTATTTTTGTGATTTCTGTCCAGATTTTTCTTGGAACGCAATCCCGTCTAATCGGTAGGATTAATATGACTAAAATGAACCTAAGGAAGATTAGTAATGAATTTAATTAGAGATAATGTGGAAAATTATGTTTACCCTTAGGAGTGTTATTGATATTTGTGGGCCAGGACCGTCCAGTGTGGACGATCTGGTGTGATGATGGTAATTCCCGAGAGGATTACGGTGAGCGGATGGCTCGTGTGGGTCATTCATGATCGTGAATTATGCTTGAAATTATTATTATATTTGCATAATGGTGTTGTCATGCATTTCATGTCATGTGTCTTGTGGAGATGACTAGGTGGGAATCCATGATGGGTGCCTAATTCATCCGGACTTCATGTGGAAGTCGTTGTGGAGACAAATTGTAGTTCAAAGGAACGTATACGACTTATCCGAATTCTGACGGGAATGGGTTCTAGGGTGAACCGTATGTATTTGTGTTGGTACCATATGCATTGTGTCGGGTCAGTGAGTTACATTACATATTTGTATTTGATTATGGGCTATTAATGTCGAGTGATTGAGATGGCACGTGTATGTGCGTTGCATGTGTATGATTGTATGTATGGTGTGTAACTACTCCTTAGCATGTGTATTTCACCGCTTATTTATTGAATGTAGTTCTCACCCCTTTTCTGTTTGTTGCGTCTTTGCTCTTTGGGAAGTGCAGATGACCAGGTACCTGAGTAGTGCTTGGAGTGTGTTGCTATTTGATCGAGTCCTAGGAGTCGCTCTGATACGTAACATGGGATGACGGGATTACGTTATATTTTGGTTATTTATTGATTATTTGTTACATATCTTTTATCTGTTGGATTAATGATGTATAACCACCAGTTGTGGGGATTATGATTAAACAATTGATTTTATTCCGCTGTTTTATTGAATGACCTTGTTGAAATATTGTGGAAATCATGAAGTGACTTGATACTTCATTGAATGAGAAAAATGTCTATGTGACATCCTACGTGTTTTGAAAACTCTGATGTATTTTCTTTAGTATTCCTATAATACGTGTACGGGGTAGAGTGGGGTGTTACATTCTATCCTAAGTCTAAGTTGTAAACCTAATAACTCTAACAAGGTCAAAGGGGAATGGGTATCGCTAAGCTACCTATGACATTGAGTCAATAGAGAGTCTTTCCTTTGGATTAAGGAACAAAAGGATAACTTAAGGCTAGAAGCTAACAAGCTAACATCACTTGGGGGAATAACTTTACAAAGTTAAAAGAGGTATGAACAATATGAATGGTATGAACAAGTATGATATTCAAACATGATATCAATTCAAAGCATTTAAAGTAACATTCAAACATGATGTTAATGGAGAATTTATATGAGATATGACAAAGATTAAGGCATATGGTTACAACCAAAAAAAGAGAATAAATGTGGCAACACTTAAGGTAAAGACTTGACAAAGTCATAAAAGAATAAGGTAACAACCAAGTGCATGTTTCATAGAAGTTACAAATCATGGTGACAACCAAGGTAAGTACATTCAAACATAGATTCTACAACATCTAAACAATCATTAAGTATAGTTCTAACAAGACTAGAGCGTCATGGATAACAAGTTTAAGTTCATAATCAAAGTAAACATGCATTAGGGTTTACTAACATCACTTAACCATGAATACAAGACAAGCAAGAATAAGTTATAACAACACTTAATCATGAATACAATTTAAATAATTCAACATGGATAAGTCAATACAATACTTTAGCATGGTAATATTCAGGGTTCAAGCATAACATGTATAAGTTATAACAATACTTAACATGGATGAAAACAAAGTTCAAATTTAACATGTGAAAGTTATGAAAACACTTAAACATGGATAAAGTTCAAAGATGAAATAAGGCATGTATAAGTCAAAGCATTACTTAACATGGTATCATTCAAAGTTCAAAGTAAACATGTATAAGTTAAAACATCATTTAATTATGAATACAATTTAAGACAAGCAGAGGTAGCAACCAAGCATACTTGAGCAAAAGGGACATGTTTATTAGAATAACATGTGGATGAAGATGCAAACATACAAGAGATGGCATGTGAGCATACTTAAAGATGACAAGTTAATATTCAAACATCATGTGAACAAGTTAAGGAATTACTTGAATATTTAAGCATGGATACATGTTGAAAATATTAAGACAAGCAAGTAACAACCAAATATACATGTTATCAATTCAATCATGGTCTTAAACAAGTAGGAAACACCACAAGAGTTCAAGCATACAAGCATGTACTCAAAGGCATATTCAAGTCAAAATTCAAGTGTATAGGAACACATAAACATGGTGTGATCAACACAAAGGCACACATGCACATTAAGGTCATGTAAACATGGGAGAAACATCACATATTAAGGAAAAAATAGTCAAACAAAAGCTCATGGTATGGGCAAAGTTCAACATACACTTTTAACATGTAAACATACACAAAAAATGCATCAAAACTCAAGTAAGGACATAATGTACAAGTTCACAAAGTCATACAAAGTTTATACAAGATGTATATGATGCATACAAGGCAGCATGTACAAAATAAATCAGGGAATCAATCAAAATAATCAAAAGAAACTTAAGGAAACCCTAAAAATGTCACACACTTTAAGCACTCACAAATGCATCAAAACAGGAAAAGGTCCCCCATGGGTGTTGAACCCATGTCACCACACTTGCAGCTCAAAGCTATAGTCAGCTCTACTACACACACATAATGATAACATGATGAGAGCATGATAATATATGTGATAACCACTTGGAAAATCCAAAAAAAAATAAAAGAAATGGGCGAGGGGGATTCAAACCCCAGTTTTGAAGGTGACAAGGTTACAAGGCGCACAGGTTACAGCCACTAGGGTGGTGATACATTCATTGTATTACCCCCACAAGTTAAAATATATGCCTAAAGTCAGAACCAAGAGGGCGCCCATGGATGGCTTGCCCAAGGATTTTCAGGTTTACTACCATTTGCAAAAGGGATCATAACTTTGTCATTTCTCCATGAAAATGGATGAAATAAAAATAAAACTTGCCTAGAATTTCATGAGGAACACAGTGGTGGTCTTAGTTTTGTCAAAACACGTGATTTCTCAATAGATTATCAGTATAAATAAAAAATTATCTCCAATTTTCTTTCACTTCTTACACTTGATTTCTCACATGCGAGGATTGTAGAATATGTCTAAACCTTCTCATCATTTGTCTGTAATTAATTATTATTTTTGGTAAGAACTTTGTTCTACCCATGAAACTTTAGATATAAGATGTCTATTTCTCCATTTTCATTAATTAAATATTTTTTATTATTAGTATTAGATTAGCAGTTTTATGACTATTGTGTTTACTAATATTTTTTTATTTAATTCACATCGGTAAGGATTTCCCGCAATATTGGCAATTCAATAGTAAACCTACTCAATATTGAAAACTCTATTGTAAATGGTCTAAATTAATGTGCAAGACCCTAGTACGAAGGCTCATAACATTTTATATCCATAAAGATATAAAATTTTTTAAGATATTTGATGAACAAAAATATTATTAAAAACATTATTGAAGTTACTCTCTTCCTATTTCTTCTATTTATTTTATTTGACTATTTAATTAATCTGTTATAAATTTCAATTTTATTTTATTTTATTTTATTGTAGTGTTTATTTTATTGCAATTATATATGTCAATACTTTCTACCAAAAAAAGAAGAACAATTTCTTCAAGTTTGATGTAGAATGTATTGAATATGTCCTCAATTCTTTTGTCCGATGAATTATATAATATTAACAAGTTTAATAATATATTACAAGCTCTAAAAAAATGAAAGAGTTAGACTTACAAAAATATTCCCTCTCAGTTCATTAATGACTCTAATTTGTTTTCTCAATATCTTACATGACATACTATATGTAAAATCACATCAATAAAAAATTTGATTAATAAATATTATATCCAGACTTATTCATTGACAATTAAAAATATTTATGATAAAATATATATTTTTATTAAAAGGGAAATTATATATATGTACAATATTGATGATAACATTTTTATTTTAGATTGTATAATTTTAAACTCAAAAAAAATTTCTAAATATCATGAACAAAAGACAAAAGAAAAAACCAAAAGAGCATGCATTAAGATTTTTATATTTGTAAACATTATAATCTTAATAAATTATAATTTCAAAACATTTAAGATAACAAATATTTTTAAAATATATGAAAATACTTTTCACTTGTTTTTTTTCAAGTCTACCCGTGCGGGTCAATATCTAGTTATAATGTTAATGTGAATATGTAATTTAGCCTAAATGGACGTGCATTGACATTTGTTTGGAGGTTTATGACAGTAGTCGTGTTTCTGTAATTACATAGAAAATCACAATTTTATTTGGAGATACATTTTCGATTCTATCTAAACTATTTTTAGAGATGTATCTCCAAATTTGTATTTGAACAAATTTTAGAGAGCAAGTCGGAGAAAGTCTAGGGGCACATCGCCTTTTAAGCCTAAAAACACAAAAATTTATGTAAATGCTAGTGCTCACAAAAACCTGAAGGAAAAAAAAACAGAACGAAGCTTAACTAACACATTAAAAGGTGAGGGTATAGACCCTTGACCCGCACCACACTAAAGTGCAGGTAAAACGGACATGTCCAACGGTGCTCCTTCTGTCACCCCTAGTGTGAATTAATTAATGTGTTTACTTTCTAATCCATAGTCTAAAACAATCTAAAATATGTGGGCCTCAAAAAATATTAAATTTAATGAATAAAAACATTATAATTAAATACAGAAGATATTTCGAAGATGCATCTTCAAATACACTCAAAGATCATACAAAAATGCATCTTCAAATACACTCAAAGATCATATTCAAAATGGAATAATCTCAAAAAGACACAGGCCGGTGAGATTTTAGTTGTGTCTATAGACTTTGGGATTTCCAAAGGTGTGAACGCACCCTTAAGGGTCGAAAGACTATTTCTCTCATTTTTGCAAATCAAACATGCCCTAAATCTGTCACTTTAACTTAAATAGCCCAGTAAATTACAAAAGCAACAAAGACAAATGTGTAAAATGGAGTTGTTTGGGCGACATTTTTGTATCTTTAAGATGAACTGGTATAAAAGTAAAACATTTGGCAAATGGCATAGAGCTCATTAGTTACTAGGTAGTACTTTTTGAGAAATAGAAATGGTCTTAACCCCTATGCTTTATAACTCTCTTAGAAACACTTCCTAATAATAATTAGCTATGCTTCCAAATCAGTTGCACATGTAAATCCATTTTCAAGATGGGCTCTGGTGTACACAATTTCTGTTAAATTATTGGCATGACTTGACTGCATTAACGTGCGTTCAACAAATTGATGTTATTCCATAACCCCATTGTTGTACCTGAAACATTGAATGTGCAAGGTTTTAGAATTGAGATGAAACATCAAATAATAAAACTGTGAAAATTAAGTTACAGGTAAGACAAAAAATGAACCACAAATACCTCAGCATTCTCTACAATTCTTTCAAACATGTGATAATTAATAATGCTCTTAGAGATTATTGCAAAACCAGCAATTAACAAGTATAATGAATTGCAGTAGACTAATATAAATCATGTCATCATCTTAATTGAGTATTTTGTCTGCAATCATCAAGTGATCTAAAATCATCTCCTCCAACATCCCATATTTTACTTGTTTTGTTTGATGATATTTTGAAGTATTCATTTAAAGAAGTCCAAAGTTGTTACAGTTGGAATTCAACCACAACCTATGAAGAATTTCTATTCAATCTTGATCTCAAGATTGTTACCAATCAAGCAATGACAATGAAAAAAAAAGGTTGAGAAAGAAAGAAAGAAAATAACGTTGGAGAAGATGAATATTTTCTGCAGAGTTTTTCTCTGCCCACAAACTGTGGAAACTTCTTTATTCACTTTGCAACTGCAAAACTGTGAATTCTGTTATGAGTTGTGTTATTTACAAAATAAAGGTTGCTCCTTATTTATAGATTTAGGTTATCTTGCATCCCAAGCCAAAGGCCAAAATTATAAAAACCCAAAATAGCTAACATTACTAAAATAGACCTAAGTCGAAATTTTGTGTGAAGCAACTTGCTTCGACACTTCGACACACTAATACAACTTGACACAGAGATATTTCAATACAAAGAATTACATTCTTAACAGTTACGAACAAATAGATCATTCACTCTTTATGATGCCATTTTATCTCTCTTTAAAGAGAAAGGATAAATGAATGTACTTCAATTCTCCTCACTACATAAAGATAAACAAGGTTGTTCAAGTAGCTTAAGGGTAACCTTCAGAATGCCGTGAACTAGCCATCGAGCATTTGGATTCATCTTACCTCTATAATTTAAAGATTTTAAAAACCTTTCTTTCTTTTTTTTAAGTTGGTAAACTATTTGTTTTTCTCCTTACATCCAAATAAAGAAAGAACCTTTGGAATCATTTAACTCTTTCACGAGTGCTTTTCATGTCTTGATGTAAAAGAACTGTGTTACAAAAACTAAAAATCAAAACAAAAAAAAAAGACACGCTCTATGTGACAAACTTGGTTGTGGCATTCAGCATAGAAACAATGAGAAATAGGGAAAATCTTTTTGATTACATAATAATATTGCAGAACTTTGACTGTCTGCACTTCCCTAATGCCAAAATGGCTCTTTCCTATCCAATTCCGTGATATGATAAACTCTCCCACATCTTCCCCCATTTATTCTAAACATAAACCTACTAGATAACTAATAAAACTTAACTACTCCTAATAATATAATAATTTTCCACTAACCACTATAATAATTGCTATTTAAAAACATAATTCTAAGTCATATGAGAAGTCTAACAGTCATGCAGCACTTGAGGCATGCATACTCACCAAGGCTCTGAGCTCCATAAGAAAAAAAGCACCAATCCACATTCTATAATAACTGAATCACCTTAATGATAAACGAACACCCAACAAAACTAAATTGCATACTTGCCTCATTTCAAACAGCAGAAACAACCTGAAGTGGGGACTAAGATCTCTCTTATTTTAAACAGCCATCTTCATCTCAATCTTTTGGTGAGGATCATAGTCAATGAGCTTGAAATCAGTAGCCACAAAAGAATCTATATCTTTCTTCTCTGAATTGATTTTCAAAGTCTGCAATGGAATCAGTTTAATCAACATGTAAACAAGTAATCAAGCATAAATCTAAAGTAGTGCTAAATGGTTAAAAAAATGAGTGTGCCTAACTAACTACATAAAAGCAAATTAATTTCTTAAACATTACACATACCGGAAAAGGTTTTGGCAGGTTATGAAGCTGCTCCTGCAAAGGCCTCACGTGAGTTTGGTAAACATGTGCATCTCCAAGAACATGGATAAAATCACCTGGAACAAGTTCTGACAAGAAAAAAAAAACATGATATAAGAATTGATGGTTTCAATTTCAAATTACTTATTGATATCTTTAAAGATATATTATGATATCAACCCAATAAAATTTTGAATCCCAAGTCCAACAACACTCAACCTAATTCAACAACAACTAAAAACACCACTGAGTGAGTCAATTGATTTCATTAAATCCTGACAAGTATTCCAAAGACCATTTGCTCCAAAATTTCTCTTATTGGTTTGGCCCATAGTTTTCTTTGATCTACCTCTAAGAATTAAACTATCTCCCCCCTTTTAAGCTCCCCTCTTCTGCAAGCCTTCTACATACATACCCAACCCACCAAAGACAAAACTACCATATATTCTACAATGGGGGACCTCTGACCTTCTTACTAATTATTGTACTTCTAACTTTACTTTTAAAATTTGGATTGCCTATAGCTCAATGCTACAAAACCAGCTTGTAATGTGAGGGATGCATCCCACATATAAACATATTTTCATGTCATATTACGTACAACGTGGGTACTTCATCCTTGTAACCTCAAGCGATAGAGTTCAAATCCCCTCGAGGACAGTTGTAAAATAGTCATTAGTACCACTTCAATTAATAATAATTTACCCCTTCCTCAATTTTTCTAAAATCCAATGTGGGACTCCAATTACACTCATCATGCCAAAATGACTACAAAAATGCTAAAACTTGAAAAGTGAATATTGGAAAGAGAAATATAAAAATAAGAGCTTTAACCCTTGTATTCAAAACCATTAATGTTACTAATAAAGGCTATATAAAATGTTACTGTATCAACCTCTACACATGACTTACAGTAAGGAGATGCTCACCTACCTTGTGTTGAAACTATTAGAAGAATAGGGGCAGGAAGAAACCAACTTTAGACCATTTGGTCAAGAACATCAGATACCATATTCTAAATCAAATATCCCAAAGTTGTGAGGTGAAAAATCATGAATGGTTTTGATATTACATCTCTAATAGTTTGAACAGACCAAATAAGCCTAACTTTCTAGGGTAACTAAATCAAGATTAAGCTGAGCTCAGCTCATGAACAATTCACAAAACCTCAAGATTTAAGATGGTGTATACATATTATAACATATTTTAATTTACAGAAGATGCTTAGATAAATTTGCATACCACAAATATGAGCAATCATGCATGTCAGGAGGGCGTAAGATGCAATGTTGAATGGCACACCCAGACCCATGTCAGCAGATCGCTGATTCATTTGACATGATAACTCCCCATTTGCTACATAGAACTGCAAAAATTAAAATTTAGAATATAAATTAATAGGACGGAGAGACTAGAGAGGTATGGAGAGATTTTTCAAAATGAAACCCAAATAAAGTTGCATACCTGTGCAGACATGTGGCAGGGTGGAAGTGCCATCAATTTAAGATCTGCTGGATTCCATGCAGAGAGAATGATCCGTCTATCATCAGGATTATGCTTTATCTTGTTGATAACATCTAAAAGCTGATCAACTCCTTGGCCGGCATAGTCATTATGCATGTTAGTATACCTATAAAAAGTATAATGGAGAATAAAGAGCATAGTAAAACATAAGTAGTCTATAAACCTACTGGATAAAGGTATAATAAATTCACGTACCTAGCACCAAAGTGCCTCCACTGAAACCCATAAACAGGTCCTAAGTCACCCTCCTCCCTCTCTGACAAACCAATGCTGTAATAAAATGTAAAGCCACTAAATAAATGGAAGAGGAGAAGTGTACAATTTTATATTTAAAAGTTCCAACAATTAACAATTGTGCTCACCTATCAAGGAATTCCCTGGATGCATTATCATCCCATATATGAATGCCTTTTTCCTGTAACACCTGTCAATATAAGTATGAGTTATATAACATGCTTTTAATAGTTCTGCCTCTGTCAAACCTATGCTCAAATAGCATAAAGTACCCAGCCCCATGCACCACAATATTTGCCTCATGTTAGCTGATTAGTGACATGATTAAGAAAGTTGAGGATTTATGTGTGTGTGGATAAGATTGGTAAAAGATATAAATACCTTGGCATTTGTTGAGCCACTGATAAACCAAAGAAGCTCTTCAACAACCCCTCGCCAAAATACTCTCTAGCAATCAAATGTAGATATCACTTTAACTTTTTTATCGAAATATACAAATAGATATTCTTCTTCCCCAATAAAGACCGACGGTGGTAAGCAAACAAATAAGTAAATAACAAAAACAATTCTTCCTCAACTCAATACAGACCGAAAAATAGTGAACAAAAAAATGAGTTAACATTATAATTACAAGTTATTTTACACAGCTGATTAACACGACTTAAACCATAATCCCTGCTACATACCTTAGTTGTTAGAAGAGGAAAACTTCTGCGCAGATTGAACCTCATCTGTGGAATTATTACAGACCACGTAAGCATATAAACTGCATCAAACCACAGTGCACTAACTGAAATTTTACCTGGCAACCAAATTTTGACAAGGTCCCAGTCCCTGTCCTATCACCCTTGGAGGTACCTTGAGATATGATTTCTTGAACCAGATTAAGATACATGTACTCCTCGTGTCTCTCAAAGACCATTTTTGGAAGAAAAGAAAAGTTCTGAACCACAAATTTTTTAGAAGCCGGTTTATTATCAAGAGGTGAAACAGTACTCTGATTCAAGGACTCTGCTACAGAACTTCTTACACGCACATAAGTGGTGAAAGAATATCGGATGTTGTTTTCCACCTTAGGAAAGGATGAGTACCATGGCCGAAATACAGTGAAATCAATTGGAGGCATAAAAGTGTCACAGTCAATGCTTGTGTGAATTTCTGTGATGTGGATAGCTTCACATTCGGGGGCATTGAGAGCATCTCTATACATGGAAATAATCACCAATAAGTCTATAACCGAGAAAATACTAAACATGAAAAGGAAAGAGAAGAGGAACAAGGAAAAATAAAACAAAGTAATACCTAAATATCTCACCACCCCCAATAACAAATATTTTCTCAATCGATGTACAATAAGGAGAAGAAGCTAAAAGTTCCAATGCAGAAGACATACTTCCACATATTACAACATTCTCCACTGCATTAACATCAAAACTACCCGAGCGAGTCAAAACAACATTAAGACGGCCAGGAAGAGGCCTGAACTGAAGAGGAATACTCTCCCATGTTTTTCTTCCCATAACAACGGCATTCTTCTTCCCAGATTCGGAAGTCGTCATAGTTATCTCCTTGAAAAACTTGAGATCAGTAGGTAATCTCCATGGCAACTTCCCATCCTTACCAATTCCCATATCTTTGGTAGCAGCCACAACCACTTGGTAAGTCCTCTGTAGGTTAGGCATTGGGTTGATGCTACCATTTCCATTTCCATTGAACCTTACAGAGGAATCAGCAGCCATAGCAGAACTCAAAAACCGAGATAAACTTAAAGATTGCTTCTGGTGAAAACAAGGACTGCACAACCAACTCTTTTGGAAGTGCAGTGCAATCTGAAACCCAAAAAGTAGTTATTATAAATGGCACTCACTCACATACAGAACATTATGAAATGTACGAACAATAACTTGCTTTTTTGAATACACAAGAACAAACCCTAAAAAAGTAAAAGATTTCAGCATGAATTGAAGAAGAGGAAGTTGAAGAATGAAGTAGCTAACCGATATGAAATTGAGGCGCGAAATTTTGAAATTGGTGAGCTGAGAGTGAATGAGAATGGAGATTTGCGTCCTGATTTGAAATAGTTGTGGGCGGAGAGACGACGAGCGGAGATGACGACGCCGAGAAAAACTGCCGCCGGTGCGACGGCGACGATAGGGTTTTGTTGAATTTTTTATTACAGTTTGTGTTAAGACTGATATACAAATACAACACAAGTACACAACTACTTTTTGTTATGCAGACTGCAGAGTACAAAATTAATTTAAGAATGGAAATTCAACAAAATTGTTTTTTTATATATTCTTACATTTTTATTTAAAAAGTAATTTTTTATTGGGTCAAATTTTCGACTTTTGCTATTTTTATATAAATTTAATTATTATGTAGCCATAACATATAAAGATTTTTATTTTGAGAATAAAAAAACAATCATTTATATATTCATAACTATAGTTTAGAAGAGTTTGTGTTGACCTATTTTTTTTTTAAATTGTTTCATAAATTATTTAAGGTTTCACTTTTTTTTATAGAAAACAATTTATACTTTTTTGTGATTTTGTATCATCGTATCTTTCACCTTTTTAACACCTCTAAACAATTTCGGTCAGATTTCTTATATTTCTTTCATTGATTTTACGTCATTGGTCTTTTTTAAATTATCTAAATCAATGCATTGATAATCTTTCTTCTTTAATTTTTTTTTGTGCAACTTTTTTTCATCTTTCGCGTTTCTGCAAGCGGCTTCACTCCCTCCTTCACAAGATGCCAAAGATTTTGATAGCAGAAAATAATCTTTATCTACTTGCATCAATTCTAGCAATTTTGATTCTTCAGAATTGGGAGACTCATCTAAAAATGTTCATTTGAATGATTCATTACGTTATGATTTTCATGAATCACACAATCAGTGTTTTAGATATAAGACGTTGGAATTAAACCACACCTATAAGATGTTGGAATTAAACCACACCTATGGAGAATTTCGAATCAAACTTGATGAAGAATCAATTCTTCCAATTGATTTCGCCTCTTATTTTTCATTTCTTCATCAACTAACCTTAATTACAAAATGATTTTATACATAATCTATAATAAAGAAAAAAACAAAAGATGAATGATGTGAATTTATACAATATTAATGATAACATGAATCAACCATAAATGAATAACTTTTCGATATTTCAAATAAAAAAATTAAAATAATGATAACTTCTTACAATTTATTAACCAAGTTTATTACATAAATAATTTAAAATAAAATTATAATAAAAAACATTTGTTTATATTTTTGGCGTGCATTTGTTAAAAAAACAGATAATCTGTTTAAATACTAGTAGTATATAAAGAGGATAGTGATATTTAGGCTAGCTTTAATTTCTTCTGTTTCATTTATTTATTTTTTTGAAAACTAGTAAAATATAGCGATTAACATAAGAAGTTGAAATTTGAATTATAGATTGAAAGAGAAAATAACTACACATCTCTTTCTCTCACTAACTTTTTATAACCTATGCCTCTATTTTGTTAGAAACTAACTTAATATACTCTCTTTAATTAGTCACTTTCTCATCAAAATTTTGATTTTCTTTTTTTATCATTTTCAATGAAACTAGTAAAAAACTCGTGTGTATGCATGAAGCCATTAATTTTAATTGAAATTTTAACTTATTTATATACATTAATATAAATTGACAAATTTAATTTTGTAATGCACATTGTCCATATTAAATAAATAGTAGATTAAAATTATTAAATAATTGACTATTTTTAAACCGATAAAAAATTATTATTTAGAAAAAACAATTTAAAAGATAATGATATATATATATATATATATATATATATATATATATATATATATATATATATATATATATATATATATATATATATATATATATATATATATATATATATATATATATATATATATATATATATATATATATATATATATATATATATATATATATATATATATATATATATATATATATATATATATATATATATATATATATATATATATATATATATATATATATATATATATATATATATATATATATATATATATATATAAAAGAAGTCATATGTCATAAACACCATCAAAAAATAGTACATAAATGTCATCAAAATATAGTACATAAAAAAAACACCACAGTCACTATTGTGTGTGCTTGATAACATCTTCATCCTCTCCTTTGCATGTGCCTCTGCCTTTATCGCCTCCTCGACCGCCCAGTCTGCGTCCTCGGTCATTGATCCCACCCGTTCTAGCGCGATGTCTGCGGTACATAAGTGTCTCATGTGTCACCGCAATCATCTCATCCAATATACGCCTGTGGTCAGACCCCTCAGGGAAGAAACTGGTGTCAATGCCTGTCTGTCCCATCTCCACTATCTGACGACAGCGAGGTAGAACATCTTAAGTGTGGTCCAACTGAGACTGCTGCTCCTCTAAAATCTCATGATGAGCTGGTCTGGGCGGTGATCCTTCTGCAGTGGGCACCATGTAGGGGTGTGAGACGATGGAGAACCACATAATGTAGCCATTAACGCAACTTCAGTCTCTCGGTGCTCTGATCGCCCGAGCCTCGTCCGGTACCATGTGCCTCTGATAGTCAGCATAGATTCGTCTATCTGCATACGGGTCAAGCCGAGAGGAGCGAAGACAGCTGGTTGTCTGGTATCGTCTGTGTGTACCTGAACTGTCGCATAACGCACTCGGGCAAATATGGAACAGTGATGGTCAAACTCCATGCCAATCATCCTGAGAATAGTGAGATATCATCAAACGGGCGCGTCACACAGTGAATAACGTAGACGTCGTAGCGGATGTCCTCAGCAGCCAGGCGATCGAGATAGACTCTGTGAGGGTCGACCACCTGATCCCCCTTGAGCAGGAGAAAGGCATGGGCACGCGACATCAACTCTGTGTAATCAGGCACACTCCTCCACCCTGCGATCACGGAAAAATGTTGAAATATCCAAGCTTGAAATGAAAATAAAAAACATCAGGATCAAGCATTATCACGAATATAGAATGAAAAGAAATGAAAAAAATGATATAAGATTGTTACCACGAGTAGTGACATGTTGCCTGCCACAGTCCTGGTCTTCCACAGGCATCCCTCTCCCAACCTCGAATACGTGTACGCCAGTGTAGCCTCCCCCCAATTATACTCATAGATCCGTGTGGAATCCAAAAAGTACTTGAGGTAAGCGACACCGGTATATGTGGAGCTCATGTCCACAAACATCTGAGTGCTGACTAAAAATAGAAAATAACACCTCAGCACACATTGCTTATGTATCTTAACCTCAGATGGATCATCATTTGTCTGTCATGCAGCAGCGAACGCCTCACTAAATCTACGTGTCAGAAAGGAGAACCTCGCATTAGCCCCTCTAGTCTTATCCACCTCCTCAAGCGCATCCAGTGGATCAGCCCCAAGCTCCTCCACCAACATCTCTATCACATCTTCCTTCGTCATCCTACCGTGACAGAGGAGGGTACCCCTGACCGGTATATGTAACAGATAAGAGATGTCATCCAATGTAATCGTGATTTCGTCATGTGGTAGATAGAATAAGGACGTCTCAGGGTGCCATCTCTCTCAAAGCCCATCAGCATCTCGTTATGGATCAGGTCGTAATCGATCTCACAAAGGTCCTTCAAACCAGAGGCGGCAAGGACGTCTTGGAACCAAGCCTCATATGGCTGATCTAAAGTTAATATCTTCCGCTCACGGTTATAGAACTTCTGCGGAGGACGAGTCTAAAAATTTCCATAAATAAGAAAAAATGTTAATAAGAAACAATGGTACAAATTATAAATTTTCAGTGAAAAAGAAATAAACAATTTGAGTAATGTTACCTCTCCATCTCATACATGTATGGAAGTATGGGGAGCGTACCCTTTCAGCAGAGACATATTTGAGGGACCTTTGGGAAACCTTCAGGCTCATCATCATCATCGTCACCAGCATCCTCCGGTGATGGGTCATCACCCTCTGGAGGTGGCGCCGGATCAACATCATCGGCAAGAGGAGGAACAAGGGTATCCCGACGAGACCTGCGGGAGGACGAGGCCTGTGATGAACCCCCAGCTGAATCCCAACGTCTCTGGGATGAAGAAGTGGATTATGGGGTTGGATATAAGGTCGAGGGAGTGACATGGGCATGTGATGAAGAAGGTTGTACTCGCGTAACGACCTAGCTCCGGTCGCGTCTGATAGATGCATGCTGTGAAACTCGTCCAAGTCGCAATATATCGTCTCTGTCTGCCATAATGTTTGCAAGGTATAACCAAGAAAAAAATTAGATACAAATAAATTTTAAAACAAAAAAGGAAAAAAAATAACATTTTTTTACTTCCGGATATGTACACACGGAAAACTTCCATAGATGTATCTACAGAAGTACCTAGAATTCACAATGTTTGAATTATTCTGGAGTTGCATCTACGAAATTGCCCTAACTATAATTTGTTTCGTAGATGTAGCTCCGGAACTTTCTACAACTCCAACAGTCATGACAATGGCGTCTCCTACCCATAAAAATCGATTTTTTGAAGTTCTGATCGTCCGTTTCAGCCAACAAATAATACCTACATTGTCTCTAAACTATGTTTTTAAAACTATCTAAGGATTTCTACCCCTAAAACTATATTCTAACTCGTTTACAGAAAATACTCGAAAATACCTCGGAAACTCGAAAACTTACTGATTATATCGAGCTTTGAATGATTGGGAGTATCTTGATCGTTGAAATGAATGTTCATTGTCGAACTCGATTGAAAAAAATTAAATTTGGTGAAAAATGATTTTTTGATGATTGAGAGAGTTTGGAGAGTTTGAGAGTGAAGAAGATGGAAAATGAAGAATGAGGGAGGAGAAGAGACTCTAGCACGAATGTATTCCAATATATTCCGGAGCTACATAAACGGAAACGTTCCGTAGATGTAGCTCCGAAAAAAATCATCGTTGAGTAAAAAAAATGTACGTCCAAAAATACACATTTAAAAATAAAAGATGTTTTTAAAAGCACACATGGTGCTTAAAAACCCCAAAGAATGGAGTAAAAAATTCTCTTTTCTATCACTTTCAATTATAAAAATATAAATATTATAATACTACTATGAGAGTATCATTATTATCCATCAAAAACTAATTGTATATTAGAGATATCAAAATTTAATAAAATATAATTAATCTCTAATAAATTATAAGTATTGGAATGTAAAGCTTTCCATAGTTCATTCTAGTTGAAAATTTTAAAGTTCTTCCCCTTTGACGCTATATCAAAGTTCACACTTATAGAACTTTATTTTAAAAGTTGGAAAATATTCTATTGAACAAAGAAAACATAAAATGTCCATACGCAAAAGAGAAATAAAAGAAATTTAAAAAATAAAATCAAGTACTATAAACTCATAAATAGTAACATTGTAAGCAAAGATAGAAAACCAACTAAAAAATGTATTTGTTTCGGTTTATATCAACACAATATTTAACATCAACCAAATAATAAAAATAGAAATGATACTGGAAAGTTCCAGGGTTATGTATAGTTGTAAACCCTCAATAATAATAATTTCTTCAAATAATAATAATTTAATAAGTCACCTCTTTTATTTTGACTAAAGTTACACATAGGTGATGTTCTTAAAAATTATAATAGAAAATTAGTTGAAATTCTCAAACATCTATTTGAACCATCAAATCATGCATTATGAGTAATGTCATGTCTTCCATATAAACATGACAAATAATTGTTTCTTCCATATAAACATGACAAATAATGCTTTATGATTGTATATTTCAACTAATAACAATTCATGATGACACTATATTATTACATGATACAATTCTAATAACCAAAATCTGAAAGTTTGTGAAGTTGCATAAAAGTCTGAATAATTCTAAAACTATCAATCAAGTAAGAACAATGTGTGCTATTATAATGAAGACACTTCAACTATTACATAGAAGAAAAATGTTATTTTTACACTCATTCTTACACCTAAATACTTACACTGTATTTACTGTTCACCGTATTTATACAGTGAACAGTGTTTTTTTATTAAAATAATATATATTTTTTAAAATATTAATTTTTAAAAAAAAATATTTATTTTTAAAATTTATTTTATAACACAAATATAAAATTGCGCATTAACCAACTTCACAGTTGCATTAACCACAAAAATCTACATCATTAGCCAATTATTTTACCTATAATTTATTAACCACTTTCACTACTTTATTAACCAATAAAATACATACTATTAACCATGTTCTGAGAAATTTGTTCACGTATTTGTGAACAGTAAATTGGGTGTAGGGTGTAGGAATGGGTGTAAACATAGCAAACTTGTACATAGAATTACCTTACCTCCATAAAAGTATGCATTAGAAGGGTGTATATGTGGAACAAAATCCGCGTTTGGATTAAATGATTTAGACCCGTCATTAGCAGGACCGTGTATACTTTGTTAGAGAGAATTATATTATAAGAATTAATCAATATAATACAATTTCAAACACACCAATATTCAGTACTGATCTGACCTGATTAGAAGGGGATCACGGGCTGACCACACGCTGTTGGACTGCTACCTGTTCACCGGTGATGAGGAGGAGAAGGGGGGTGTACCTGCAAGACACTCCGATGCCAAAATAAGGAATTGGACAGAGTGAGAGCAAAGTACAGAAATGGGGTAAGAAGTGAATTACCTGACCCTCTTGAGGAAGATGATATTTATAGAGAGACCCCAGCGCTGGGCCAACGGTCACTTGTGTTGGGCTGGATGGCCAGGCCCAACCCAGGTGACTGCTAGGGCTTACGTGGCGTAGTGAAGACCAGGACGTGGTCTTTGCCCTAGTCCAACTGTCTTGTGGCCTCTGAAAAGTGGGTTTGACCTGCTCTTTTGGAGGTGGGCAGTTGGGGAATGACGTGTCCCCGCAGAGAGGAGCACGTGGAGAACGTGCGCCTGGCACGTTGTTCTCCCCGCGGAGGGGAGCTCGTGGGGTCCCTCGAGAGCACGTTGTTCTCCCCGTGGAGGGGAGCTCAGGAGGTTCCCCGGCGGTGTGTGATTCTCCCCGCGGAGGGGAGCATACGAGAGCGGGGAGAGACATATCGTCTTGCCCGTTGGCAGGGGGATTCTGTCTGTAGAGGTTGTTTTGTCCGGCTAAGGGGAGCGTCGAGGACGCTTAGAAGCGCGTCGTCCTGCTCGGCAGGGAGCCTATCCTGCCCTGTCAGGGCGTGTGTCCGGCCAGGCTACTCAACTCATTGGGCCTTGGCTGTGCGTTATTGGGCTGGGTCGCGAGGCTGGGCCCAGGACAGAACAAGTACATTATACAATCCTCATCTTCGGCGGCTCAAGAACCACAAACATCCTGGAATCAAAATCCAAAGATATATTTTGTAGTCTTTCAGCAATCTTCCAGTAGGGAAAATTTTACTGTATTCAAGTGCTTAATCATTTGAAACTTGTAAGGTTTATTTTTGTGAAATAGTTCGAAAAGAACAAATATAAATAAATAAACAAAAAGTCATTTTGAAACTTGTAAAGTTGTAAACAAAAAGTTGTATAAATTAACTGATCATAGTTTGGGAGTTATATCGTGTAGTTGGACATTGAGGCTTAAATTGGACAAATATTCATAGATAAACAGCTTCTCCTTTTAATGCATCAAGCCAACAATCTCACAAGGTCCTGATGCTGCAATTTTATACTAGTATTTTTGTATTGTTTCCCCTATTATCATGGTATTGGGTAAAGGAATACATATAAAATGTTTTTAGTGAGGTGGCTATGAAAATGTGTAGTCTCCAACAAATAATTAGATGAAAAACACATAAACAAACCGATTTTTATGGATAATCACTGTGAAAACCACATAAGCAAACTCATGTAAATGATGAAAAACACATAAAACCCTTAAAATTAGAAATACAAAGGAAACAAACACTCACCTTGAATATAAAACCCTAACTGTCACAAGATCTACTTTCCTTATCCATCGTATCATCTGTATTTTTGGTGTCTTTGATAGATCTGTGGTGTGTTTCATTTGAACTGCTCAGAGCCATAATACATGTCTTCACATAACAGTACTTTTGTGAATCTTCATATACCCGACGTCGGAGATCAACATTGAAAAAAAAACAACCATTATCTAGTTGAGGAAACTTTATATGGAAAAGAAGTTGAAAATTAAAACAACTTTTGAAAAATATGAACTTTGGAAAATGAAAACAACAATAATGAAAAATGTTAACTTTTAGGAATCACTAAAGAAAGTTAGGGAAGGAAAAAGAATAAAAAAAAACAAAACTTGATGGATAAGATGCAGTGTAGAAGCAAAACCAACTGAAAAAATGGAAGAGCAAAAGGGAAGCGGCGGTCTAGGTTTTAAGGGAAATTAAGAAAGAAAAAAGAGAGAGAGAGAGAGAGAGAGAGAGAGAGAGAGAGAGAGAGAGAGAGAGAGAGAGAGAGAGAGAGAGAGAGAGGTAAATGAGACAGAAGTATGAATGATGGAAAAGAGAAATTTTAGATTATGAATTAATGGGTGTGTACCAATTGTCAAGAAAATAGAGGTTTAAAAGAGTTTTAATTGTAACATTTTTTCATTACCAATTTGTCCAATACGTAGTGTAAATAAATTTGAGTGGAAGGGTAAATTAATAAGAATATGCATAACCGATAAGATAGGTTGTAAATTGTGAGAAGAACAGACCACGAAGAATGGTTAGTACTCAGATTACCAAAGGGGTTCATTCCATCTGTGGCAAGCCCAAGCCTAAAGTTTCTTGGCTCAAGGCCAAATTTTGGAAACGATGAATAAATTTTCTTCCATTGCAAAGAATCAACTATATGACGAATGTTTCAATCGCATTTTCTTTCATTTGTATGCCATCTAATATTCTTTGTGTCATTGCATTAGTAAAAAGTCTCTTTCACCTTGAAATTATTGGCAAGAACCATAACATTTTAGCAAGAGGACGCTTCTTACTAACACTATCATTGTCATCACTATTGTTGTTCTTCAACTTGTAGCGCGACTCACCACATTCTGGACATTGATCCAAATTTTCACACTTTTTCCTGTATAATATGAAATCATTATGGCATGCATGTATTTTTACATACTTCAAACCATTGGACACAATATCTTCTTTGCCATATAACAACGATCCGACAAATTGTTATCTTCTGGTAGCATTTGTTTCAACAAATCAAGCAATTCTATAAACTTTTACCCGACCACCCACCTTTTTCCTTCAGATTAAACAACTTTAACAAAACAGACAATCGGGTAAAACGGGTGCACCCCTTATACAAAGGTGCATCTTTGTCTCTACATAAAGTATCATAAATATGAACTATCATATAAGACGATTCTCCAATATCATGGATCATATCTTCTAGCCGATCATCCATATCTTCATCCATTTTTGACATCGCATTTTGATTTTATCCACTTCTCCATGACACGTCTATGTTGTATAATTTTGACATATTCAATCACAACATAGGTGATGTAATATTTCTTTCTTTGACCATTTTCCGATATTCCCACAAACAACACAAGGACGATATATGATACCATTATTGTTGGGAACATTTTTTTCGGCGAACTCAAGGAATTCAAGAACTCCTTTCTCATACATCGGACCTAATCTATCAGCTTTCATCCAACTGCGAATCATAACAAATTCTGAAATTTATATCAAAAGAATAATGTGAATGACACACTAATACTACATACACAACATCCTAATATGATTATACGCATATGCATATCTAACACCAAAACCTAAAGCATATTCACAAAATCTAAATAAAATATGAACATGGCAACATTAACAATACACACGAGAATTTCAACACACACAACATCCTAATATCATTTATCTGTTAAAAAATAAATCAGTAACCCTAGTGAAGAACATAAACATTTAGAATCGTCAAAGAGAGAGAATGGTAATGTACCGCAATTCAAAGAGGATGACGATTTTGTTTTCAGAAATGAATGAAGATCGTAAAGATTTCATTATTGTTATCGTCTCGTTCGCTAGGGCGCCTTTCTGTGTTGTGAACGAAATGAAGTACCTGTTATGTTTTAATTTTGTGGAAAATAAAACATGAAATATATAACCAAGGTTGAATGAAACAACCGTAGTTGTTATACTTTCAATTTTTAAATAACAATAAATGTGACAGGATATGGGGTTGCAATTTTGTGGAAAATGATTTCACAACGATTGCAAGCTTCAACCATAATGAAATATGAAACATATAACCACAGTTGAATGAAACAACCGCAGCTGTTATACTTCAAATTTTTAAATAACAATAAATGTGAAGGAACACGTGCTTATTTTTATTGAAAAATAAAAAAATATTGATGTTGAAATTCAAAGTTTGTCATTCAAATTTTAACCTAAATCTAAGGGAACCAAAATTTCACCATAGTATAAACCTTTATTTATGATCACATGATTTATGGTATAATTTATTATCATGCTATAAATCACCATAATGTCTTATTTTAAAAAATGGTTATGCACGTAGCACGTTTATTGTTTATATAAAATTATGAATATAGCTATTATTAATGTTTATCATGATTAGAAGAGGGTGGCATATCTCTTAGACTTTTTCTTCGTCAACTCTTGCTTTTTCTTTCACCTGTTCTTACTTCACCATTCGTTTTTCATGAATATTAAGAATAATCTACAATATGTATCTTTAAAATTTGAATAAATGTTTAAATGAGAGAGAACATAAAAAAATTAGATAGTCATTTTTGTTTTAATGCGGAATTTAGTTAGAATTTATTCTTTTAATTTTAGTAGTCAAACTTGCTTATATTTCTTTTATGAAGTGTTATTTTACATGTAAGAAAATTATATTTTTAGTTACATGTTCTTTCTTTTCTATGGTTCAAACAAAAAGTATATATTATACGTTAAAATACCTTCCCAATATCATAAACTCCTAATTGAATTATACTTGCTAAATCAAAACATAGTCAAATCAAAGTAAATGTAAGCGGAAGTTATTAAAGTACAATGGTTACTAAAAGTGCTAACATAAAGAATTTCTTTAAAGAAAAAGATATTGGAATTATTAGTTATTTACATTGAATGTTAGTGAATATGCAATATTTTTCTTTATTTGTCCACCATGTTTCTTTTTATTTATTTCCATTTATTTATTTATTTTACATTTTCCTCTTCATGATTTATATGTTTAAGTTTAAATAAGTTTAAATTTATATCATATTAGCATATGTTTTACAAATATGGTTTTATTTTTTAAATTAATTTTTATTTTGTATCCTATTATATATTTGCTACTATTTTTCAACATCATTAGTATAATCATTTTATTTTTAAATAAATTGCACACCGTTATGAAATTAACTAAAATGATATAGAGATGAAAGAGACAAAGAGAAGAAAAAAAACAATATTATATTATTCACGTCAAATTTACTTAGCATTGCAACATGAACTATATTTATAGTCCATGAACAATAAACAACCATTAACTTAAGAAATACACAAAGGTTAGGAAATTAACTCATAGGAGTTAAGAAATATAAAAAGTTGGGTAAATGAACGTCCACGTCTATTTACAATTACACTACAAGAAAAATTGTATTTAGCTAGGGGTTTAACCCCTCGCTAAAGCAAAAAATTCATCACAAAACATAAATTTGTGAGGGGATATGATCCCTAGCTAATCAGAGCATCGCAAATTTATGGATAGGGGAGAAACCCCTCGCAAATTTAACTAGGGGTAAGCCCCTCGCAAATTATAAATCACAAAATTAAGTTTGCTATACAGTAGACATATGAGCAGACTAGTGACACAGAGTGACACAGACATGTTAGATAATTTGCTAGGGAATAAACTCCTAGGTAAAACATCTATGTTTTGCATTTAGTAAGGGGTAAAGTCCCTAGCTAAATGAGTCAGACATTTATGAGGGGTAAAACTCCTAGCAAATTGATTTACGCTTTGCACTTTGTGAGAGGTTTAACCCCTTGCTAATGCTTACAATATTATAATAAAAAAATTATAATTATATATTTATACAAGTTAATTTATATTTTTTATAAATTTATTACTAAAATATATTAATATTTTAAAAAGTATATACTTTTTAAATAAAAAGTGTATATTGCAAATTATATATTTTTTAAAAAGTGCATACTACTAAATATATTACAAAAAATATACTTTTGCGATTTAAATCATACTTTCTATATAAAGAGTGTATACTAATATATAATCTATTCTTTTATAAAAATATATAATATGTTTCTTAAACTAATTTTACAAATGTTTTTTTATAAAAATATTTAATATATATTTAATGTTTTCAAAATAAATATATACTTTTTTCTTACAAATTTACATATTTTCTAAATATATATTAAATATAATCTGATTTTTATAAGATTCAATTCATATTTTCTATAAATATATTTCAAAAATATATTACATATATTATAAATAATATTAAAATATAATTTCTTTTTTAAATAATATTTTCTATAAATATATTACTAAAATACATAAACAATATAATTTTTTATATTTATACACAAAATAAATATAAACAACGTGTGTATATATATATAACATATAAACAACGTATACATATATTTATAAACAACACATTATAAACAACATATACATATTTATATACAAAATAATATAAACAACAAAAACATATCTATACTATTTTTTTTCTAACAAATATTTTACAAATGTTATAATATAAATCCTAAAAATTTAAGAAATTTTACACCTTCATATAAATATATTTATACATGCAGCACAAAAAATAAAAAATTTAATTAGTAAATTTAAATTATAAATTCATAAAAATTATAGTAAAATAATAATATTTACCTAATTTTAGATTGGTAGAATTTTTGAAAGAAGGAGAAGAAAGGAGATGTTTGATGGAAGTTGTTTTTACTGGAAAAAATGAGAGAAGAAGAAGAGTGGCTAATGAGAAGAAAAATGAGAGAGTGAGAAGAAAATTGAGAGAGAGAGAGCAGAAAAATGAGAGAGTAGAAAAATGTGAGAGAGAATAACGTGTCTGGGAAAGAAGAAGGAACCTGCATTTATGATATGCAACAGGTGAGGGGCTGCCCCTAGAGTGAGTTTGTGTTGCAATGAAATCCTCCATTAATATTTCGAGGTTGGATTTATGGGATTCTTGCGACTCCTCAAAATACTGTGAGTGGTAATAATCGAGAAAATTTGGGTGACACATAGTAATAAAGACAAGAGTGCTTTAGTTTATACGGTGTAACAATAGGGTTACGATATTTAACGTAATTGGGCTCTGACAATGACACCAAAAACTTGATGCATGCTTTTCGCAAGTATATATAGTGTATCAGAGTAATATAAAAGGTTGTTGAACCCACAAAGACCTAATGGTCAATCATCGTCTTTTATTTCTACAATGTTTATCTAAGGCGATCGTAAAAAGGTTTTGGAATAGGAAAAAACTAAAATAATAAACTTTTTACAAATTCAAATACATAATACTGGAATGCGACTATCATCAAACAACAAAATAACAATACTCTTATTATTTCTAAATAGAACTATTTACGGGGTAACATTTTCTTCCTTGAAAAATATTTTATTAAAAAGGAATTGTCGCTTTCGCATATTTGGTACCGGATTTTACTCTCTAATCTTTATTATCCGCTCTCGTGTGCCCATTTGTGTTTGCGTTAAAGTAGCAAATCTTTTTTAGTAACCAAATGCTTTTACTCAGTTGAAAAGTGGTTTTGATTGGAAAATTTAACTTAAAAGGGTTACCGACTTTCACTCGAGCAACCGGATTTCAAACTTATAAACGTGTCCAAAAATAGTTTTAAATCACATTCTAGAAATACTGAACTTTCCTAATTAATTAACAAAGTGCTTTCGCGGTGTTTATTAACCAAAAACTAACCAATTTTAATCTTATGTGTCAGACGACTTTCGATCTTACCCGCCGTGTCACAATTCTATAAGTTAATTTCGGAAAAATTTAATTAAAATCAAAATAGCCCCAATAGTAATCCTAAAGAAACAATGGACATAGTATTGTAAAATAGATGGTCCTCACATTCCATCATTAATAGGTTAACCAGACATATTCATGGTGAACATTCTATCTTTTGTTTGAAATACATAATTAAACATATTAAGCGATTCAACTAAAGTAAGAACATGCAATGAAAATGAATTAAGTAAGGCAAGGAAATAAAGTAAGGCGGAGTAAATAAACAAGACAAATAAAATGTAAATAATACTGAATATAATAAGAACCTGGTCCAAACGGAGACTTGAATCTGGTACAAAGTAAATTGACGGAAATAAATTGAACATAAATGAAAATGCTGGCAAGATGAACTGCTATAAATAAAGTGTTCTGATCGCAACTTTCTATGTCTAATACAACCTAACTGCAAGTGCACAGAAATATCAAAGTAATATAAAAGATTGTCGAACCCACAGAGACCAATGCCAATCTACCGTTATCTATTATTACGGCGTAAAACTAAGGCTATTCGAATTAGGAAAATTGAATGCGAATGAAATTAAATGCAAAAGAAAATAAAGAAAATTAGTTTAGAGAAATGCGGTAAAGGATATCGGTATGCAAAGACTTAGTTATCTGGGATTCGACAGGTCACCGATGCTTCTTACTCTTTGCAAACATTGTTCAGAAGAAAATAGTGATTTGAAGACTTTCGTCTCACGATGGTTGTTGACGCTAGTCATAATTCTAAGGGCCGAATGTACGCTTTCGCTGTCCCATTCGGGGTTAAAACTACTTTTTGGAAATCTCTAGGTTCTAATCCATTTTAAAGTGCTTTCGCTGTTATTAAAACAAATACCTAGTGTTTACTATTTGGTCTTGCCGCAGATTTCTCTTGTTGGTTCGTACCTTAATTAATTTCCCACTTTCGTGGCAAAACTACTTTTAAATAAGTTCTCGCTTTCGCGACGAAGTTTATTCAGTAAATAAATTTAAACACTACGGCCAGAAAGGTTGTTTGTAAAAAGGGAAGATGCCGGTTACTATCGAATCCTATCCTACTAATTCGGTTACATACCGATAAAACTAACTTAGCCAGACATGATAATTAATGCAAACAGAAATAGACATAAACAACAGAATAATAAAGTGTGCATCATAACAGAAATAAAGTAGTAATTCAATTAATAAAAACCTGTAAATTGTACTGATCTCAAATCCTTGGGTAGTCCCCCACAATGTCGGCAGGATTCTACTTTGGCGAGAAATAAAAGGTACAGGAAGAAAATACAATATTCTGAACTGAAGGAAAATGGAAAGGAAAATAAAAGTAACGATAAATAACTTTGATGGAACTTTGGCAGAACTTCGGGATGAAGAATCCACCCCTTTCTCTGTGAGTCTCTTGTCTATTTATAGGAGATGTTTCTTATCTCAACTTCCTGAGATCATGCGTGAGATATGGAGAAAGTGGTAGTAACTTTCAGTAGTGGGCAGTGAGTGGAGAAAGTGTAGTAACTTCCAGTAGTGGGCAGTGAGTGGAGAAAGTGTAGGAAGGATTTAAGTTGAGATTGATCGTGAATTCTGATTCTGCGTTTTTTGTCTGCATGACGGTCGTCATGAAATGTGACGGTCGTCACAGTAGCAGAATCCGTATCTGCTGTTTTTCATCTGTTTTTCATCTGTTTCTTCTCCTTTTCTTTCTTTAGTCCAAATTCTCCCCAATCTGCAAAACGAAGTAAATTAATCATATAATAGAACATAAATCAAGATAAATTAATAAAAGTCACAAATAAATGCATGTAAATCAAGCCAAATAAACGATATGATTTCGCGTTATCAAACATCCCCACACTTAAACCATTACTTGTCCTCAAGCAATCGACCAACACAGTAAAAAGAAATAAGCATAGTTCGAAACAAAGTCACGACGAAACTCTAATCATATGTGGCTGCTAGGTTAATGTTAGATCGATAGGTACTAAATATTAATACCAAGGATATCATAACGACACAATTTCAAAAACTCCCTACTTATGTAAACCGATCGGAATCATGCCATTATAACTCAATCTATAACTCATGCTCTCTTTCACCCCATTTCATTATAGTGCAATCACATTAAGCCCGTTATCCATACACATTCATGGCAAGTAGACCTGTTAGTGACTACGATCTCATTATTATTTCATTTTTTTCTGCAAATATGCTTAAGCATCAATTGAACTTAAAGAGTTTGTACCGTTAGGCTAAGTGCTCGGGTGAGGAGCACCTAACTTAGAAGGAACATGTCTTTTTCTTCATATTTTTTTTTCTTTTCTTTCTTAGTTTCTCATTTTAACCTAGAGATCATACACTTATTTGCATCGGTTTCTTACTTAGTGTGTTTAGGATGGTGCTGACTGCTTAAATAAACTACTTAGGGATTACTACAAGAACCTGGGGTTTTAAGGTCTCGGCATAATGGGTACTCAAATTTATTTTTCATATTTAGGGGGTTAAGGTTGTCAGGACGATATCAATTTTATCAAAACTTTCCCAAGTTTTTCTAACATAGCCTAAACAGCCTATATACTTTCAGAGTACCATGTCATGAATCAAAAAGTTTTTGTTGGAGATTAAAATTTTGAAATTTTGAAATTTTGGGGAAGTTTGAATAACAGGCGAAAACCACTCATAAAGACTCGACAACACATGCAAAGATTTTGACATAGCATTAAAAATAGATAAAAACAATAAATCAAACTAAAAGGCAATAAAATGAAAGCGATAGAGTTCCTCCCCCACACTTAAACCAAACATTGTCCTCAATGTTTCAGTAAAAGGTGGAAAAGGAAAGATAGAACATGTATGAATGTTACTGCTCTTGCTATCCTTGTCTTTGTTGATCACTTCTACTTCGGTGGCGGGCATTTTGAGATACTTTGTTTGTGTAATTCTCGAACCAGCTCATCATGTTGCTCGCGTCAAGAGGAAGTACTCATCATCAGTGTTCCCACCAGCAGCGACACTCGTAGGAATGTCCGTGGGCATAACTCATCTTCTCAGATCGTCTTCTAGAGAGTTTTCGCCTAGATATAGCTAAAGCGTAACAAGCGATACATTTCTTTATTTTCTGCCGATTTAAACAAACAAATTAAAATAAAGACCTTGTGGGTTGCCTCCCACGCAGCGCTTTGTTTAGCGTCGATAGCTCGACGGCTAAGGAGTGCAAGTACTCATGGTGGTTCTTTCGAGAATGGTTCCTCGACCGAACTTTGAATAGTCTTCGGTTTCCATGGCCACTTATCAAGCCATCTTTCATATCCCTCACCTTTTCGTTTCTTTCTTCTGTAGGGTGGTTTCTTGTTTTGAACGCGTGGTGGTGGTTCTGGATCTATTCTGCGTATCAGCTTTTCAAATTTGGGCTTTGTTATTTCATCCACCACCTCAAAAGTTAATCGTACCCTTTTAATAGTAATAATGACCCTAGTTTCACGGTCCTCGAATTTTCTTTTTCTATGAAGGGCCTTAGACAAAGGTGCATTGGTGTGTATATTTTTCAATACCTCCACATATGTTTTGGATTGGGAGTCTACCTTAACTTCTGCAAACCTTTGTGGGAAAGAAATAGGTGGGGTATAGGAAGGAGGAGCAACGATACGTGCTTCCTTCTCTACCTCTTCGACAACCTCCCTTTCGGTTGGTGTCGGTGGATTTTTCTCAATATGTATGCTTTTCTCACTAAAACTCTCCTCAGGCTCATCATCAATCTCCCTAGGGTCTTCTATTTGTTCTTCATTAACGGCTGTTACAACATTCACATGTCCTTCTGGGAAGGGTCCTAGAGGTGTTTGTCTAAGCAGGGAGGTTTGAGTCTCCAAAGTCTCGCTGTGAGTTGCGAGGGAATCAACAATAACGTTCATCTGCCTAAGGTCTTCATTAATTTGGAGATGTTGTTTTCTAAAATCTTCATTTTGGAACATACCGATAAAACTAACTTAGCCAGACATGATAATTAATGCAAACGGAAATAGACATAAACAACAGAATAATAAAGTGTGCATCATAACAGAAATAAAGTAGTAATTCAATTAATAAAAACCTGTAAATTGTACTGATCTCAAATCCTTGGGTAGTCCCCCACAATGTCGGCAGGATTCTACTTTGGCGAGAAATAAAAGGTACAGGAAGAAAATACAATATTCTGAACTGAAGGAAAATGGAAAGGAAAATAAAAGTAACGATAAATAACTTTGATGGAACTTTGGCAGAACTTCGGGATGAAGAATCCACCCCTTTCTCTGTGAGTCTCTTGTCTATTTATAGGAGATGTTTCTTATCTCAACTTCCTGAGATCATGCGTGAGATATGGAGAAAGTGGTAGTAACTTTCAGTAGTGGGCAGTGAGTGGAGAAAGTGTAGTAACTTCCAGTAGTGGGCAGTGAGTGGAGAAAGTGTAGGAAGGATTTAAATTGGGATTGATCGTGAATTCTGATTCTGCGTTTTTTGTCTGCATGACGGTCGTCATGAAATGTGACGGTCGTCACACGCATGACGGTCGTCATGGACCTGTGACGGTCGTCACAGCAGCAGAATCCGTATCTGCTGTTTTTCATCTATTTTTCATCCGTTTTTCATCTGTTTCTTCTCCTTTTCTTTCTTTAGTCCAAATTCTCCCCAATCTGCAAAACGAAGTAAATTAATCATATAATAGAACATAAATCAAGATAAATTAATAAAAGTCACAAATAAATGCATGTAAATCAAGCCAAATAAACGATATGATTTCGCGTTATCATGTTCCAAACTCAATAACAACAACAGTGCAATAACTCTCCGATGTGAAAAATTAGAGCTTTAAGAATGTAAATATATGGTCTAAGTTTTATTATGCTTAGATGCCTTTCAAAGTTAAATCTAACACCTATTTATAATGGTACCAAGTTTTGGAGTGCAAGTTGTTGTTATTGAATTCGTGTGACAGAAAACATGAGTAATGGGATGAATTCTCCAAATACCTTTGACTGCGGAAAACTTTTCATAAATGGCGACCGCCATCCCTATGGTGGTGAACGACGCCTTCACAAAAAGTGGAGATTTGGTCTTTGTAACAGTTGGGTCATGGGACACGTCATCCACCTTATGGCTTCCTCCATGGCAAACGCCAGGTTGGACGTCATGTATGAAAACTGCTCCTTTTTCTATTTTTCATTCGGTTTTGCTTCGTTTCTTCGTGTACAGATCTCACTTGGTTATGTACCTGAAAAACAGACAAAATACCAGAATAATACTATAAATGAAAGCAAAACAATAGTAAAACATGTGCTAGTCGAGCCAAATATGCAGTGTGTTTCAGTGTTATCATTCACCTTGCCCTCTTCATAGACTTGTTTCTTGGCTTCATCGTAGCTACTGAAGAACCTATTTCTGTAGGTTGTTGAGGAACTGTTGATGTAGCTTCATCTGAAGTAATCTTTGTAATGGTTATAGGCTCAGTACTAGATGATTCAGAAACTGCTCGTTTTTTAAGGTTCTGGAAACTCAGACTCGTAGAACTCTGTGTGATTTCTGTCACTACAGAAGTTTTGTTGCTCTCAGTTGATGACTCCATGACTTTAGTAGATGTTAATAAAAATGAACTAGATTTTGGTTGCTTTTATAATGGCTTATGAGTATCCTAATCGACAGAATAAAGATCCTTTACTTGATTTTTGTGATTGTTATGACCGATAACTGCAATGCACAATCCTTAATGACCCCTATTACTTGATCATTTTTCATTTCTTGGAAACTGATTTTGTAATGATGGCTTGTTATGCGTTTATGACTGTAATTATCTTTTCTTTCTCTTTTTATTCTTTTTGATGTGACAAAAGAGGGAGAAATGATAGTAAGTATTTAATTAGAAACTGAACCCATTGAACCTATTCAGACTGTACATAATAGTCATTTATAATTTTGTTATTTAAATTTCTGTTATTATGGTTATCTTGCCCGGGCAACACATTTTAACTTTCTTGTACATAAAACTAAGGAGGAGCTTACAAACCTCAACCTTAGCCTATCAGACTCAGAAGGAGCTTACAAAGCTCATATTCTGATGTTACCAAAGGAAGTTAAAATATTATTTTTGGTTTTCTTAAATATAGAACTAAGGGGGAGCTTACAAACCTTAACCTTGGAACTATTTGACTCATAGGGGGCCTACAAACCTCATATTCGGATGTTACTAAGAAAACTAAATTACTTTTTTTGAAAGTAGTACCTAGGGTGGGTCACAGAACTAAACTTTGGACTATTAGACTTAAGGGGAGCTTACAAACCTCATACTCTGATGTTGCAAAGAAAATTATAACTGCCCAACATTGTCCTTTTAAATACTTATGTTTGTCATCATCAAAAAGGGAGAGATTGTTAGAACAAGATTTGTTCATGACATATATTCCTTGGGTTTTGATGACAACAAAGTATTTAAATAACAATGGTTATATTTGATGTGTGTTTCTTGTATGCAGATACTAATACTTGTAAATAATTATATACAGAATCTGATATACAAAGGCACACTTGAGAGAAGTTGAATTGCTAGCTTCTGGTGGTGCAGAATCTGAAGAACATTTTGGTAAGTGATGTCTGAAGTAGACTCTGAAGCTGAAGGCCTCAGCATCATAAGAAGCAACATAATTATCTCTACACTTGGTGAATGTAAATTAGCTTCTGGTATCATTCAAAGTTGGTGATAAAGCTAAAGTTGTATGTACTGCATAAAGCAAGTTGCACTGTCAAATCAGTTTTTCAACTAGAGTATGAGTTCACAAGGCTCAAGAAAGGATGAGATACTTTACGGAAATCTACTCTCAATGACTCTATAGTACATGATATTTTTGAAGACTCAATGGTTAAACATATTACATAATGGATCAACATCTTTTGGTGTATCTATCTTCAACAGCTCTTGTACTATGGAGTAAATCAAAGACACTTTATCAAGTTATCTCTTCCAAAGGCTAGTCTGCTGTAACTACTATATAAATGGCTGAAGGTTCAAACTGAATTTTTAACAAGGATTAACCAGATGAAGGAGTAACAAGATCAACATTTAGCAACTCTATCGTGTATGCAAATTTTCTGTTGTAAGTTGTAATTGTAAAAGCCTTAAGATTTCTTACACATTAAATATATTAGAAATCTTAAGAGCTTTAGGTCTTTGTTATGGTGATTTCCCGTACCTATGATATTAGTATCAAGTACACCTTGTTCTTTATTATGCTAAACTTGTTTAGCAATTTAGATTAAGTCTCTCGCCAAGATGCTTGAGCCATGTAAGTCTTAAGCTAGGTGCTTGAGCAATGAAAGTCTTAATCAAGTGGATTGATTGAGCAGAAGTTTTGAATCATGGGATTAAAGCAACGAAGTCTCTCACTAAGATATTTGAGTAATGTAAGTCTCGTGATATATACTTGAGCAATGAAAGTCATAATTAAGTGGATTTATTGAGCAAAAGTCTTATATCATTGGGATTCAAGCAAGGAAGTCTCCCGCCAAGATGCTTGATCCATGTATGTCTCATGTTATGTGCTTGAGCAATGAAAGTCTTAATCAAGTATATTGATTGAGCACGATGGCTCGGTTTGTGGAACTTGGAGGAAAAGTCTTGAACCTGAGGGGTTTGAGCAAGAAGGCTCATTTCATGGAATCTGGAGTAAAAGTATTGAGCCAGTGTGGCTTGAGCAGGATGGCTCAGTTTGTGGATCTTGGAGCAGAAGTCTTGAACTTGGGGGGTTTGAGCAGGAAGGCTCATTTCATGGAACCTGGAGCAGAAGTCTTTGGATGCTTCTGGGCAAGGAAGTCTTAAGTCTGTAGGACTTGAGCAAGAAGTCTTAGACCTAAGGTCTGAGCAGTAGACTTATGCAAAATGCATAAGCGATTGTAATCATGATTTGGTTATAGTGAAAGTCTCTTGTGAAGCAAGGGGACTGGACTACTCTCAGTTGGGAGGAACCAATATAAATCTTTGTGTCTTCTACTATTATTTATTTGCTTCTGTTAACATCCGCTGCTAAGTATAATCAAAATCTGAATACCAGTTTAGATTCTGAATTCTAATCAGACGCAAATTAAGAAAACGAAAAACACAATTCAACCACATTTCTTATGTACTTTTGTCACCTTCATAAAGGTTTTCAATAGTTGACCATTGAGCATGATGAGAAAACCGTCCACCAGTGGAAAGAGACCGCAATCCTCAACTATCGTCTTTACCTCTAGTGGAATATCAACATTAGAGACCTTCTTTAGCTTCAATCCATGGGTGGGCACCTTAAGCGGCATATGGTCTTGTAAAAAATAAAATAAAAAACATCAATTAATTTCAAAGTATTAATGATAAATAAAGTTACATCATTGGCCGCAACCGCAACAATCATAATCGCAACAAAGGGCGTGGAGAGCATGGTGGTAGGGGTGAGCAAAGGACGGGTCGGGAAGGGTTATGACTAACCCTAACCCTATCCTAAATTTTGATTGAACTATTTTAATGACTCTAAGCCGTACCTAAACCCGAAAAAAAACCCGATAATATATAAGTTAGTTTAGACCGGGTTAATGTAAGACGATATCGGGTTGACCCGAAATATATGAAAAAAAATTTAGTGACTTAAAAAATTTATTATAGTATTTTTTTAAAAATCATTTAAATGATAAATAAGAATAAAATCATTAGCATGAATGAAAAACAATAAAGACATCTAAAGTCAAATTTTTAAAATAATAAACATGATGTAATTCTATATATATTATGACCCTTTTATTTTCACTAAAACATAGTAAGATGTAAAATAAAAAACATGATGTAAGAGAACTAGAGAAGTTGAAAGTTGGGAAGTGAGAAGATGTGTACTTAGTACTTACTGTCACACCCTAATTTTTTACCATAAGATCCCGTCTCCCTGTCTTTCTTGTTTGTTTCATTTTACTTTTATATATATGTTTATTTCGACTAACCAATTTGCGTAAGTGCGGTATTGTCAAGTATAGATCCTTACAGTCCAATACTTCAAGAGTTTCAAGTCGTTTTGGTCACTGGTATCAGGCATAGATATTTGAGATCTGTTCACGTGGCGTGGCATCGCTTGGCAAGTTTAGATAAAGGTCACGAATGAAGTCTGGGTGATATAGCGTCAAGACAAGAGTGGCTGGTGAAAGTCTTAAGTTACGTTGAAAGTCATCCAAGGGCACACAACTCAAGAGACTCAGATAAAAGGCTCCAAAATTATTCAATTTACAAGCTTAAGTTCAAGATTCATATTATTAGTGTGTGAGAACTCTTTTCACTGTATCATAGTCTACATACCAAATTCAGGACTTGGGTCATCATTCAAGAGTTAATTCAATCTCGTACTTAGAACAAGTAAAGGGCAATTTTATTCTCAGGTCCATTTGAGTTCCAGATTGCAAATTAAATGTCAAATTCAAGTCGTTGGCACTATAAGACCCTTTTCTTCCATGATTAAGTGTCACAATACAAGATCTTCATTAAAAGTCTATCAAAGGAAATCAAGTCACTAGACCTTTTGGATTTGTTTGAAACTCAATTTGATTCAATCCGCACCAATAAATTCCAGGATCATTTATTCATACAGAGATGTCATTTAAAGATCCAAGTTTTGAGCTCCATTTAATTAAGGAACTATATTTCACGCTACATAAGAAAAGGAGTTGTAAGAAGCTCACATTCATTATGCAAGACTTTTGATTCCCACGGGATTTTCAAAAGAGACATCTCTCAAAAGTTTTATAAAAAGTTGATTTGCTTTAAACTAAGGCAAAGTGGCACATATTCTGAGTGTACAAAGGACACAGCCACTTGAAGTTCAACCCAAGTCCCCATGTTTTGGATTTACAAAGTATACCAGATTAAGGGTGACTGAATCCAAGATCTACAAGTCCATTTTGTACAAGGATTCATTAAGAACTCAAGATACAAGACAAAAAAATTTATTAATAATAAAGGGATTACATCAAGCTTGGCACATTACAAATGAGGGATAATATAAAACATGATACGCGTGTTATTCCTTGTTGTAAGCCTTTACAAAGTTCACCCTTTTCAAATAACATATCATGACCCTTACAAAAGCATAATTAAAGTAGATCTCAAGTTTCTTTCTAAAACCATTGCTTCTTCTGCTGGTGTCGGACAAAGAATCCTCTCAGCAGCTACCACATCACCTACACTGCTAGAACACATCCTTGGAGCTAACTGCCTTCCGTGATTATTGTGGTTTTGTAATCACGGTATAACAAAAATATCGAGTTAACTGATACAAGCCAAAGAAACTGAAAAAGGAAGAAGCAATTAAGAGCAAGATCATGATCACAACCCATATTATTCGGCAGTTGATGCCTCTTTGGTTGACATACTGAAACGTACAGTAAAAAACCGACTTTCATTAGCAAGATTAAAAGATGGTGACACTTCGGTATCGACAAAGGCAGAGGTCATAAAGGTCACAAAAGACATAATAGTTTGTTTATCCATGAAGACTCCGGCGACATTCATACATATCAACGCTCAAGTAAAACACCTGCGAACCAATCCTCTCGCCAATGCATTTCCAAGACTAGGCCAAATCCGCAAACTTTATTCGAGATTCTCATAACACTTGGACGTCATCATTGATGTTGCAAGAGGAACTGACGGCCCGGAAAACTCTTCTATGCTGTCATAGAATCAACAAAATCATTTAGCATAAATGACATTCACTTGCTGATTCTTCATACAACTTACCGAGAGCTGGTGATATGCCATGAAAAAACCTCCATGCTTGTGCTTTGATGTATGCACTCCTGTCCACATTCGGCTGCTGCAAATAATTATTAAAACAAGATTAGTACTAACACCAACAACCACTCATTCTTAGACATATTCCAATAAGAAATAGCAGCATGCTTACCGACAAATAGGATATGTCTTTGGATTGTTATTACCGGCAACAAAAAGAAAATTCAGGAGAACCTTAATCTTTAAAAGGAAACTTGAATGGCCGCACTCGGCATGCTATAGTACCCTCTACGAAATAACAAGCGAGTATAATCCATGAGCAAAAAAATAAGGGAGGACATTAAAGAGGAGAACTAGTTTTCTCTTTTGAAGACATATGATAGGCATTACAACGTAGCAGAAAGGGGATCCTGACATTGAAGACCTATTACCTGAAACCACACACAAAACAACATTGTTTTGCGTATCACCACATCAATGATACTTACAAACATAAAACAAACGACAAAGGCATCATCATGAAGCACCTTTGTGCCACAGGCATATTTTGAGAGGACACGAGAATTTCTTTATGACCTGTAGAGCCAATGAAATTCTAATTCAAAAGTGAATCAAAATCTTCAGTATTTCACAAAGTTTCAAATTGTTTTACCTTCATTTCCTCTGACCCGAAGTCTTGCTCTTATTGTCACCACCACCAAAAGTGAGCCAATCATTTCCCATCGTACCACCAGCATGTCTCGCACATGGAGTAGGCACCTCTCCTTGTTATATTGGACAGATCATTCCATAGTCCCCACAACTGAAACATGTTAACACCCATCACTTATGGAGTTCGGATACAATAACAGGAAGAAAGATTGGTGTCATATCGTCATTGGAGTACCTTTTATAAAGCAATCTCTTTAAACTAGCAAGCCATGGAGTTCTTCATGAAACTGTGTGCACACCTGATAAAACCATGAAGTTAGCAAGGAAACACAACATACAATAAGTATACGATGTATCAGAATCATCATCATTGTAAAACATTTCAAAAAATCACGATTGCACGTGGTGATTTGAACAAGTAAAGAAATCAAAACAATCAGACAATGTTTGAATTAAAAAGGAATGTCATCACCATTGTAAAACAAGTTCAACATCCAGCTTTTTCTTTCCAAAACTAGAACCCATTGGCTTTAACTCAAAATCAAGAAGTTAAACAGCATATCAAGTTGATTTGGAAACTACCAGCCTTTTTCCCAATCATACTCGGACATGTCTAGCCGAAGATGGAAAGGTGTGAATGACCATCTTATGACCATTGAATCCAAGAATTATACTCAGGACACAAAAGCTGGCTATAAAAGGAGAAAGGTCTTATGAAGAAGCAGAAGAAAAAAATCGCAAGGAATACACAGAAATTCACGCCCAAATTCACAGAGTAGAAGTACATAGAAATCCAATAAACAATCACACAGTATTCAGAGAAATCCCAAATTCAATAAATCCCTAAAATTTATAAAGGGACTTATCTTGAAATCTACCGGAGAAACAGAAGCAGGCCCTCACACAAAATCCATCGCGAGTTCAAACTATCACCGGAGACCGATCCAAACCCTCACGCCTCCAACGTCGTAAATACACCTTCATGGTCAAAACCTTTTTGCCGTCGAAATCTCCATTCTTCGCGAGATCACAAATGCCCCACCAAAAACTTCACAAGGAGCCTTGTTATGGTAAGCGTCCTTTCGTTGTTGTTTACTTTGAATTTGATGTGGTGTTGTTTGTTTTGTAGGAAAAATGGAAAGGCGATATCAATGGAGAAGGAGAGATGAGGGAGAAACGAAATGGAAAGGGAGAAGACGATGGCGGAAAGAAAAGAAAGAGAAGAGAGAAAGAGGAATGACGGTGGAAGATAGGATTGGGGTGGGATCTAGGGTTTTCTGAGTTTTTTTTGTATTTTTTTATATTATGTTCTGTACGCATGTACACATAGCATTTACCATGCACCGCACGATCACGGTCGTCTGATCTATCCCTGATCTGATCACATGCCCCACATCTGCGCAACCCCCGCCATAAGCCTGCATCCTGCGATACACCCAATCATCCGCCCCTCTAAACCCTTAATTAACCCTTTAATCCGCGTTAATTAACTCAATCATCACCTTTTTTGTTAATTAATTAATTAACCTAATTGATCTCTTTCAATTAGCCACCTATTTATTTAATTAAAATGAATTAAGAAACCTCTTTTAATTAGCTTGTTTTTTTAACTAATAACCTTTTAATTAATCAATCGTTTATCCAGTTAATAGCTCTTTTATTAATAATTTATTTATAATCGTCAACCTTTTTATTTTTTAATTAATTAACATTTTTAAATCAGCCCCTTTTCTTAAAACAAATTAATAACTTTTTATTTAAATTAACCCCTTTTTTCCAACCAACTAATCATTTTTAATCATCGCTCTTTTCTTTATATATTATTAAAAATAAATAAAAAACATTTTTATAATTTATTTAATTAGTGCTATTTATTAATAGTGACAAACTATTTTATTTTAATAAAGATTTGTTAACTTTGATCTTTAATAATATTAACCAAAAAAAACTCATTTCATAATAATCTATTTAATTTATTTTATTAATAATAATAACCTTTTATTTAAATTAACTGTTATTTAATAATAATAATAATAACTAAAATGTTTTTTATTAAAAAACTAATCAACTTATAATTTAAATTCATGATTAAAATTTAATATAACATTTTCTTACAAACTAAGTCACCCTTTAATATAATTTCTCATTAAGTTAATCTCGCCTAAAATTAATCAACTCCTCATAACTCAATCAATCGTGCACGCTTGTGCTTACGTTCCAAGTCATCTATTCATATACCCCACTCATTTTCACTCACTTAGCGCTTTCATGCGTCTGTGTATGCTCTTATTTATCTGCCTTTACTTTACCGCTATTTATCTTTATCCGCAATTTATCTTATCGCATTGCATAACGTCCAAAGGAAGAATCTGCGCATAACTTAAACAATTGTGCGTATGCATCTCATTTGCATCGTACTCCCCATTGATCCTTGATCCCATTCAAGTCGATCTTCTAAGTTTAGATCCTACCCCATAAGGAGGACCTTTTATCTTTACAACTTAGACAAATAATTCAACAACTCAATTCAAACTATTCAAACACATTAGAGAATAAGATGTTAATCATCTCAAGTGAGATAAAAATTCTACCACATAACAATTCAATCAATATGTAGGGACTTTGCCTTAGGAAAGATAGAGGCGTACTTGTCGACAATCCGAGTATTTGAGCCCTTCTCTTAAGACGATGCAAAGACTATTTTCCTACGAAGTTGTGGTGGTTAAATCAAGTAATCTCCCTTAAAATGACAACTCATCTTTTCTCCTAAAATCAATCAATTAACTACCTTTATCCCGTAGGAACTTTGACCACAGTCAAAGATCTCCTCAAACCCTTTAGGGGGAACTACATATACTCTTATTCCATTCCCGTCAGGATATGTAGGCACAAGATGCGATATCTTGTCGAGTATACTTAGAAATAAACCCCTAGGTCTTTCATCCTTAAGCAGATAACACTTAGCAATAAACAACATAAAACAAGAGGTTCCTGTAGAGTACTAGAGAAACTTAGGATGCTAGCACCTTCCCTAAGTTTAACCAACCCCCGAACCTATAACTCTCTAGCTTTCACTTGCATTGCATTGTGGGTATTTCGATCTTTTTCCCTTCCTTTGGACAAATCAAAGTTAGGTTGCAAATGAATTAAGATTCAAGCTCATCAATAGCTTGGTATCCAAATTTCACCGCGACAGAAATTGCGACTTCACTGGGGAAAACTTCAGTGGGTTTTCCTAACTTGTTTATTATATTTGTTATATACTTGCTTATTTGCTTATCTGTTTATTTTATTGCTTTTTGGGATGATCCTTGAGTGGTGAGACAAAGTCCTACACTCGGACTTGAGTGAACTTAAGATAGGATGGTGATATATTCGATGAGGCTTATAGGGAGTCGAATCCCGACCAAGTTGACTCAAAAATCCCGCTCAATTGAGGCCCTTTCGAAACAGTACTGTTGAACGAGTAATCGTGAAAACATTCACTATTTTCGACTTTGGAGCCTATGATATTAAGGACCGTAGTTACCTTTAATCTCACTTTGGCCTTTATTAGGATGTAGTGCGGGACTATGAGGGAGTACTCCCGAAATAGTGCTACGTGATGCTACACTCAAAAGAAGTTCTCTTGAAAATATTATTAATCACCGAGTAATTGGGAAGTTGATAATATCCAAAAGATGGGCTAGTGATTTTGGGCACCTCTTTAGAACCTTGTTCTGCAGGCACAATCAACCTTTAGTCCACATCCTTTGGGAATGGGTATACCCTTTGGCTCCATGCTCGTTGCAAACCTAGGGTCTCCCTTGTTTGTCTCTATGTGCTTACCTGTGTTTATTGCATTCATAAAGCATCATATTGCATTGGTTTCACGGAATCTCGAGTTTATTTATAAATATTATAGAACCAATAGGGATTACAAAAGAAAATATTTGGAAATATTCTTTTAAGAGTCCTAACTTGGATGACCTAAGGAAGTTAGGGGGCACTTCTTGAAGAATCAAGAAAACTCAAAAGTACAAATACAAAAGGCTTCCATTATCATTGAAGATCAACAGAAGTTCAAAAGACTTTCATCAGTATTGAAGATCCAAGTAAACAAGGGCTTTCTTACTTCCTTACCAGCAAGAAGAAATTTGAGATGGAGGATTTATTTTCCTCTATCAGATTACCCTTAGAAGTTGATCATGGACAAGACTTATGTTCAAGAAAGTCCAGTTGGAAAAGCAAACCAACAAGTGCGATGAAGGACTTCCTTAGGACTTATTTAGCTTATATTTAGCTATTATGTCAGGACTCTTATAAGAATATTTATTTGTAATCGATATAAAAAATAATAAGTGAATCTTTTTCTTTAAAATTCTGTAACGTTCATAAATGCTTGAGTTCCATGAAACTTTTCATTTTTGCATCCTACATTTAGCATTTGCATATGCATATGTCTTTTCCCTTCTGTGGCTCATCCGGTCTTCTGTCTTTGTCTGTCAGCTGACATCTAGACCATTTGACCAAGCTTGAAGTATTATTGAAGGATAGCAAAGAGAGCGTAAGATATGGATCCCATGACTAGTTTCAGAGTGAGGACTAATCCGTTATTTGATCTTACCTCTGATGATAAGGTTTAACAAGTGGATGTTTCTACACAATCTCAGCCTGTGCAAGACAATCTAGTTGATCAAGTTGATGAAATATTTTCCCAGTTTCTATAGCATATACCGAATCTTCAGAATGTTCGTACTAAGATGAATATGGACGATCCTAGATTTCTAGCAATTGAGAAAGGATTTCGTGATCTCAAAGAACAATTGAAGATGATGAAAGAGGTTAATGTATCTGATCTTGATGCTCATGACCTGTGTTTAGTTCCAGGCGTAATTATTCCTCCAAAGTTCAAGATGCCTGTCTTTGAAGTATACAAGGGTGTTAGTTGTCCAAGATACCATCTGACAATGTTTTGTCGAAAGATGACTGCTTATGTTGACAACGAAAGGCTAATGATTCACTGCTTTCAAGAAAGTTTGAGTGGGGCATCCCTGGTGTGGTATATGAAGCTACAAAGGAACTGTATTCAGTCTTGGAGAAACTTAGCTGATGCTTTCGTGAAGCAATACAATTATAATTTGGATATGGCTCCAGAAAGTGATCAACTGACAAGAATGAGTAAGAATGACGATGAACCTTTCAGGGAATACGCGCAACGATGGAAAGAGTTGGCAGCCCAAGTTCATCCACCACTTCAAGAGAAAGAATTAAGCAAGATGTTTCTAAGAACATTACCAGACTCGTATTATGGTAGAATGGTAGGCGTTGTGCCATTAGATTTCTCCAAGATTGTGGAAGTCGGAGTAAACATTGAGAATGCACTCAAAAGTGGAAGAATTCAAGATAGCTTGAATATCCAAGCTAATGAAGAAATTTCAGTTGATGATTCCTAAAAGGAAGGAAGTGATGACGTTAATGCAATTTGGGATCCCTCTCAAATCCCACCAGATCCAGTTCTAGTACCTCATCCTCAACATCAGTATGCAGCGCCTGCTCAACGCAAACAACAATTACCTCATAAGCGAAAGGTGACATCTTCAGATCAGCATCAGAATCGACGAGTTCGAAGACAGTTTCAGAATCAGAGGATACCTCTAAGTATTTCGAAAGAAGAAACTCGCTGGTTTGATCTTATCCCAATGACTTACAGTCAGCTATGGTTTTATTTTGCTAGAAACTCGGTAATGACACCCAGAAAGACTAGAACCATGAAATCTCGCCCATTGTGGTTCAACTCGAACACCAGCAGTGAGTTTCATGATGGAGTGTTGGGGCATTCGATTGAAGAGTGCAAAGTTTTTCAAGAGAAAGTTCAAGAAATGATAGGTGATGAAGTGCTAACCTTCAGGGGAGAAAGCCCAATCGTGAATGGAACCCCGTTACGCTGATATAAGTGAAAACTCTAGAAAATAATGAGAAGGGCTCATCAGATGTTTACTTCGTTTGCTTATGTGTACTTACTTTTCATTTCTTTGATTAAAAGCATAATTGGCATGTAAGAACATGTTATTTTGAATAAGTAATGCAATAAATGTTTGTCTTGAAGAAATCCATTTGTTTCACTCGTAAAGTGTTTTTCACAATTTATAAAGCTATTTTACCCAATTTCTTCTCACTTTGATGAAGAATTGGAAGGAGGATGACGAATAAAAAACGCAAGGTCTCCTGTTGTATGCTTTTGAATAAAACCCTACTGATGATGTAAGGCATTGTTTCAGACCTCTTAAACACCAGATATATAAAGCAGTTAAGTCCTCTTTAACCCTTTTCAAAATTCATCTTTAACCTGAGGCAAGGCAATTTTCAATCAGCTTGATTGGACACTCAACTTTCAAAAATAGTGAATCTTCAAAATGGGTGGTTACAAATAAGCTTTTACCCTTATTTCCTTTGTTTTACAAATCGTAAACTAAGCCATGATACGACATCCAAAAGTCCTAATTGAAGTAAGGCCTATCTCGAAAGCATACTCGATGAGATGACATTTCCTGACTCCTGTGAGCTTTGCTCAAATTTTGTTGGCTTTATAAAAATAAATTCATATCTCAGCTAGTGATTTTGTCACACGTTGTCGTGATATCCTTTTTTCAAAACTTCAAGACAAACATGTATGTTGCATTAACAGTTTCAGAATTAACATTTCATGCATGTTGATTTTGCCTGATATCATAGAAAGTTACATATAAGCATCAACATTAAGTTCGTTCTGTTGGAATTTGAAGACTCTGTTGACCTGGGGCAAGTTATTTTCCAAGTGGTTTGTTCTAATGCAATTTTGACTTTCTAAAGAGTTGTTTTTGAAGACTCAGTCACATCACCGTCAATCAGGGCCAGTTACGTCGAGATTCGACGAATCTCTAAAGGAGTTTCAAGACATCAAAGCATTCCAAACGCTATGTTTCCTGTAAAATTCTCTTGAGAATGCTTCTTCTCATAAAGCTTGTATTCTAGGGCATTATTTTGTTCAAAATAGCAACTACCATGTGGTTCATCAATGCAAAACTGCTTTGTTCTTACAACATTTCTTCATTCATGTCCCTGGTAAATTTTATTTCCAGTGAATCTTTTCAATACAAGAAATATCCAGTTGGTAACCTGAGAATCTCCCAGTGATCTTCTAAACTTTACTTCCCCAATGAAGTGGATAATATTTTCCATCTGCAGTGAATCTTCTTAAAACTTCACATTCCTAGTGAAGTAGATGTTATTCTACTCTTCAATGGATCTCTATCAACGCCAGTCTTCTCCCAGCGAAGCGAATGTTTATTTCATCCCCATTGAGGTTCTGACTACAACATTTCAACAATTATGCTAACCCAGGTTTCCCATTGAAGTGGATATTTATTTTATCCCCTGCGAAACCTCAGTTCAGGAATCTTCTCCCATAGGAATCTCTCCGGCGAAAGGGATATTTATTTTACCCATGGATTTCTCCATTTATGAGTTTGATCCATCCTTGGTAGATCTTTATTCTCATCTTCAACAAGATAGATATGATTCGTCCTGGAAAATGCTTCAAGTAAGACCAAGATGTTACATCCCCAAGTGGGGTGTTCTCTATTCCCCAAAAGAGTTTTGAAGCCCTGAAGCAGGACTGTAATCCCATATTTGGTTCTCCACCTACCTCCAGTGATGCTCCTATATTCGAAGATTGGTCAGATGTTCGCTTTGAGATGTTTATTTCATCTCCGTTTACCTTTGTTCATTTGTTTTGTCAGCATAAACATGTGCATAACATATAGATAGTTAGCATGGCATGTGCATCTTGCATCTTTGTGTTTGTTTGTTTTGTCACTTCGGCCGTGTTTATCCCCGAGTGACTGGGTGCGTCTTCTCCTTCCAATTAGAGTTGTTAGCTTTAGGCAGAAAGAGCATAATATTTCTATTTCCCCATGAAGTTTAATCCTCATGAAAGACGATTATTTTAGTTGTACATTCCCAATTGAGTTCATGCCTCAATGGTTGAGTCTTGCTTGACAGTTTCTCTTTAGTTATTTCCTGAATTGAACTTTGGTCCCTGACAATCACATTTGTGGATATGTCCAACTTTTGAACATAGAGCGTGCATTTATTTTGCACTTTTCTCCCCAGGAGGAATTTATGAAGATAACTATTGAAGACGGATATTTCTCCAACAGTATTATCAGATTTTCTCAACAAATTATATCTGAATTGCAAGTATTCTCTTTATTTGAGCAACTCGTTTTGACCAGGATTCCCTTTAAAACGACAAATGACAGTCTCTTCAGGACAGCTTGCCCATCCCTAGTGGGTTTATTAAGGTTATCAATTCATTAGACGACATTGCTCTAGAAATCCGTCAGAGAAGTTTGTCAAACTGAATCTTTAATAAGGATTAACCAGATGAAGGAGTAACAAGATCAACATTTAGCAACTCTATAGTGTATGCAAATTTTCTGTTGTAAGTTGTAATTGTAAAAGCCTTAAGATTTCTTACACATTAAATATATTAGAAATATTAAGAGTGTTAGGTCTTTGTTATGGTGATTTCCCGTACCTCTGATATTAGTATCAAGTACACCTTGTTCTCTATTATGCTAAACTTATTTAGCAATTTAGATTAAGTCTCTTGCCAAGATGCTTGAGCCATGTAAGTTTTAAGCTAGGTGCTTGAGCAATGAAAGTCTTAATCAAGTGGATTGATTGAGCAGAAGTTTTGAATCATGGGATTAAAGCAACGAAGTCTCTCACCAAGATGTTTGAGTAATGTAAGTCTCGTGATATATACTTGAGCAATGAAAGTCATAATCAAGTGGATTTATTGAGCAAAAGTCTTATATCATTGGGATTCAAGCAAGGAAGTCTCCCGCCAAGATGCTTTATCCATGTATGTCTCATGCTATGTGCTTGAGCAATGAAAGTCTTAATCAAGTATATTGATTGAGCACGATGGCTCGGTTTGTGGAACTTGGAGGAAAAGTATTGAACCTGAGGGGTTTGAGCAAGAAGGCTCCTTTCATGGAATCTGGAGTAAAAGTATTGAGCCAGTGTGGCTTGAGGATGGCTCAGTTTGTGGATCTTGGAGTAGAAGTCTTGAACTTGGGGGGTTTGAGCAGGAAGACTAATTTCATAGAACCTAGAGCAGAAGTCTTTGGATGCTTCTGGGCAAGGAAGTCTTAAGTCTGTAGGACTTGAGCAAGAAGTCTTAGACCTAAGGTCTGAGCAATAGACTTATGCAAAATGCATAAGCGATTGTAATCATGATTTGGTTATAGTGAAAGTCTCTTGTGAAGCAAGGGGACTGGACTACTCTCAGTTGGAAGGAACCAATATAAATCTTTGTGTCTTCTACTATTATTTATTTGCTTCTGTTAACATCCGCTGCTAAGTATAATCAAAATCTGAATACCAGTTTAGATTCTGAATTCTAATCAGACGCAAATTAAGAAAACGAAAAACACAATTCAACCACATTTCTTATGTACTTTTGTCACCTTCATAAAGGTTGTCAATAGTTAACCATTGAGCATGATGAGAAAACAGTCCACCAGTGGAAAGAGACCGCAATCCTCAACTATCGTCTTTACCTCTAGTGGAATATCAACATTAGAGACCTTCTTTAGCTTCAATCCATGGGTGGGCACCTTAAGCGGCATATGGTCTTGTAAAAAATAAAATAAAAAACATCAATTAATTTCAAAGTATTAATGATAAGTAAAGTTACATCATTGGCCGCAACCGCAACAATCATAATCGCAACAAAGGGCGTTGAGAGCATGGTGGTAGGGGTGAGCAAAGGACGGGTCGGGAAGGGTTATGACTAACCCTAACCCTATCCTAAATTTTGAATGAGCTATTTTAATGACTCTAACCCGTACCTAAACCCGAAAAAAAACCCGATAATATATTAGTTAGTTTAGACCGGGTTAATGTAAGACGATATCGGGTTGACCCGAAATATATGAAAAAAAATTTAGTGACTTAAAAAACTTATTATAGTATTTTAAAAAAAATCATTTAAATGAGAAATAAGAATAAAATAATTAGCATAAATGAAAAACAATAAAGACATCTAAAGTCAAAATTTTAAAATAAAAAACATGATGTAATTTTATATATATTATGACCCTTTTATTTTCACTAAAACATAGTAAGATGTAAAATAAAAAACATGATGTAAGAGAACTAGAGAAGTGTGAAAGTTGGGAAGTGAGAAGATGTGTACTTAGTACTTACTGTCACACCCTAATTTTTGATCATAAGATCCCGTCTCCCTGTCTTTCTTGTTTGTTTCATTTTACTTTTATATATATGTTTATTTCGACTAACCAATTTGCGTAAGTGCGGTATTGTCAAGTATAGATCCTTACAGTCCAATACTTCAAGAGTTTCAAGTCGTTTTGGTCACTGGTATCAAGCATAGATATTTGAGGTCTGTTCACGTGGTGTGGCATCGCTTGGCAAGTTTAGATAAAGGTCACGAATGAAGTCTGGGTGATATAGCGTCAATACAAGAGTGGCTGGTGTTGCACCCCAAAATTTGCTCAACCTTCTTCTCTTGGTTTATGTTTCAATTGCATTAGCATTTGCATATAGAGTCATGTACATAGTCTAATCATCTGCGTAGCATAGTGTTGCACCCTAAAATTTGCTCAACCTATTTCACTTGGTTTATGTTTCAATTGCATTAGCATTTGCATATAGAGTCATGTACATAGTCTAATCATTTGCATAACATAGCATAACAAATCATCCAACAAGGGACCAAGCACTATTCTCATCTCTATGAGCCTATCAAGAGGTTATTATTCAAATTCAAGCATATCCAAGTCATCAGAAAGAAATTGAAACCCAAAGAGGTCATTGGATCAAGCAGTGAATCTATCTCCTATCTGAGGATATCTGAAGATCATCAAAGAAGTTGTGAGCTGTGAATTGAGCATGGAGGGTATACGGACATCATGGAATACTTAGAGAGTCATTTTGCAAGGGAGACAATTCATTGATGTGATCACAAGAATTGCAGTTGAAGACAGTCAACTAGGGTTTCATTTGGGTCAACCCTGGGTCAACCCTAGGTCAAATGATTGATTGAAAGGCATTAAGGTCTATTTGAGAGATGTGGGGTTCATCATTTGACATGTAGAGAAGGATGTGGTGTTGTTCCAAGAAGAAATCAAGAGAAATCAAGGAGAAGAGGAGTTTCTAAATTAGGGTTTCTGTGTAAAATGCCTTGATTTAGGTCAAAATTCCAAGCAAGATAAGTCAAAATTCAAGCTTCAAATGGATCCTTGGCCAACATGAAACTTGTAGGATATCTCAAGACCTTTAATTTGAATGGTGGAAGACATCAAGGAGATTTATAGAACTCAAGTTATGGTCCTTGCAAGTTACAGGTCATCTGAGGTATCTGAAATTTTGTCTGTGAAAGTTACTTGTCTTCCAAGCAAATTTTACCCCTCAAGGAGATTTCAAATGAATTTCTGGTAAACGTAAGAGTTGTTCCTCATTGTCTTAGCTTTCTATAAAGGTATGGTATGCCTTCATATGATTTGTGGAACTCTACTTATGGTCTTGGCAAGCAAAGGGTATTTTGGTCATTTGAGAATTACAGGTCATTTCAAGCCTATGCCCAAAACTCATACAAGGAAGCTTCAAATGAAAAACTTCACAACATCAAACTTGCTCCAAATGACATTTTGAGTCTAGAAAAGTGATCATGAAAGATTGGAAAGGCTCATAGCTCAAGGTTTCAAATTTGGTGAATTTAATGAATAAAAAGTGACCTAAAATTGAGATTTTTCATAACTTGGCCAAATGGGATGAAATTATAGGTCATTTTGATTGGAAAAAATGTTTTAAGAACATTGGCAAAAGGGTATTTTTGAGTTTGGTTCAAAATTTGGAAGTTATGCTTGGTTACTTATGTATGAAGTAACATAATCAAAATCCAAGGGAATTGTGCACAAGAAGTTTCTACAAAGTTCTAGAGCTTTATAATTTCATCTATATATTGAATTGAGAGGTTTCATTCAAGGGTTGGTGATTCATTTTGTTCATAACACATAGTTTCATCTCATTCTTCCATTTTGCAAAACCATTTCAAACTCTATCAAATCTTCACCAATTTCCAAAATTCTTGATCCTATCATCATCTACATCATTCATAGATCCAATTTCCATCAAAGATTTGTTTGAATTGAAGAGGAATCGTGTGCTACCAAGTGCATCATCCAAAGTGCAAGAAGAAGTGATTACAAGAATCCAAGAGGTTTGAACAAGATCTATTGCATACAGAACCAAGAAGCAAGCTTATTGATCAATTTCCAAGCATTGCAAGCATTGGATCCAAGGATTTCTACCTCTGTTTTCATCTTTGAACCAGGTTGGTGATCCTATCGAATTAGCATGAATTAGTTAGAATAGTGTAGAATATTTAGGTTAGAATGGTTAGGATTGGTTAGATGATCATTCCTGTTGAGTTTGAAGACAATTCATGGAGATTGCCATTGGTGCACCAAATCTGTTAGGGCTTAGAACTCCTAGGTTAGGGCTTGATAATATGGGTTAGATAGCTTAAATTGATCAGCATGGTGTGTAGATTGTGTTAGGGTAAAAGTTAGCAAGAATTGGCATGGTTGATAGCAGTGGAAAATGGTGGAGTCAATACTTTCTACCTATCGGGTTTGAATTTTGATTGAGTTTTAGAGGAAGATGTTATCATGGCTGTGTAGAGGGGAAGAAGTAGAGCAATTTTGATCTTTACAGATTGGAATTTCATGAAGGGAAGAGGTCGTATGAGGAGGTGTAAGCTTGATCCATGAAGATGCATGCAGGGTTATCCATGGCTGAAACCCTAATTATTTGGAGAAGAAATGTGAGGACCGTTGGATGAGGTCTCCTTGGTTGACTGAAGCTTTGATCGCGTGGCCAGGATTCAAAGATGAATTGGGAGGGAACTCTGGGTGCCAAACGCACCGTTTCATTAATTCCTTCTGATGGGCTCAAGTAACCGTTGCTAATCCCACCCCCCAAACACCAGGCCCAACCAATTATAACTAATCTTTTTACTTTATGCACCGTTTTCCTCTTTTATTTTTCTTGGTTTTTTTTCTGATCAACTGGGCCCAGACGCGCTTTGCTATGCGCGCCCCCCAGTCTGGGCCTGTTGCACCCTAAAATTTGACCAACCGGGTCCCGTATCTGGCTCGATGTTTCGATGCATGACCATATTCGCATCCGCATATCGCATACAGTGCATTTTTCATTTGTTTTGATTTTATCGGGATCACAGCCCTCGTCTTGCGTCTCAGGTGTTTTTAATCGGTTTAGATAGGTAGAATCGTATTTTTGGAGGTCGTGCTCTTCCCGGTGTTTCCAGCTTGCGCTGTTGTTTTTAGAGGTATTTCGGTGTCTGTTGATTTTTACCGGCTATTTTGGTGCGCTCTCGCAGTGTTATTTGTCGTTCGGTGCTATTTTTGTTCCTTCGAGAATTATTGTGAATTTTCTGGATTTTATTAGATATTATAGGGTTTTAATAGATTTCTTTTAATCATTTTCTTAATAGATATAGATTTTTTTCTTTTATTAATAATAGATTCTCTTTTTAATAAAAAATAATATAGGTTTATTAGAATTTTTAGATTAGTGGGATTATTTGAGTATTTTAAATAGAGAATTATTAGCGTTTTTAGCTTAATTTTTAGATTAGAGAATTATTAGAATTGTTAGTTTAGTTTAGAAATTAATTGGAATTATTAGGTCTTAATCATTTGGTTTAGCTGTTAATTAGGATTTATTAGATTAATTAGGTTTTAAGTAGATCAATTTTTAGTCTTTAATCCATGGTAATTAGCCCTTTTCAATTCAGTTTTTTGTGGTTTTGTTAATCCATTTCGTTGGGCCAAGTCAGTCTTGGAGGCCCAGAGTTTTTTTTTTGTCCATTTTCAGGTCCAGAAATCATTGCCAGCAGGTCCTATTTAAGTCATCCACGTGTTACATGCAGGAGACCCCACCCGTAGTTAATTCAAGCCTGACACGCGCCCCACTAACGACCTCTCTCTGCCACGCCCCTCACCACGTGGCGCGCATGCACACAACCCCTCCACTACCCCTGCCACTTGTCCATCAACCAACCCTCACCGGTTGCATGGCCGGCGGCCATGCAACCCCCGCCTCCAACCGTCTCCGATGACCCCAACAACCTCCGCCCGCCACACCAACCACCGGAAAACCCTAAAACACCCAAAAAAACGCCAGAAATTCATCGTTCTCCTCTAATCTTCATCATCTCATTCCCAGATTCCTTCTCCTACCTCCGATCCAACCTTCTAACCACCTTCCTCCAGAAATTTTCTCCGATCAACATCATCCAAGATCAGCATCCGTTCTTGAAGATCCTCCACCGTTCTAGATGTTTTTGCCAGTTTTCGTAAGAATCTTGTAGGTGTTCTTCGCTTGTTCTTCATTAAGTTCCCAGGATCCATCATCAAGTTCATCGCATTTTCCAGAAGTTCTTGAAGAACATTCAACTTTGTTAATCTGCATGCATCAGAAATTTCATGGATCTTCATCAAGGAGAGTAGCGACCCTATCTTCGAATGTCAGCGTCAACAACAATATTCAACGAAACACGCATCAGCTTCCAAACCTCCATCAAGTTCTTCAGCGAATCTCCAGAAGCGCAAGAAACTTCCACGATCTTCTTCAGAGTTCGTCATTCTTTCAAGAACGTCACCGGTTCTTCTTCAACAAACGCAGAATCTTCATCAACAAACGCAGAATCTTCAAAGACGCTCGAACCTCGTCATCCATCCGGTAATATCAAGATCTCCGCCAATATTTTCAAGTATCGTCATTATCTGTCCTTCTTCAAGCATTTTCCTTTTGAAATATTCACTAAGCCTCAGTAGATCTTCTTGATTCGTGGAGATTGGCGGTGTTTGTTGTTATTCTGTTGGAATTGAGGATTCAGAGTAGAATGAAGGAAGTTGATAAGACCTAAGGTTTATGATGCAAAAGGAGATTGGGAGATTGGAAAAACGAAATGATGATTGAATCTGAAGAGAGGAAGGATCTGGGAGATTGAACGAGAGAGAGAGGATTTAGAGAAAGAGTTCAGGGAACGGCGCATGAACAGTAACACGAAGGGGGAAAACTAGGTTTTTTTTTCTGAAGTGGGAATGAGGAAGGAGGAAAGGCCATGGTTGACTGGGCCGAGAGGCCCATTGGTTTTTTTTGGGGGTCGTTATTGCACCCTCCGTTTTTTTATTATTCACCCCCGTTTCCGTTTTTTGGCTGATGGGCTTGGGCCCAACGAGATTTCTGATTCCACCCTCCGTTTCAGCATCATACCCCCCTCCCCAGTTTTTTTTCTGTTTGTTATTTTTTTTTCTGAGCTGGGCCCGATGTGTTTTGCTGCTGGTAAACCCCCTGTAATAACTGTGCACCCCCTCCCTTTATATTTTCTTTTATATTTTTTCTATATAGTTTCATGAGAAAAATACTTGAAAAGAAATATAGAAAAATACTTGAAAAGAAATATAGAAAAATACTTGAAAAGAAATATAGAAAAATACTTGAAAAAAGAATATTAAAAAAGAAAAAGAATATTAAAAAAAGAAAAAAAGATAGTGAAAAAAATATAGAAAAAAGAGGAAAAATATTTTGAAAAAAGAAAAGGGAAAAGAAATATTGAGAAAAAATATTAAGGTAGATTTAATATTTTTTAGAGTATATTTTCTTCATGGAGTTTCATTTTTAGAGGTAGTTTTCTTGAAGTCCACTTATTAGGGGACTATTTTCCATTTGATTTTTCAGGATAGGATAAGATAGTATTTCCTAGGGGTTTATTTTCAGTATTCAATCATTGTAATCATTTTTCAGAATGTTAATAAAACGAGATTTGAGCTGTGGTCCCAAAGTAGCCGAACTACAGCTGCTCTGATTTCTCGTACCAGACGAGAATATGTAGGCATAGGATGCGATATCCTAGCGAGCACACTAACAACTAACCTTTTGTTCTCTCGCTGCTGTGCGATCGAGACTTTCCCGCTGACGACTGATGTTACCCTTCTCTCTTGCCCGAGTGCATTTGAGACCAGACCGTAGTTTTTCCCATAGGTTCCCGTACCTGTAAAACCAGTTTGATTTCTCACTGCTGTGTGAGAACACCTTGTTTAGCCGTAGTTAGCCTGAACTACGTAAGCTCTGATCTTCCATGCAGTGTGGAAGTACGTAGGCACAAGACGCGAGGTCTTGGCGAGCCAATTTTTTTTCCCGTAGTCCCGAACTACGTTGACTCTGACTTTCTCTCTTGAGAATACATAGGCATAGAGTGCGACGCTCTACCGAGTCAATTCCCTTCCGTTTAGATTTAGCAGCCGTAGATAGATTGTTTTTGCATCCTTTAGACAACCCAAGCAAGCGTGGATCCCGTCGAGTACGACGGACGTGAGGGGTGCTAATACCTTCCCCTTGCGTAACCGACTCCCGAATCCAGGTTTTGGTTGCGATGACCATACCTTTTCCCGTTTTTTGCGAGGTTTACTTCGAGCGTTTCCTTTCCCTCCGTTGGGATAAATAACGCACGGTGGCGACTCTTCTGTCAGCCGGCGCCGATTTTCGCAGTAGCGACAGCTGGCGACTCTGCTGGGGACTGCGATAGTTCCCTGTTCGAGTCTCGCCTTAGGTTTTTTCCTGGCTGTTTGGGGTCATCCCCAGCAGCTGGCGACTCTGCTGGGGACCCAACGTCCCCTGGCTGCTAAGGACTGCGATAGTCCCTATGCATGTGGGATCCAATGTCCCTTAAGAGAGAGTCAATCCTAGCGCGTGTTTGTTGTCTATTGGTGTTTATTGATATTATCTGTTGCTATTGTGCTATTAGGGTGTGACGGGTGTTCTATGATTGAGAGATAAGCCGGACCTGGGCTTGAGTGCACCTTAGACTTAGAGTAGAAATTAGTGGGCGCGCACATGATTTGCATGTCCTAGTGTCCCGCGAAATCTACACTCAGACAAGGTTCTTCTGGTTGGCCTCTTGTCCCACCCTTTGGGTGGTTCGGGTTGCTGGTTAGTTGGATTGTAGACTCTGGGAACCGATCATTTGGAAGTTAGCTAAGTGAGGCCTCTTCAAGACTTGATGATGCCACTCCTTCTGGGAATCGTATCGTCAGTCTTGAAAGTCTGTGACGCTGACGACCGCATAGGATGCCGTACCTTGACAGATATAGGTCCATACCTGTGAGAGGGGGGTTTTTTTTTGCAGGAAATTTGACTTCCAACCTACCCGTTATTTTGGTCTTCTCTTCAGAGCGAACGTACTCCGTCAGCAGTGCAGCAGTATTCAGATTTGTGTGGGGGGCTGTGGTCCCGTTGTTTGCTGCATCTTGCATATCATGTGCATAACAGTGTTGCATCATATTGCATATCATCCTCCAGTTAGCCAGAGTTCTGATCCAGGCTTTGTTTCCTGAAGGTGATTACTCGGAGTTTAGACTGAGCAGCTGTTGATTGTCAGAAGACCGACCTAGGGGTTTAGTAGATTTGAGCAGAATCAAGCATTGAAGTCAGCTGAAGACTATTGGTAGCTATGTCTGAAGGCAATTTCCAGTCTCCTAACACCTTGGCAGGGTTCACTATGACGTCCAACCCTCTGTATGATTCTATGGAAGACTTCCCGCAAGCGAACAACGTTACTGCAGACCAAGTTGTACAGCCTTCTGTTGAGGCCCGAGGTCGACATGAGCAGTTTGTTGCCCAAAATGAACGTCCTCCTCCTGTTAACAATCAAGGTGTTGCTTTCCCTGTGATGAATTACCGAAGAGATATTCCAATGGCCAGGATGGTAGATCCAAGAGCTCTTGAGAGGGAGAGAAGACTCCGAGTGTTGGAAGAGAAAGTTGAAGCTTTGAAAGTCAAAGATGCTGTTAACCTGGATGCTGCAGGCATGTGTTTGCTTCCTGACCTGGTGTTGCCTTATAAGTTCAAAGTGCCGAAATTTGAGAAGTACACGGGAGATAGCTGTCCGAAGCAACATTTGATGATGTTCTGTCGAAGAATGACTTCGTTTGTGCGAGATGACAAATTGATGATTTACTGTTTTCAGGACAGTTTGACTGGGGCATCTCTACGTTGGTATATGCAGTTAGAGAAGGATCAGGTTCGATCATGGGTGGATTTAGCCAGAGCTTTCCTGAAGCGGTATGATTACAATATGGACATAGCTCCCTTTCTCATGGAGTTGCAATCTTTGTCTATAGGGATCAATGAACCTTTCAAAGAGTATGCTCGGAGATGGAGAGATTTTGCTTCCAGAGTGGAACCACCGATCCCTGACCAAGAGTTAGCAGGCATGTTCGTAGACTCATTACAAAGCCCGTACTTTGAGAGATTGCTTGGAGTTTCACTGAACTTCTCCGAATTAGTGGGAGTTGGAGAACGTATTGAGAACGCTATAAAGATTGGAAAAATCCAGATTGACTCAAGCGGTCAGGCTAGTGAAACTGAATCCCCTTGTGACTATCAGAATGAAGAAGGAGTTGTGATCAATGCAGTCATGCCAAAGGTTGAATATCCTCGAAGCGAATCAGTGAATTTTGTTGGTTCTTCATCTTATCAGAGATCAGTACCTCCCGTGGCTTGTTATACTGGACAGACAGCGGTGCCTGGGGCACCATATCAGGAATCTTATGTCGCTTCCATTGCAAATCAGCGAACTCATGGCCGAGGTTATCAGAATCAGCGTCAGAATCAGAATTGACCTCGCAACAACTTGGAACGGAGGAAAACTCCTTCTCATCCAGTTCCTGTGCCGTACAGTCAGCTTCTACCATCTTTGATCCAGAGTTCTTTGGTGGAACCTAAAGTTCTTAAGCCAGTTCCAAAACCTTACCCTCCTGGGTACAGTCCCCACGTTCAGTGTGGTTATCATGGTGGCTCTCCAGGGCATTCAACAGAAGATTGTAAAGCATTTCAGGCGAAGGTACAGCAGTTGATCGACCAAGATCGCATTTCCTTTCGAGAAGGATTTCTGTTTGTTCATACCAACCGCTCAGCTGTCTAAGCTCGTAGATTCGGAAAGGATTCCCCAGCAAAAGCCAGTGGTCCAGACAGGCGGGCGCCTCAGCATTGGCAGTCCTCAGACTTTATATCATAAGCATTTGTAGTTTCTTTTCTGCTAGCTATTACCTGCTTTTAAACATTGTATGTTTCGAATGGTAATAATAATAAGGTGACTATGCATTTTTCTGAATTAATCATGTCGCTGTCGCTCATTTACTGCATTGCACTGACACTTGCATTTTTATTCACTCCACTTTATCACTGTGACTAGCAAAGAGTGGAGGGAGGATGACAAAACTAAACTCATAACCGATGATCGTATGCCTTCAAATAAGACCTTACCGATGACGTACAAGGCATTGTTTCAAATACCCCAAACACTGGAGATATAAGGAGTTAGTCCCTTGTTAACCACTTCGAGCCAGGAAGTAGAAGTTTTTTCGGACTGTTAAACCCTCACATCTTAACCCGGGGCAGGGTAGTTGTCAGTTAGCTTGACCGAGCATTCAAGTCTTACAGAGGAGTGTTGTCTTTCGAGGACCAATATCAGTTTATGCCTTTCAAGAGGTTAAAACTCACTAATCAGGAGTGAGACAGTTACAATCCTTTCGGAGCAATCGAGACAACCAGTGTCACACGACTTTGTTCCAAAAGAAAGAAGAAAGAAAGCCCGCTAAGTAAAAAGAAAGAAAAAGCTGGAAGGCTAATACTTAGGCAAAAATCAGGGCATCCCGCTGGACTTTAAAAGAAAACGGAAAAACGAAAAGAGCTCAAAAGGAGTCAGTCCAGGCAAAAATTAGGGAATCAAAAGAATGAAAAAGAAGGGATATCAATAGAAATTTTTTCCCCAGCGAGTCACAAAGTCGTGTACACAGACACCGAAAGCGAAGAACGAGTAGCTATCACTCCGGAAAAACCCTGTGAGTTCCTTAATTGTGGTTCTTACCATTCAACATACCTCTCGAAGAGGCGAGCGCTTGTGCCAGGTTAACTGAATCTTAGGATCGGAGATCATCACGTAGAAGGGGTGGGTACAAATCAAAATTTGAGCCAAATATCCTTTGTTTCACGAACCGTGAACCCGACCACGATACAACCCTTAAAAGACCTAATTGAGGTAGGGTTTATTCTGAAAGCGCATTACGATAAGGTTGAGTAACCTGACTCCTTCTTGACTTGCTAGTCACATCCTTGTTGTGTTTTTCACTGACCATGTAAGCACTACGTTTGAACTCTGGTTCATTCGTCACTCACAATCATGACATGTAAATGAGTGACAACTCAAATTTTTTCAAAATCTGCATAAACACTGCATTGAGATTACCATTCGTGAATAGACAATTTTACTTGCAGGTTAGTAGTTGGCATGAAAGAAATTCCAGCAGGGACTCGTCAAGCAGGACTGAGTAATTCAGCAGTCTGAACCAGGATGGTGTATGTTGTGAAGCCTTGTGAATCAGGGGCATCGACTTCCAGTGAGTTCGGAATCAGTTAGTCTGAGGACCAGTCCCGAAGCTTCAGTTGATCAGGGGCAGTAGGCTTGAGAAGCAGTTGATCAGAAGTGAGTCTTCTCGAGACCCAATCAGGGGCAATTATACAGAACGTGGAGATTTGAAAGCAGATACTTCAGGTGGATAATCAGATCGGGTTAAGTCGCTAGAACGCTCATTCAGGGGCAAGTCACCGCAGAGAATGTTGAAACCAGCTGGGTGATATGGGTTTAATGGAGATTGAATTCTGTTGTCGTACAGATACCGGGGCAAATATTCTCGAAGTCGTCTCGTAGCAAGCTGTTCAGAGCAAGTGCTCCCAAGAGTTGGATTGGGGCAAGTTGAATCGTACTGGGGCAAGTCATTCAGGCCAGTCTGTTTATCCCCAGCCAGAGTGGAGTATCAGGGAATCGTGTCAATACCCTTATCAAAAACCTGAACCTCCTAAATAAGAAAGGCCTTGCTGTCATTGGATCATTGACCTGCAGTTTAAACCTGTTACGTGTCAGTAACCAGTTATTTCCAAAGTCCAGTTCTCGCCTGGCAAACCGGTAACCAGTTCTCGTCTGGCCCACCCTTCTGTAAACATCAGTTCCCGTCTGATGTAGTTTATCGTAAGCATCAGTTCCCGTCTGGTGTAGTTTATTGTAACCAGTTCTCGCCTGGTCACTGTTTTCCTAACCTATGTGTTGTATCAGTTCTCGTCTGGTACATGTCGTTGCATAATCAATTCTCGTCCGATAACCTATTTTCCTATCAGTTCTCGTCTGGTAGTCTACCCTTGAATGCTAGTTCTCGTCTAGTATTTTCCATATCTTCCACTGTGTACATAATCCATGTTTATCCTAAACCAAAAGAAAACAAAAAACCTAAAAGTATCTGACACAGTAATTCCCAATGACCCGCATGTTGTCATGTTCCCCGATACGAAGCTCGACGGATACTAGTTCCCCGATTAATGTTTGAATTCCTTGTGGATGTTGTTAAATCAGAATTGCTACTCTTCAGCAGATGAAAGTTGCATATTATCCCCGGAAGAGTCGAGATTGTATTTTATCCCGTATCAGAGTAGGATCAGGAGTATCCCCAGCAGATTAAGATTGATATCCTTGATAGTAGGGGCATTTCCAGTAGTGTGCTGCGCGCAATCAACCCCAGTTTGGGTCAATCCCCGCAGAGCATAATCGGTTGCCAAAGGTTGGAAGAGAGCATCCTCAAGCAGGGTTGTTTTGTCTTTTTCCCCAAGCAGGGCTGCCTTTCCATTTCTCCAGCAGGACGGTTATCCCCAGCGGATTTGGTTCCCCTTTTCAAGCATTTATGTTGCTGAGATGATTCTGTGATATCAGGTTACCTTCAGTGGAGTTGACGTCTACCTTCGACATTTATTTTGCCAAGTGGTTTTCATACCTGGTGTTCTCTGGCAGCTCGAGCCTGCATTAGCATTTGCATATATCGTCAAATTTGCATCTATAAAAACGCATAGCATATTCATGCCGTATAGGGCATTGCAGTTTCAGAACGCATAATATTTCCATGTCATATAGGACATTGCATCATTCTCATACATACGCATGTCGAAACATGGACCAGGTTGGGTACCTCATTGGAATTCGAGTATGTTCCCCCGCAGAGTCGTTTGGTTCAGCTTCTCTTCTCCCCCAGCGGAGTGATTCTTCATATTTGGTTGTTACGTCAGCATTGAAAAAAAGAGATTGGCATATATCAGGTTTCTGAAGCTGCGGCCTGTTGACAGAATGGGTGTCGAGCAGTCGATTCAGAAGTTCCCCAGGAGAATTGTCCTCAAGTTCGCAGTGAACTGTGAGATGACAGGATTCGATCCCATAAGAGAGATGGGAATCAAGTCGTTTGCTTTTCGAAGCATTATTCCAATACTTGTGGTGTCGCACAAGTGATTGATGTTGAAAAGGAGAAGAAATTTTTATCAGATAATTGACCAGTTGTTGCCGTGACAACTAAACTTCAGTTCATTGGAGGCTATTCCTCAAGCAGCTTTGCAGTATATTCCCACGGTTGGCAAATTTCAGGGTTTCATTGGTATTCAACCGTCTTCTACCTTTGAATGTCTGAAGGCTGAGCGCTCTTCACCCATTCAGGTCCAAGCCGCTTGAATAGGGGCAGCTGTTGCACCCTAAAATTTGACCAACCGGGTCCCGTATCTGGCTCGATGTTTCGATGCATGACCGCATTTGCATCCGCATATCGCATACAGTGCATTTTTCATTTGTTTTGATTTTATCGGGATCACAGCCCTCGTCTTGCGTCTCAGGTGTTTTTAATCGGTTTAGATAGGTAGAATCGTATTTTTGGAGGTCGTGCTCTTCCCGGTGTTTCCAGCTCGCGCTGTTGTTTTTAGGGGTATTTCGGTGTCCGTTGATTTTTACCGGCTATTTTGGTGCGCTCTCGCAGTGTTATTTGTCGTTCAGTGCTATTTTTGTTCCTTCGGGAATTATTGTGAATTTTCTGGATTTTATTAGATATTATAGGGTCTTAATAGATTTCTTTTAATCATTTTCTTAATAGATATAGATTTTTTTCTTTTATTAATAATAGATTCTCTTTTTAATAAAAAATAATATAGGTTTATTAGAATTTTTAGATTAGTGGGATTATTAGAGTATTTTAAATAGAGAATTATTAGCGTTTTTAGCTTAATTTTTAGATTAGAGAATTATTAGAATTGTTAGTTTAGTTTAGAAATTAATTGGAATTATTAGGTCTTAATCATTTGGTTTAGCTGTTAATTAGGATTTATTAGATTAATTAGGTTTTAAGTAGATCAATTTTTAGTCTTTAATCCATGGTAATTAGCCCTTTTCAATTCAGTTTTTTGTGGTTTTGTTAATCCATTTCGTTGGGCCAAGTCAGTCTTGGAGGCCCAGAGTTTTTTTTTTTGGTCCATTTTCAGGTCCAGAAATCATTGCCAGCAGGTCCTATTTAAGTCATCCACGTGTTACATGCAGGAGACCCCACCCGTAGTTAATTCAAGCCTGACACGCGCCCCACTAACGACCTCTCTCTGCCACGCCCCTCACCACGTGGCGCGCATGCACACAACCCCTCCACTACCCCTGCCACTTGTCCATCAACCAACCCTCACCGGTTGCATGGCCGGCGGCCATGCAACCCCCGCCTCCAACCGTCTCCGATGACCCCAACAACCTCCGGCCGCCACACCAACCACCGAAAAACCCTAAAACACCCAAAAAAACGCCAGAAATTCATCGTTCTCCTCTAATCTTCATCATCTCATTCCCAGATTCCTTCTCCTACCTCCGATCCAACCTTCTAACCACCTTCCTCCAGAAATTTTCTCCGATCAACATCATCCAAGATCAGCATCCGTTCTTGAAGATCCTCCACCGTTCTAGATGTTTTTGCCAGTTTTCGTAAGAATCTTGTAGGTGTTCTTCGCTTGTTCTTCATTAAGTTCCCAGGATCCATCATCAAGTTCATCGCATTTTCCAGAAGTTCTTGAAGAACATTCAACTTCGTTAATCTGCATGCATCAGAAATTTCATGGATCTTCATCAAGGAGAGTAGCGACCCTATCTTCGAATGTCAGCGTCAACAACAATATTCAACGAAACATGCATCAGCTTCCAAACCTCCATCAAGTTCTTCAGCGAATCTCCAGAAGCGCAAGAAACTTCCACGATCTTCTTCAGAGTTCGTCATTCTTTCAAGAACGTCACCGGTTCTTCTTCAACAAACGCAGAATCTTCATCAACAAACGCAGAATCTTCAAAGACGCTCGAACCTCGTCATCCATCTGGTAATATCAAGATCTCCGCCAATATTTTCAAGTATCGTCATTATCTGTCCTTCTTCAAGCATTTTCCTTTTGAAATATTCACTAAGCCTCAGTAGATCTTCTTGATTCGTGGAGATTGGCGGTGTTTGTTGTTATTCTGTTGGAATTGAGGATTCAGAGTAGAATGAAGGAAGTTGATAAGACCTAAGGTTTATGATGCAAAAGGAGATTGGGAGATTGGAAAAACGAAATGATGATTGAATCTGAAGAGAGGAAGGATCTGAGAGATTGAACGAGAGAGAGAGAGGATTCAGAGAAAGAGTTCAGGGAATGGCGTATGAACAGTAACACGAAGGGGGAAAACTAGGGTTTTTTTTTTCTGAAGTGGGAATAAGGAAGGAGGAAAGGCCATGGTTGACTGGGCCGAGAGGCCCATTGGTTTTTTTTGGGGGTCGTTATTGCACCCTCCGTTTTTTTATTATTCACCCCCGTTTCCGTTTTTTGGCTGATGGGCTTGGGCCCAACGAGATTTCTGATTCCACCCTCCGTTTCAGCATCATACCCCCCTCCCCAGTTTTTTTTCTGTTTGTTATTTTTTTTTCTGAGCTGGGCCCAATGTGTTTTGCTGCTGGTAAACCCCCTGTAATAACTGTGCACCCCCTCCCTTTATATTTTCTTTTATATTTTTTCTATATAGTTTCATGAGAAAAATACTTGAAAAGAAATATAGAAAAATACTTGAAAAGAAATATAGAAAAATACTTGAAAAGAAATATAGAAAAATACTTGAAAAAAGAATATTAAAAAAGAAAAAGAATATTAAAAAAAGAAAAAAAGATAGTGAAAAAAATATAGAAAAAAGAGGAAAAATATTTTGAAAAAAGAAAAGGGAAAAGAAATATTGAGAAAAAATATTAAGGTAGATTTAATATTTTTTAGAGTATATTTTCTTCATGGAGTTTCATTTTTAGAGGTAGTTTTCTTGAAGTCCACTTGTTAGGGGACTATTTTCCATTTGATTTTTCAGGATAGGATAGGATAGTATTTCCTAGGGGTTTATTTTCAGTATTCAATCATTGTAATCATTTTTCAGAATGTTAATAAAACGAGATTTGAGCTGTGGTCCCGAAGTAGCCGAACTACAGCTGCTCTGATTTCTCGTACCAGACGAGAATATATAGGCATAGGATGTGATATCCTAGAGAGCACACTAACAACTAACCTTTTGTTCTCTCGCTGCTGTGCGATCGAGACTTTCCCGCTGACGACTGATGTTACCCTTCTCTCTTGCCCGAGTGCATTTGAGACCAGACCGTAGTTTTTCCCATAGGTTCAGGAAACCTGTAAAACCAGTTTGATTTCTCACTGCTGTGTGAGAACACCTTGTTTAGCCGTAGTTATCCTGAACTACGTAAGCTCTGATCTTCCATGCAGTGTGGAAGTACGTAGGCACAAGACGCGAGGTCTTGGGGAGCCAATTTTTTTTCCCGTAGTCCCGAACTACGTTGACTCTGACTTTCTCTCTTGAGAATACGTAGGCATAGAGTGCGACGCTCTATCGAGTCAATTCCCTTCCGTTTAGATTTAGCAGCCGTAGATAGATTGTTTTTGCATCCTTTAGACAACCCAAGCAAGCGTGGATCCCGTCGAGTACGACGGACGTGAGGGGTGCTAATACCTTCCCCTTGCGTAACCGACTCCCAAATCCAGGTTTTGGTTGCGATGACCATACCTTTTCCCGTTTTTTGCGAGGTTTACTTCGAGCGTTTCCTTTCCCTCCGTTGGGATAAATAACGCACGGTGGCGACTCTTCTGTCAGCCGGCGCCGATTTTCGCAGTAGCGACAGGGCCCATCATGCTTAATCAATTAGAATGAATGCTGACTGCACCCCCTAACCCAATTAATTCATTTTAATTTTACTTAATTCTTTTAATTCTTCAAAAATTCATAACAAATAGAAAATTGCATATTTGTTAATGGTTGTTTTTGCATCCTTTTCATATTTTTGTTAAGAAAATTATCATATAAAAAAATTAGCATTTCATTTTAGTTTTATATTTTTAGTATATTTTTCTTTTAAATAGGTTGTAAATAATGTTTAGTTTGATACATGATGTTGTTGATTTTAGTTTAATTAGATGCTTTTACATTTTGGATCCATTCTTTTAGGTTGATTAGCTTAGACCTTTAGCTTGTATATAAAATTTAATTCATGATTTTAGGACTTAATTTTAGATGTTTTGTTTAGGTGTGATTAGAAGAATCAAAACTAGGGTTTAGGAGATAACATAGGTGTAGTAAATCATTTCTTTCATGAGTTGTAGATTGAATCTTGGGGTATGGGACTATAGGGGTACTATGGGTAGATAATAGATCCTTTAGAAATTGCTAGGTTTCCCCTATTCTACTATTACTATTAGTGTACTGCTTGTATTTGCTTGACTGTGTGGTGTGCCCTCTCTAGGGTTATTATTTGACTGTGTGAGGTATTGGGCTTGCTTGGGACTTGGGGTTTGAGCTGAAGACTTTGATGATGAAGCCCATTGGAGATCAAAGAGATTGAAGATCAACTTCCAGAGTTGATGAGGAGCATCTTGCTGGCAGTTGTTGAAGGCTATAGGATTTAGGAGCTAGGCAGAGCTCTAGAGTAGAAAGCTTGATTCACAAACATGGAAGGTCTTGTCTGCCTCCATTATTTCTCTATGATTCAAAGTCTCTTTTAAATATCCACCTCCTTCCTTTGGAAGGATTAGTGAATGTATTTAAAAGATAGAACTTTTGAGAGAAAATTGTCTGTATAATGTTAACAGTTAATGAGCCACCCTTGGTAGGCAGTTGACTGTTTAACATCCATTTCATCTTGTTGACTGATATTCATCTTGGAGAGTGAGACTTGAAGAAAAGCCATTACAAATTGAAGACTGATGACAGAGACCTTGCTTGAGGGTTGTGAAGATAAAGATTGATGCATGCTTGGAGCTTGTAGCTGTTTGGAGATGACTTGAAGGCAGATGTTGATGAAGATTGCCTTTGCTGTTTATTTTTGCTGTTTATGATTCTTGGTGTATTGTTTGAATTCCCTTGACTGTATTGCTTGCTATTTAACCTGTTAGGTTGAAAGTGAATCCTGTTCACTTTTGCCTGTTGTTTTCTAGGTTCGAGGTTGAGTGGGACTCCCTTGCCTCGCTTGTATTGCTGCATCCATGCATTTTACTACTTTATTGTATATTGGCTATTGTTTCTGTTTCCGTTTATCCCTTAGGATCTCTGTTTCTCTCTGTGCAAGAGAGGAGCATGATAGACATTAGGTCTTAACCCATGCATGATAGCATTAGGTTAGTTTGATTCCCTTTGCAACTATAGGTTAGAGTTCTGTCTCCTCTTTCTCAAAACAAACAGGAAAAACACAATAAAAATTTCAAACACAATAAAAGACACTTCTTTCGTAAAAGAATGTGAACTCATCAAAACGTCATTTTTGTCCGCTTGGACTATTAATCAGAAAAACCCTTTTTTAGAAGGAATAAAAACAATCAAAACAGACTTGTGTCGTACGTGGCCCGAACTACGTTTGCTCTGATCTTTCATGCCGTATGAAAGTACGTAGGCATAGGATGCGATATCCTAGCGAGCAACCTTCCCCTCCCTTCCAGTAGGTAGGCGAACTACGTTGACTCTGATTTCTCGTTCTAGACGGGAATACGTAGGCATAAAGTGCGATACTTTGCCGAGTCATTTTATTTTCTTTTAACCCTTGACCTGTAGGATAGATAGAATAACACTCCATACCCGAAAACAAGCGTGGATCCCGTCGAGTACGACGGACGTGAGGGGTGCTAATACCTTCCCCTTGCGTAACCGACTCCTGAATCCAGGATTTGGTTGCGATGACCATTCCTTTCCCGTCTTTGCGGTAGGTTTACTCTAAGTGTTTCCTTTCCCTCCGTTGGGATAAATAACGCACGGTGGCGACTCTTCTGTTCAGCCGGCGCCGATTTTCGCAGTAGCGACAGGTGGGGACTCTGCTGGGGACTCCAACGGTTCCCTACGCGAGTCAATCCTAGCGCTTGTTTTCCCGTCGAGGATTTTGTATGGATTTATATTTCCGTCATTTACTTTCGGCATTATATTCTTGATATTATTGCTGTATTGGGGTGTGACGGGTGTTCTATGATTGAGAGATAAGCCGGACCTGGGCTTGAGTGCACCTAGAATTAGAGTAGAAAGTAGTGGGCGCGTGCCGGCTTTGCTTGCATTAGTGTCCCGCGAAATCTACACTCGGACGAGGTTCTTCTGGTTGACTTCTTTTTCTACCCTTTGGGTCGAAGGGGTTGTTGGTTAGCTGAATTGTCGACTCCGGGAACCGATCATTTGGAAGTTGGCTAAGTGAGGCCTCTTCAGGAATTGATGATGCCACTCCTTCTGGGAATCGTATCATCAACCCTGAAAGTCTGTGACGCCGACGACCGCATAGGATGCCATACCATTGTCAGTTACTAGGACACCTACCTATGAGAGGGTTTGGGGTTATGCAGGTAACTAGACCTTCAGATACCGGTTTATTTCTTGATTTGAGATCCTGGGTATTTATGGATAGTTTTGAGGTTTGTCAGAGACCAGTTGGAGATATGATATGGGGTCTGTCAGAGACCAGTCAGAGTTAGGATATGGGGTCTATCAGAGACCGGTGTTGGAGCTTTTGTATTGGGTCTGTCAGAGACCAGGGTTTGAGGAATTCTGGAGGGTCTATCTGAGACTTTTGATATGGTTCAGGCTTCTCAGCCACGACACTTGGTCCCTATTGCATGTTACTTGCATTGCATTGTTTACATAACCATTATCATTGCATCCCATTAACGTGTGTCTGTGCTGCAGGTGCATTTGCATATTCCCTGGTTCTAGTGCCCGGACTTCTGCTTATTGATCATGGCTGGTTTGAGGAAGACGGTTGCGTATAAGTTACCTACACCTGACATCACTCCCTTACTTGGTCTGATGTCCCTTGCTGATGAGGAGGTTAGGAGAAGTTTCAGGATGAGTCATGGAAGATTGCTGAGATTAGTCTGTAAGCCAACTGCTGTTGAACTGAATGGGCTGTACACCTTGATGCAATTCTATGACCCGGCGTTGAGATGTTTCACGTTTGCTGACTTCATTTTGGGGCCTACCATGGAGGAGTATGTAGAGTTTACTGAGCTACCAGTACAGAATAAGGTTACCTTTATCCACTCTGCCGCTGAGCCCAAGTTGGAGGACTTAGCTAAGGCCTTGCACATGAACGCTGCTGAACTATTAGTGACTTCTTGGCTTGGGGTTCCAGGTTTCTCCCTTGACTTTCTGGTTGGCAAAGCTCAAGAATACGCCAAGAACGGGTGTTGGATAGTCTTTAATGCTATCTTGGCTCTATGCATTTACGGAATAGTGCTGTTTCCCAATTTACCCAATTTTGTGGACTTGGACGCTTTCCATCTGTTTGCTGCTGGCAACCCGGTACCCACTTTGATTGGAGATCTCTATCATTCATTGCACTACAAAAATGAAAATAGAAGAGGAAAGACTGTTTACTGTTGTGCGCCGCTGTTGAATATGTGGTTTAAGAGCCATCTTCCCCTGAAGGGACCTTTTGTGGATAGTGCAACTACAGCTAGCTGGCCAGAGCGCCTGATGAGGCTATCTTCTGAAGACATTGAATGGTTTGACCGAGACTTGTTGGGGGTCTGAGCTTATTTTCAGTTGTTCTGGGTATCCTAATGTTCCGTTGATAGGAAGAAAAGGGTGTATCAATTATAACCCTTCTCTGTTTATTCGCCAGTTCGGATATGCGTTGAAGAACCCACCTCAGGAGGAAGAAGTACATGAATCTCTGTACTTCACCGGTGATTTGAATGGAGAGTTACTCGCCAAGCTTCAGCACGCATGGATGCGTATCAACAGAAGAGGGAAGCCACTGTTAGGGAAGAATGATTGTCAGGCTTATGCACCCTACAGAGTTTGGATCCAAGAGAGAGCAAGACGGTTGCTGATGCCATTTCCAGCTGCACCAATCCCTGTTCATATTCCTGTGGAAGAACCAACTACTGTTACTAGGGAGGCCTACGAGCGAGTTGTAAAAGAAAAAGAAGCCTTGATGAAGGTCAATGAAGGGTTAGAAAAAGAGCTGGCTCAGATACGTAGTGAGAAGAACAAGGCTGTGCACTCCTTCCAGCAGCAGACCGAGCTAGTAAACAGGCTGGGTGCTGAGTTGACTGAAGAGAAAAAGAAGCGCGAACGTCTGGGTCAAGAGTTCAAAAGCTCTCATGACATATTGGAGTCCAAAAAGAAAGCACTCGATGCCACTCACCGGGAAATCTCTTCTTGTAATAAGACCTGGAATGCTATGCTAACCAACAACAAAAAGAGGGAAGATAAGTTGAAGCAGCAAATTTCTGACCTCGAAGAGCAGCTGAAGGCTAGCATTAAGAAGTACGAAGAAGAGGTGATGACCAGATATAGTCTCCAGAATGCATTGAACAAGGCCATCGAAGGCAGGAACGAAGCTGTGTCTCAGAAGCGCAAACTAGAGGATCGCTTCGGAGAAGGGGCATGGGAAGAAACCGCTGGTGACGTGCGACGTGTTCTCAAGAGAAGAAACTAGCTTGTCGAGGGTCTGCTTACCCGACCAAGCCATCCAGAGACCAAGAAGTTAATAGAAGAGTATCGGGCTTATGGGAGTACTTGATCGTTTCACGTATTAACTTGTATGCTTTATTTGCATAGCACTGACCATCACCAGGATTGTTGGTTGAGGTCATGCCTTCTTATTGTACTCAGTGATATTATATTCTCGGCTTAATGGATTTCTCTACAATATATGAGGTGTTTTTTATGATTCGGCTCCGATCACCGTATTGTTGGCACTGTCACTGCACCGGCACATTCACACTAGAATCGGGGAATGATGTTCCCTAATGCACAGACACATATTGCATTGCATTCATATTCATATTGCATTACAGGTGATTATTGGATGGTATCTTATTTCTTGCACTGTACCAGGTCTTTTCAGGATTGAAGATCAGCGCCCGCACCGATACTCCACTCGCACCAACTGCCGAAGAATCATGGATCAAATGCAGAACGAGATGCAAGACATGCGTGAGAAGCTGGCGCTCTTCATGCAGACAATGGAGACCATTGCGAAAGGGCAGGAGAATTTGCAAGCTTTGGTGCAGCCTCTGTTGGTCAGAAATGCTGGGCACGGAAATGAGGATCATCAGTCTGTGCGAGTCGACACTATTCATGGGGATGGTACTCCCACACCAGTGGCTCCACCTGTAGTCAACATACCTGCTGTTAATGTCAACAACGGCGCTGCTGCCGGGAACGGTAACGTTGGAATGGGGAACGAGACTATCATTAACAATGTTGGGCTTGGAGATGCTAACCTGGGTGATAATATGGGAGGCAATGGCTTCGGTAATACTGGATTCGGCTTCAATGACCAGGGATTCAATAATACTGGGAAGTACGGTTTCAATACTCAAGGCTTCGGGCAGGACGGATATGGTGTGACTAATCAGGGTTACGGTGGATTCGGAAATGGAAATGGCACTGGGTTAATGGCTTTTGGACCTGCTGGGGTCGCTCCGGGGTACGGCAACAGGGGGTGAGGCCCGGTGATGAATCAGACCAGAGTTGGCCGTAACAACGGATACGATGGATATGGAACTGGGAATGGTAATTGGCAAGAAGACCAGCAAGAGGACGCTTTCTCCGGTGGAGGTTTCGAGGGGCCTATGGATGACTCCCAGAGGATCAGAATGCTAGAGGATCAGATGAGGGGGGTCGTAAATCAAAGCGCTGTTGGCTTAGACATGTCAACAATGGGTCTGGTGCCTGGCCTGAGGGTGCCAATCAAATTCAAAGCTCCCACATTTGACAAGTATAAGGGGGACACCTGTCCGAAGGTGCACGTGCGGTCATATTACAGAAGGATGTCGGCGTATTCTAATGATGAGAGGATGCTAATGCATTTCTTTCAAGATAGCTTGTTCGGTCCTTCCCTCGAGTGGTATATGGGATTGGAACCAACACATATAAAGACATGGAAGCAGCTAGCCGAAGCATTTGTAGCTCACTATAAGTATAACAGCGACTTGGCACCCAACTGGGTCCAATTGCAGGGGTTGTCCCAGAAGAAGGGTGAGAGCTTCAAAGAGTATGCGCGGAGATGGCGCGACATGGCTGCTAGGGTTCACCCTGTGAAGGCAAAGTATCTACCAACACAAGCGTGCCTCTGGTTTTTGATGATGACAACTTGCTAAGAGATATCCTTCTTTCGTTTAAATCATTCACGCTACTTATGATTCAATTTTTACAATGAAGTAATGCACAAAAAGCTGTAGAAATTTATGTTTTTGCAGATTTTTGAACCATGAGCCGACCATACCGTCAGCACACAGTTTCATTCAGTTCACACGGGTCAGCGCATGAAGGTCATGCGTCGACCGTTAACTTGGCGCATGCAGGTTTAAGAATCTGACGGCTCAGCGCATGAAGATCATGCGTCGACCGCTGACTCGGCGCATGACAGTTTGAGTGTCACACGGCTCAGCGCACGCCGACCCTATGGTCGACCGTTCGCGCGCAGAAACAGAAATTCTGCTATGTTTCATTGATCTGTCAACTGTCTGTTTTGTATATTACTATAAATAGCTGTCTTTTCAATTTTAACAACATAACATTTTTGAAAGCATTGTGAGAAAGTGTTCAGGTCAAGAAACGTGAAAGAGGTGCATCAGTGTTCTTCATCTTCATCGTTCAATCAACTCACAAATCCTCAAATTACAGATAATCAATTTTTTGCTGCGGTTTGTGGTTTGCTCGACGGTGATAAGGTTCGAACGCGTGATTGAAGATCCGGTTCGAGTGGAAGCTGGTGCAGGTGTTTCTTGGGAGAAAACCTTTGAGGTTTTACCTATCAAGACTACAGGTTTTGAAGGCTTTTGTTACGGAATCGTCGGTTCAACAATCAAGCGAGTGCGAAGGTGATTGATTAGCGGAAGGTTGATCAATCTAGTAGCTAGGGCGTTGAAAGGTTGAAGACGTTCCGGGTTCAATTTGGGTGTGTCTAAGATCAGCCGTGCCGAAGGTTTGATCAACGGAAGAGTTGTCAATAAGGTGGCTGCAATCGGAGGTCATTCACATCAAATTGGAGGACTTGATTCATCTTGAATCAAGGGGCAAGAAGTGGTAGAAATTATCAGCAACATTAAGATTGTTTGTATCAATTGTCTATCGATTCTTGTGTATAACTGTTCTACCAAACAGGTGATATCTATTCAATACATATCTCAATTCTCATTGTAGAATTGAGGGCAGACGTACCCCAACGCGAGGACGACTGGGGGAACTGCCTCATCAAATCTTGTGTTCCTTTATTTTCTGCATTTTCAATTACAGCTTAAAAATTAAGTGATTCTAGAATAAGTGATTTTGTCAAATTGTAGTATTGATTGAGTGAGTTGGTGAAACACTGTTTTTTAACTACTAAGTACAATAGAAATACTGTACTAAGGCTTTTTCAATCACTCATTCAACACAAATATCATTTAAGGTATTTGTGCACACCAACTGTTCGACAAAAGTGCTGAACTAAAATTGCCTTAATTTTGCTGCTAGTTTTGTGCACACCAACTGTTCGACAAAAGTGCTGAACTAAAATTGCCTTAATTTTGCTGCTAGTTTTGGTGTAATTTTTGATCATTGGAATAAGGAAATAGTACGAGTGAATCACATCTGAGTTTTGCATAAAAGTGTGTAGTGATTTACTATCCGTTATCGTCTTAAATTCATCTGCTTGACGCATATCCGGCTCTCCAATAGTTGTTCGTTTTAGACTATATTTTCCAAGGCCGCTTCCGCATTTGAAAACAATTTTGAAAACCAATTTTATTGGTAGCGCCACTCAAATTTTTTAAAAGGGATCTATTCAACCCCCCCTTCTAGATCCGTGCCTTAGTCTAACAAGTGGTATCAAGAGCTCCGGTTCTCCGGTGCTTCAAATACAACATTGATAGAATAATGGCTAACGAACCAAAAGGGGCGTACAATAGAGCTCCCGTTTTTAACGGTGAAAATTATAGCTATTGGAAAGACTGTATGCGGGTGCACATTAATTCCATAGATAGAAAGATATGGAACGTTATTCTCAATGGTCCGATTGAAATAACCATGACAAATGAGAATAACGAAATTGTGCCAAAGCCCGAAGCACAATGGACCGACGACGATGAGCGAAAGTATAATTACGATTGGAAAGCTAAGAACATTCTAATCTCCTCATTAGGTGTAGATGAATACTACCGTGTATCCCATTGCCCTACGGCTAAGACTATGTGGGATGCACTACAAATTGCCCATGAGGGGACAAACGATGTTAAGTTGGCTCGAATCAACACTCTTATACAAGAGTTTGATCTTTTTTTCATGGAGCAAGGGGAAACCATTGCTGACATGCAAAAGAGATTTACTCATCTCATAAACAGATTACATTCACTAGGAAGACCTATTTCCAATGATCTTGCTACTAATAAAGTTTTGAGATGTCTTAGCAGGGAATGGCAGCCGAAAGTGACCGCCATCAAAGAGGCAAATGATCTTACGGTATTAGACCTGACTACATTGTTTGGCAAACTACAAGAGCATGAACAGGTACTCTTGAGTCTTGACCAACATGAAAGGAAAGAAAAGAAGGACAAAGTAAAGATGAGTGAAAAGAAGTCCATAGCTCTTAAGGCTTCTTCCTCGAAGTCTAAAGCAAAAGAGCAAAGTGATTATTCTTCAAGCGACGACGAAGAAGAAGACATAAATGAGGACATGGGGCTGTTCGTTAAACGGTATAACCGGTACGTGAGAAAGAACGGCATCCAACATTCGGAGAAGAACCTGGTAAATTTCCGAAGGCAATCAAGGTTCTCCAAAGATGACAATCAAAAAGGCAAAAAGACTAGAGGAACGTGCTATAAATGTGGAAAGCCCGGTCACTACAAACCGGACTGTCCAATGAACAACAAGGGAAAAGAAAAGGAACAATCGAAGTCACATAAGAGAGCATCAAAGCCTAGGAGGGCGTACATCGCGTGGGAAAGCGACAGTGATTCTTCCTCCTCTAATGAAAGCTCTAGTGATGAAGAAGAGTCCGTGAATCTATGTCTCTCCGCAAATCAGAAAAAGAAAAAGAAACAGGTACGTCACTCTAGATATAATATGTCATCTAATATGTCTCATTCCGAATTACAAACCGCATTCGATGTTTTACACAAGGAAGCAACTGAAGCCTTTAAGAAACTTGCTTCTAATAGAAGAATTTTTACATATTTAGAGCACAAAGTCTTAGAGTCCGAAAAGAAATTAGAGGACCTTAAGGCTTCCATTGTGAAAGATAATGAATCGGATTGTAAGGACAATAGTAATCCTTTCAACTTTGGTTGTGATACTTGTCATATTTGGCAAGGTGAGGTTAGAAACCTTAAGGCCAAATTAGACAAGGCACTTGAACCTAAAATTACATTTGCAATCGATAAAAAGGATTTTAGAAAAAGTATGATAAACCCATATCAAAAATATGCATATGTAATTAGGGATCAAGCAAGTGAAAGTGATTCTAATGTCGACTTTGTATGCTTTTACTGTTGCAAGAAAGGCCACTCCATTGGTAAATGTCGATTTAGGAGATTTCTTGTTCCTAAAGGCATCTACCAATGGTTGCCCAAACGCAACCGTCTTGTCGCTAACCTATTAGGACCCAATATGCCATTGGGTACCTCCCTTTTGTAAGTTATATTTTGACAGGTGAAATGTGTCGAGTCCACCGAGAGAAGATGGGTTCTTGATAGTGGGTGCTCAAGGCACATGTCTGGAGACATATCCTTATTCATAGACTTCGTGGCTAAGAAGAAAGGGTATGTAACATACGGTGATAACAACCGCGGAGCGATACTAGGTAAAGGTAGTATAGGTAATCCCTCCTCTACTACAATTTCCGATGTGTTGCTTGTCGAAAACCTTAAACATAATCTCCTTAGCATTAGCCAATTATGCGACAAAGGTTACAATGTTTCCTTTTCAAAAGATTGCTGCAAAATTGTGCATGAAAGTGATAAGAAGAATGTGTTTATTGGTTTTAGAGTAAACAATGTGTATATGCTTGACTTGAATGTGGTATCCCCAACAAGCGATCAATGTCTCATATCTATGAGTGAAGACTCATGGCTATGGCATAGGCGCTTAGCGCATGTCAACTTTGACTTACTCAATAAGATTGTCTCAAAAGATCTAGTACTAGGACTTCCCAAAATTAAGTTCACCAAGGATCACCTTTGTGATGCTTGTCAAAAAGGAAAACAAACGAGGATCTCCTTTAAATCCAAAAAGATTATTTCAACAACGAGACCTCTTGAACTACTTCATATGGACTTGTTTGGGCCGTCTAGGATCAAAAGTCTAGGAGGAAACTATTACGGATTCGTAATAGTGGACGACTTTTCTAGGTTCTGTTGGACCATCTTCTTAGTGAGTAAAAGTGACACGTTTGCCGCTTTTGAGAGATTTGCCAAGCTCTCCCAAAATAAGTTAAATACAAACATTGTGTCAATAAGAAGTGACCACGGAGGTGAATTTGAAAATCATTTATTTGAAGAATATTGCGGTAACCATGGCATCGATCATAACTTCTCGGCTCCACGAACTCCTCAACAAAATGGGGTTGTGGAGCGTAAAAACAGAATTTTAGAAGAATTGGGAAGAACAATGATTAATGATAGTGGTTTACCAAAATACTTTTGGGCCGACGCCATTAGTACGGCATGTTATGTTTTGAATAGGGTACTCATCCGCCCCATTCTAAACAAAACTCCGTATGAACTTTTAAAAGGGCGAAAGCCTAATGTTTCTCACCTTCATGTTTTTGGATGCAAGTGCTTTGTATTAAACAATGGAAAGGAAAACTTGGGCAAGTTTGATTCAAAAGCCGATGAAGGCATTTTTCTAGGGTACTCGCAATCAAGTAAAGCATATAGGATTTATAATAAAAGATTACTAGCTGTTGAAGAGTCTGTGCACGTTACGTTTGATGAGTCCTATCCGAGAAATGTCGGAAAGGATAGTGTTGTTCATGGTGCAGGTACATCCACAGAAGACATACTCAAAGGTGGCGAAACGGGGATTGATCAACCCGATAGAGTCAAAATTGAGGAGGATAAGGATGCACACCATGAGGTAACTGAGGAAGCTCATCCGCCTACAAACGATGATCTCCCTCAAGCTTGGAAGTCGTGTAAAGATCATCCAATTGACAATATTCTCGGAGACATCACAAAGGGAGTCACCACTCGATCTAAGCTAAGTAACTTTTGTTATCACTTCGCTTTCGTTTCACAAATAGAGCCTAAAAACCCCAAAGAGGCCCTACTCGATGAGCACTGGTTTTTATCGATGCAAGAGGAACTAAATCAGTTTAAAAGAAACGAGGTATGGGACCTTGTCCCTCCTCCGCGAGGCCATCGAGTAATCGGCACCCGATGGGTGTTTAGGAACAAGTTGGACGAAAACGGGGTAATAACCCGTAATAAAGCGAGATTGGTCGCTCAAGGGTATAACCAAGAGGAAGGCATCGACTATGAGGAAACTTATGCGCCGGTTGCCCGACTCGAGGCTATACGCCTTTTACTCGCCTTTGCATGTGCAAAGGATTTTAAGTTATTTCAAATGGATGTTAAAAGTGCGTTCCTTAACGGTCACATAAATGAAGAAGTATATGTGTCTCAACCTCCCGGTTTTGAATCTCATGAATACCCTGAACATGTTTACAAGTTAAAAAGAGCTTTATATGGTCTCAAACAAGCTCCTAGAGCTTGGTATGAGCGACTAAGTAAGTTTTTACTTAATCAGGGGTACTCACGAGGAAAGGTTGACACTACACTCTTCATTAAACGTCAAGGAAAGCACTTGATTTTGGTGCAAATCTATGTTGACGATATTATATTTGGATCCACTAACATGAATCTCGTGAGAGAGTTTTCTGACCTCATGCAGGGCGAATTCGAGATGAGTATGATGGGGGAGCTCACATACTTCCTCGGCCTGCAAATTAAACAACTCCAAGAAGGGACATTCGTGAGCCAAACAAAATATTGTTTGGACTTGATCAAGAGATTTGACATGGCAAAATCCAAGGCCATAGACACCCCAATGCCTACATGCGTAAATTTGGATAAAGATGAAAATGGCAAGGACGTAGAGGTAAAACGATATAGAGGTATGATTGGTTCACTTCTCTATCTTACTGCGTCACGTCCTGATATTATGTTTAGTGTGTGCATGTGTGCACGATACCAATCATGTCCCAAAGAATCCCACCTAAAAGCTGTTAAACGAATTCTTCGATACCTGTCAGGTACCCCGAAGTATGGATTGTGGTATTCTAAGGGTAGTGATTGCTCGTTGGTAGGTTACTCCGATTCCGACTTTGCCGGGTGCAAATCGGATAGGAAAAGCACTAGTGGTACATGTCATTTGTTTTCAAACTCCTTGGTTAGTTGGCATAGCAAGAAACAAGTTTCAGTTGCTTTATCAACGGCCGAGGCGGAATACGTTGCCGCTGGTAGTTGTTGTGCTCAAATTCTGTGGATTAAGCAACAACTACTAGATTTCAATCTTAAACTTGAACGTATTCCTATCCTATGTGACAACACTAGCGCTATTAACCTTACCAAAAATCCCGTATTACACTCTCGCACTAAACATATAGAAATTCGACACCATTTTCTTAGGGACCATGTTGAGAAAGGTGATGTTGTATTTGAACACGTTGACACTAAAAACCAACTAGCGGACATTTTCACAAAGCCGCTAGCAACGGAACCTTTCTTTCATATCCGCCGAGAACTTGGCATCCTCGACATTTCGGAACGGGAATAATATTTGCTGATGTTATCTTATTTCATTCAAATAATCATGCTGTTGTACTTCTAACAATTTGATATTCGTGTAAGTATAAGTATGTTGTGTATCAAGCAAATCAGGCATCAAGGTGATATTGTTCTTTCTCTCTCTCTTTGTTTGATAATCCTGTTGATCTCAAATCATATCGCTTATACTACGCTAAATTTGTATGACATCTACTGCATATGTATATAGATATTTTTTTATATGTCATGACATCATTTTTGCATAGCATGTACCTCTGAATATGGTAAAATACAAAAATCTGCTGTTTGTTGCATATTGAGTCGACCATTACTATATTACAAGCCGGATGTATGAACTAAGAGACTCCAAGCGAGGCACCGCGCTCGCCTATGGCTCATTCATTCAGGAAGCTTTAAACTCTGCAGTCGCTCAAAAAGTACAGATTTTATCGGCGCTCAACCATGGCTGCAGCTGCCTCCTCGAGTGAAGAAAGTGCTGATGAGTCAGAGGGTGGAGAAGATGAAGAAGCAGAAGGAAGCTCAAGTGAAGATGAAGACAATCAAGGTGACAATGCAGGAGAGGCACAAGAAACCGCTGATGAGACTCAGCTGGACCACGATATTAATGAAGGTCATCAACCATACGTGCCTTCTGAAAACTATCAACAAACATATCAAGATGACAATCAACACAATAACTGGTCTGCCTACTCAAACCAACAGGAAAATGAGGATGAGGAGAATAACCAAGGCTGGGGTGAATGGCAATACACCGGGTGGACCACCCTTGGCAAATTCTATCAGCCGTATCAACCAAGCACTGCAGACCCACCTTCTCCTCAACAACCGTCAAACAATTCGGAGATTTTAGAAATGATGCAGTCGATGCAGTTGGAACAGCGAAATTTTATGACCAATATGCAGGAACAACAGCAAAAATTCATGAGGGATCAAAATGAAAGAATGGCACAAATTCGTTCTGAACTGCATAACCAAAATGAACGGATCAGTGGAATGTCGACTCAGCTGGACGCTCGATTCGAGACTCTAACTCACTGTCATCAAGCTGAAGAGCGCGCCATTGTCGACAGTCTTGACTTTTTGAATAACATCACAGAAGAATTTACTGATCTAGCTCATCCCCAACGCCATCCTCATTACTATGACAGGCGTGGTCGTGGTCGCGGACGTGGACGGGGCTATTAGCATGCGCTCATATGTCATTTGTTGTTTCCTGTTTTGGCTTGCATTCATTTTGTTTGTTGTGTTTTGCTTTTCTGCCCAAACTCACTATGATTGTTGCTTACTTCTATGTTGCTATCATGACATTTTTGTGGTTCTGTAATCTATTAACTGTTATCTCCATCGTATGTATAACTGTTGTTTACTTCTCATCTGTTGGTATCTCATTTATGCATGATTCAATGTGTTGTTATTGTGTCACGAGTTTACCTCTTTTTGATGTTGTCAAAGGGGGAGAACCGAGCAGTAGATAGACGATGATTACGACCGCTATAATTGTAAAAGAAAGGGGGAGCATACCTATACCTATCACGTGTTGCGTAACAGTAGGTTGCCATCATCAAAAAGGGGGAGAATGTGAAGGCAAAGTATCTACCAACACAAGCGTGCCTCTGGTTTTTGATGATGACAACTTGCTAAGAGATATCCTTCTTTCGTTTAAATCATTCACGCTACTTATGATTCAATTTTTACAATGAAGTAATGCACAAAAAGCTGTAGAAATTTATGTTTTTGCAGATTTTTGAACCATGAGCCGACCATACCGTCAGCACACAGTTTCATTCAGTTCACACGGGTCAGCGCATGAAGGTCATGCGTCGACCGTTAACTTGGCGCATGCAGGTTTAAGAATCTGACGGCTCAGCGCATGAAGATCATGCGTCGACCGCTGACTCGGCGCATGACAGTTTGAGTGTCACACGGCTCAGCGCACGCCGACCCTATGGTCGACCGTTCGCGCGCAGAAACAGAAATTCTGCTATGTTTCATTGATCTGTCAACTGTCTGTTTTGTATATTACTATAAATAGCTGTCTTTTCAATTTTAACAACATAACATTTTTGAAAGCATTGTGAGAAAGTGTTCAGGTCAAGAAACGTGAAAGAGGTGCATCAGTGTTCTTCATCTTCATCGTTCAATCAACTCACAAATCCTCAAATTACAGATAATCAATTTTTTGCTGCGGTTTGTGGTTTGCTCGACGGTGATAAGGTTCGAACGCGTGATTGAAGATCCGGTTCGAGTGGAAGCTGGTGCAGGTGTTTCTTGGGAGAAAACCTTTGAGGTTTTACCTATCAAGACTACAGGTTTTGAAGGCTTTTGTTACGGAATCGTCGGTTCAACAATCAAGCGAGTGCGAAGGTGATTGATTAGCGGAAGGTTGATCAATCTAGTAGCTAGGGCGTTGAAAGGTTGAAGACGTTCCGGGTTCAATTTGGGTGTGTCTAAGATCAGCCGTGCCGAAGGTTTGATCAACGGAAGAGTTGTCAATAAGGTGGCTGCAATCGGAGGTCATTCACATCAAATTGGAGGACTTGATTCATCTTGAATCAAGGGGCAAGAAGTGGTAGAAATTATCAGCAACATTAAGATTGTTTGTATCAATTGTCTATCGATTCTTGTGTATAACTGTTCTACCAAACAGGTGATATCTATTCAATACATATCTCAATTCTCATTGTAGAATTGAGGGCAGACGTACCCCAACGCGAGGACGACTGGGGGAACTGCCTCATCAAATCTTGTGTTCCTTTATTTTCTGCATTTTCAATTACAGCTTAAAAATTAAGTGATTCTAGAATAAGTGATTTTGTCAAATTGTAGTATTGATTGAGTGAGTTGGTGAAACACTGTTTTTTAACTACTAAGTACAATAGAAATACTGTACTAAGGCTTTTTCAATCACTCATTCAACACAAATATCATTTAAGGTATTTGTGCACACCAACTGTTCGACAAAAGTGCTGAACTAAAATTGCCTTAATTTTGCTGCTAGTTTTGTGCACACCAACTGTTCGACAAAAGTGCTGAACTAAAATTGCCTTAATTTTGCTGCTAGTTTTGGTGTAATTTTTGATCATTGGAATAAGGAAATAGTACGAGTGAATCACATCTGAGTTTTGCATAAAAGTGTGTAGTGATTTACTATCCGTTATCGTCTTAAATTCATCTGCTTGACGCATATCCGGCTCTCCAATAGTTGTTCGTTTTAGACTATATTTTCCAAGGCCGCTTCCGCATTTGAAAACAATTTTGAAAACCAATTTTATTGGTAGCGCCACTCAAATTTTTTAAAAGGGATCTATTCAACCCCCCCTTCTAGATCCGTGCCTTAGTCTAACACACCCCCCTTTGGAGGACAAGGAAATGAATGACATGTTCATAGGAACATTCACCGGCATGTTTTATGACAAGTTGTTTCACACTTCTTTGGGCAGTTTCTCAGACTTAATTCTGATGGGAGAAAAGATTGAAAGTAACATTAAACAGGGAAGATTCCAAGCTGAGGAATCCACTTCGGCTGGCAATAATAGAAGGGCTTTTGGTGGGCGCCGTCAGGGCGATGCAAGCGCAGTGTTTGGGGGCCGAGGCCGGGGCAGAGGTCGAAACCAATACAATCAGCCGCAGCAGGTGGCAAGCGTTACTATTCCGTTTCAGCAACAACCATTTCAACAGCAACAGCAGCCACAACAGGGGGCACAGCCTGCCCAGCGCAGATTCCAGGGGGGCAAACCAAGGAGGGTGTTTGAAAAGCCTCCTTCAACGTATGCAGATTTGCTACAGACGCTACTGGGTTTGAACTTGGTGGAGAAGAGAACTCTGGCACCAATAACAGGCACTCCTCCATATGGTTATGATGCAAGCAGGCACTGTGAATTCCACTCCGGGGCTTCGGGCCACGATGTAGAGGGTTGTCATGCGTTCAAGCATGTAGTGCAGGATCTATTGGATAGTAAGGCTATCAATTTTGGAACGGCGGACCCGAACATAGTGCAGAAGCCCATGCCCAACCATGGGGTAAACGCCATTTTGACAGAGGAGGGTTTGAACTTGATTATGCATGTTGATGACCTCAAGACACCGTTGTGTGAGATAAAGAGTAGATTATTGCAAGGTGGTGTGTATCCTGGATGCGACGAGTATTGTTTAGAGTGCTGGACCCTAGCTGGGGGTTGTGACGAATTAAAAAAGGGTATTCAGGCTTTAATAGATGGCGGCACACTGCAATTTAACCGAGCAGCAATTGAAGAGCCTGCAGGGGTAGTAGCAGACAAGCAAAGTGATATGGCTACTGTGACGATTCCTCGAAAAACGATCACCATAACGGCGCCGGCCAAGCGACCGCCGATCACCATAACCAAGGCAGGACCAATCCCTTATGAGAGCACTAAAGCAGTCCTCTGGTCATATGGGTTGGAAGTGTATTGTGAAGGGGTAAACGTTGATGTTAATAAGCAGCCAACTGAGACTGTAGACAACGTTGTCGGTACCGGAGGTATGACAAGAAGCGGGAGAATATTCATATCACCTGAGGTAGAGGCTGAAAGACTGGCGAAGGGAAAGGGAAAGATGATTGAAACTGTCCCGGTGCAGAGGAACGACAAAGAAGCAGCATCGAAGGATGTGGAAGAGTTCATGCGCTTGATTCGTAAAAGTGATTATAAGATTGTTGAGCATCTGCAACAGACACCGTCAAAGATATCTATACTGTCGTTGCTATTGTGTTCGGAAGCGCACAGAAATGCATTGTTGAAAGTCCTGGATACTTCCTTCGTACCCCAAGATGTTTCTGTGAATCAGCTGGAGGGAGTGTTGGCGCATGTGAACGCCGGCCATAGCTTAGGCTTTACAGACTTTGATTTAACCCCTAAGGGGAGAGAGCATAATATGGCATTGCACGTCTCTGTTGAGTGTAGAGGATCAGTCATGTCTCATGTACTGGTAGATACCGGATCGTCCTTAAACGTGCTGCCTAAGAAGGCGATGATGAAACTAGATGTCAGAGGTATCCTGTGTACGCCTAGTGACTTGGTGGTCAGGGCATTCGACGGTACGCGAAGAACAGTTTTTGGATCTATAACATTACCTCTACAGGTGGGGCCGGAGGTTTTCGCGACTGAATTTTATATCATGGACATCCAGCCGGCATACAGCTGCCTTCTCGGACGACCCTGGATCCATGGTGCTGGGGCAGTCACGTCTACCTTGCATCAAAAGTTAAAATATATGGTAGGAGACAGCGTGGTCACTGTATGTGGAGAAGAAGATATACTGGTCAGCCATCTGTCATCATTTAAGTATGTGGAGGTCGATGGCGAGATTCACGAAACACCCTGTCAGGCATTTGAAGGGTTGCGCATCAAAGACAAAGGTCCCGGGCCGAGTAAAGCACCAGAGGTAGCCGTCTCGTCATATAAGGAAGCTCAAGCTCTAGTAGAGACTGGTGAGACCAAGGGCTGGGGCAAGGTGCTGGAGATTCCCGTAAAGATGGACCGATTTGGGCTGGGATATCAACCGTCGTCATCAACGCCTGCTGTGGGGGCACCCCGTTTCAGAGGACCAATAACCATCACTGCTAGTGGAGTATGTCATGAGACCATCAACGCTACTTCGGAGTCTGACGAAGGAGACAGTGATTGCGATATGGACGCCTGGATTCAGCCAAGCGTGCCAGGACAAGGATTGTGCAATTGGTCTATTCGGGAGATTGTTCCTGTGACTCTTAAACAGTAATGCTTTGTTTTTTTAATTGTTGAACAATATAGTGTCTTGCCCAAGGCATCATGATTTTGCTCAGGGTCGTGCTGTTATGAACATTGCGTGTTTAATCGTTAAATAAAAGGCGTTTTTTCATGTGCAAATATTGCGATCTCTGTTTTTCCTGTTTTGTGTTTTACAATAAAATGGCAACGCGGTTATTCGCTTTATACGCATTTTGAAGCATTTAACCATTCCTTTTGCAGGATAACATTTTCAGATGACATCCTTGAACCACCTATGACTCGTCTCGACTTTGAGCACCCGGTATTTCATGCCGAAGAAGAGATTGTTGAAGATGGTGACGTTCCCGAAGAATTGTCTTGGTTGGTGAAGCAAGAAGAAAGAGTCATTCTGCCTCACAAGGAGGTCATCGAGATTATTAATCTGGGGTCAGAAGGGGTTGAAAAGAACATCCGTATAGGAGCCGCGCTGCAGAGCGATGTCAAGCGAAGACTGGTTGAAATGCTCAGAGAGTATAGTGATGTGTTCGCTTGGTCGTATGAAGACATGTCGGGGCTTGATACAGATATGGTTGTGCACCGTCTGCCGTTGAAAGAGAAATGCCCGCCGGTCAAGCAGAAGCTTCGCAGAACTAGACCTGATATGGCAGTGAAAATTAAGGAGGAAGTTCAGAAGCAGTGGGATGCTGGTTTCCTGGCGGTGACAAAATATCCCTCATGGGTCGCTAATATTGTACCAGTGCCAAAGAAAGACGGTAAAGTGAGAATGTGTGTAGATTACCGTGATTTAAACAGAGCGAGCCCGAAAGATGATTTTCCGCTTCCTCACATCGATGTGCTAGTTGACAACACTGCTCAATTCTCTGTATTCTCCTTCATGGATGGCTTCTCGGGCTATAATCAGATTAAAATGGCGCCAGAGGACATGGAGAAGACTACTTTCATAACGCCTTGGGGAACATTTTGTTACAAAGTGATGCCCTTTGGACTCAAGAATGCTGGGGCAACGTATCAGCGTGCAATGACGACTCTTTTCCATGATATGATGCATAAAGAGATCGAAGTTTATGTTGATGATATGATTGCCAAATCCCAGACGGAGGAAGAACATTTGGTGAATCTGCTGAAGTTATTCAAAAGGCTTAGGAAGTTCAGGCTGAGACTGAACCCTAACAAGTGCACTTTCGGGGTGAGATCGGGTAAGCTGCTGGGGTTTATCGTGAGCGAAAAGGGAATAGAGGTTGATCCTGCGAAAATAAAAGCCATACAAGAGATGCCGACGCCTAAAACAGAAAAAGAGGTGCGCGGGTTTTTAGGGAGGTTGAACTACATCGCCCGGTTCATATCTCACCTAACAGCTACGTGTGAACCATTATTCAAGCTGTTGAAAAAAGACCAAGCTGTAACGTGGAACGAAAATTGTCAAAAGGTGTTCGATAAGATAAAGCAGTATTTGCAGGAGCCTCCTATTTTGATACCCCCAGTGGCAGGGAGACCCTTGATTATGTATTTGACAGTTCTTGAGGGAAGTATGGGTTGTGTTCTCGGTCAACACGACGAGACAGGAAGAAAAGAGCATGCGATCTACTACTTGAGTAAGAAGTTTACAGAATGTGAGTCTCGATATTCAATGCTTGAAAAGACTTGTTGCGCGCTAGCCTGGGCCGCCAAGCGTTTGAGGCAATACATGCTGAATCATACAACCATGCTCATCTCGAAGATGGACCCTATCAAATATGTATTCGAAAAGCAGGCGTTATCGGGGAGAATTGCCCGTTGGCAGATGGTTTTGACTGAATATGACATCCAGTATGTCTCGCAGAAGGCCATAAAGGGGAGTGTACTGTCTGAGTACTTGGCAGAGCAGCCTATTGAGGATTACCAATCGATGAGGTTTGATTTTCCTGACGAGGATATCATGTACCTAAAGATGAAAGATTGTGAAGAGCCGTTGCTAGACGAAGGACCAGAATTGGGTTCCAAATGGAAGTTTATCTTTGACGAAGCTGTAAACGCTTACGGTAGCGGAATAGGGGCAATCATCACTACTCCACACGGGTCGCACATCCCGTTTACTGCTCGATTGACCTTTCCAGTTACCAATAATGAAGCCGAATACGAAGCTTGTATCATGGGGCTTGAAGAAGCTATTGATTTGCGAATCAAAAACCTGGACGTATACGGAGACTCAGCTCTGGTGGTGAATCAGATAAAGGGAGAATGGGAGACACGTCAGCCCAATTTGATACCATACATGAACTATGCGAGGAGATTGTTGCCTTTCTTTGACAAGGTTGAATTGCATCATGTACCGCAAGCGGAGAATCAGATGGCTGACGCCCTGGCCACTTTGTCTTCTATGTACAAAGTCAACTTCTGGAACGAGGCTCCCAGAATCGTTATCTCTCGGCTTGACAGACCTGCCTTCATATTTGCTATTGACGAAGCATCTGATGATAAACCGTGGTATTTTGATATCCTTAATTTCCTGAAGAATAAAGAGTATCCGGCTGGGGCATCCAGTCAAGATCAGAATACTCTCAGGAGGTTGGCGGGTAATTTCTATCTGAATCCAGATGGTGTCTTATACAGAAGAAATCACGACTTGGTGCTGCTGCGTTGCGTAGATGAAAAAGAGGCGAAGTTGCTCATGGAGGAAATACATGAAGGTACCTTTGGTACGTATGCTGGTGGGCATGCTATGACAAGGAAGCTGCTGAGGGCAGGTTATTTTTGGCTAACTATGGAAACCGACTGTTTCAAGTTTGCGAAGAAGTGCCACAAGTGTCAAATCTATGCTGATAAGATTCATGTGCCTCCGAGTCCTCTGAATGTGATGCCGTCGCCATGGCCATTCTCGATGTGGGGAATCGATATGATTGGAAAGATCGAGCCGACGACTTCTAACGGACATCGGTTCATTTTGGTAGCAATCGATTATTTCACCAAGTGGGTGGAAGCGGCGTCTTATGCGAATGTAACTAAGCAGGTGGTAGCCAGATTCATCAAGAGAGATATCATTTACAGATATGGGATCCCCGAGCGGATAATCACCGACAACGGTTCAAACCTGAACAACAAAATGATGAAGGAGCTCTGTCAGAATTTTAAGATTGAGCATCACAACTCCCCCCCTTACCGACCCAAGATGAATGGCGCTGTTGAAGCGGCCAATAAGAATATAAAGAAGATCGTTCAAAAGATGGTGGTGACCTATAAGGATTGGCATGAGATGCTGCCTTTTGCGTTGCACGGTTATCGTACGACGGTACGTACATCAACCGGGGCAACCCCGTTCTCGTTGGTATATGGAATGGAAGCAGTGCTACCGCTGGAAGTCGAGATTCCTTCACTGAGAGTACTACGAGATGTGCAACTAGACGAGGCAGAATGGGTAAAAGACAGGTTAAACCTGTTGCACCCTAAAAGTTGCTCAACTTTATTCACTTGGTTTATGTTTCAATATCATTAGCCTTTGCATATAGAGTCATGTACATAGTCTAACCATCTGCATAGCATAAGCATAGTAAGTCATCCAACAGGGGACCAATCATTATTCTCATCTCTAGAGGCCTATCAAGAGGTTATTATCCTGATTCAATCTCATTCAAGTCATTAGAAAGAATTTGAAAACTATCAAGTCAATGGATCAAGCAAGTGCATCCATCTCCTATCTGAGGGTCTCTGAGGATCAGCAAAGAAATTGTGAGCTGTGGGCTGAGCATGGGGAGTATCTAGACATCTTGGAGGACTTAGAAAGTCATTTGGAGAAGGAGACAAGTCATTGGTGTAGTCACAAGAATTGTAGTTGAAGACAGTCAATTAGGGTTTCATCTGGGGTCAACTCTAGGTCAACTCCAGGTCAATTGATTGATTGAAAGGCATTAAGGTCTATTGAAGAGATGTGGGGTTCACCATTTGACATGAAGAATAAGGATATGATGATATGCTAATAAGAAATCAAGAGAAATCAAGGAGAAGAGGAGTTTCTAAATTAGGGTTTCTATGTAAAATCCCCTAGTTTAGGTCAAATTTCCAAGCAATATAAGTCAAAATGCAAGATTCAAATGAATCCTTGGCCAACATGAAACTTGTAGAGGATCTCAAGACCTTTAATTTGAGTGGTGGAAGACATCAAGGAGATTTATAGAACTCAAGTTATGGTCCTTGCAAGTTACAGGTCATCTGAGGTATCTGAAATTTTGTCTGTGAAAATGACTTGTCTTCCAAGCAATTTTTACCCCTCAAGGAGATTTCAAATGAATTTCTGGTCAACATAAGAGTTGTTCCTAATTGTCTTAGATTTCTAGAATGGTATAGTATGCCTCCATATGATTTGTGTAACTCTACTTATGGTCTTGGCAAGCAAAGGGTATTTTGGTCATCTGAGAATTACAGGTCATTTCAAGCCTATGCCTAAAACTCATACAAGGAGGCTTCAAATGGAAAACTTTACAACATCAAACTTGTTCCAAATGACATTTTGAGTCTAGAAAAGTGACCATGAGAGATTGGAAAGATTCATAGCACAAGGTTTCAAAATTGTTGGATTTAATGAATAAAAATGACCTAAAAAATGAGATTTTTCATATTTTGGCCAAATGAGGTGAAATCATAGGTCATTTTGGATGGAAAGATCATTTTGAGAACATTGGATAAAGTGGAATTTTGAGCTTGGTTCACATTTTGGAAGTTATTCATGGTTACTTATCATGGAAGAAACATAAGCCAAATCCAAGGGAAATCACACATGGGAAGTTTCTCCAAGTTTCTAGGAGGTTCTAAGGACATGTATATATCGATATGAGAGGGTTCATGCCATGGTTGGTGATCACATTTACTCAAAACCACAAGTTTCACACATTTCTCTCATTTTGCAAAAGCTTCTCAAACTACCTCAAATCTTCACCAATCTTCACCATTCTTGATCTGATCTTCATCCTCATCATCCCTAGATCACAATTCTCACAAGCATTTGGTAGATTGGAGCAGAACTCGTGCCACACACTTCCATCCTCCAAGAAGCAAGAAACTTGGAATTGCAAGATCCAAGAGGTTTGAGTCCAATTCATTGCATACAGTAGTCAAGAACAAGCTCACTGATCAGTTTCCCATCATTTCAAGCATTGGATCAAGAGGATTCCATAGCTGTTTTCATCATCACACCAGGTTGGTAATGTCATTCGAATTGATTGATTTAGTGAGAATTATAGGGAATTGGTAGTATAGATTGGTTAGGATAAGTAAGATGATTGATTTTGGTAAGTTTGGATAAGTTTCATGGATGTTGATCATGGTGCACTAATTCTGTTAGAGATCATAACATCAAGAATAATGAGAAATAATCTTAGGTTAATGGCTCAGATTGATCAGCATAGTGTGTAGAGTATGTTAGGGCAAGAATTATGGAGAATTGAGAGGTT